>JAIFAC010000007.1:1800000-2176694 GCA_026545765.1 Plantago major | reverse complement strand
AAATAAATAGCTTGAGTATATAAACCTTAAAATACAGCTTTCTGCTATCAAGTATTGGATTACTTCCTTACCTTTTACTTAGAGTTCAGTGTGTGAAACTAAACAATATAAATTGATTCATTAAGAGATTTGTTAGCGCGTGTTACAAAGGGTGGAGGAGCATATGTTTTGATTTTTCCTATGTTATATAATTCTGTTTATATTAGAATAGAGCTGTTATAGGAGAATAACCTATATTGTGTTTACTAATTTTCATATAGATCTTTGCTAGAAGAATACACGAGTCTTAATTTCTAAAATCTTCGTTTCTTTTATCGGAAGTACGTAAATGTATCTGTCTCACCTACCTTATTTTAAGAATGTGTCCTTTTTTATACTCCTCCTCCCCTTTACTTTTTTTATAGAATTTCTCCTTCATTAACAAAATACTTTTCTAACCATCCCAATAAAGGTATGTACTAAGTACGATATAAATTGTATAGCTTGTGTGCATGAACTATATTAGAGGTTGTATTCATCAGTAAGAAAACTGTAAGAAGGAGACTGATTGTGTATAGAACGTAATTTAAGTTCATGCCTATAAAAATAAGTAATAGCATGTCTTTCCCTTATAGATAGAGTACTTTATGGAGTATAGTTTATTTGTAGTTATTTTCATATATCTCTCTTATATCTTACTTATATCTTATATAAATATAAGATATAAATATAAAGTTAATACTAAGTCAAAGAGGATTACGTAGTTGGTGTGGTAGCACAAAGTTGTGCAAAAATACTGCTAAGAATAAGGAAGGAAAGCGCTATCCCATACAGAAAATATCTTTTTTTTATAAATAGTTTTATCCCATAAGTTTCCAATAAAAGAATATAATAGTACCTATAAGAAGACTTTGTACATAAATTTGTATATAACCCCCTTTCTTTCTCAGAACAAGTTTTCTAGCGCTTCTTACTATATAGCAGCAGCTATACCAATACCTCCACTCCTTGTAAGTAATAATCTCGAGTACACTTATAAAAACACAACTTCTGGAACTTAAGAATGCTTTGATCAAGTTTTATCTAACAACAAGAGATTCATATACGGTTTTGAGGAGAGATATAGAAATTTACATATTCTATTTAGTGAGTAAGTATAAGAAACAAAGTTAGAACCTTATTACAAAGCCACTTAGAATTTTGGTATATACTAGTATTCCTTGATATAGAAAAGAGTATGGACAGCTTTCCCACATAGATCACATAAAAAAATTAGGTGTAAGAAGTCTACGCATACTGCTAAGGAACTAAAGGAGAATGGGTTCAAGTCAGTGTTTGTCCTTGTCAGTCAGTCTATATTTTACTCTAAGTTGCAGCTCTTTTTATTTCTGTACTAATATGTTCTTGCCTGTACTTTAATTAGGTTTTCACATCTCTCATATCTTAATCTCATATCTTTAAAAATAATATACATTAACAATAACACCAAGAAAAAAAGGACAAGGCATTCTGAGAATTTGGAAAGACAATGAATAAAAAACACGAACAATTTTTTTCCGTAGTTAAGAAGTCCTATGATGTAGCCATAAATCCAGTAATAGACTGTGTCTTATACATTTAAAGTTATTCTGTCTCCTCTGTTACAACAATTATTTCTTTTATATATTTCTATTTTCATCCATAAAAGGAGCTCTTGTGCTATTATAAAAATCTAACACACCGTAAGTAAATATGAGATAAATAAACACCTTTTTAACCGTGCAATCCTTGTAAATAAAGAGTGTATTCAGTCGGGTATACGTCATTTTTAGTTCTATTTTATCGTAGTAGTTAAGAAGAATAGGGAGATTTTGCTTCGTCTATAAATAAATTTTTCTAGGTAAATCTTGTATTAAATTATTCTGATATAACAGAATGCGTCTTGCACAATCTTCTAAAAGAGTGCATACCCCTTCATGTTGTGAGGTAATCATAGGTAGTTGAGGCTGTCAAATTATAGCATAGGCCAAAAGAAAGTGATTTTTGGTGGATATACTACAACCTACACTCTTCAAGTCAACGAAATTTATTACTTACCGACAAGTTTGTTTCGGCACAAAAGCTTTTAAAGTAAGGCAGTGTTCCTTATAATATAATTAAAAGAAACTGATTTAGTTCTAGTTGTTTCCTTTTACTCTATTTCTTTTTGTCTTGCATGTTCTCAGGACCCAAGTTAAATTTAAGAAAATTGTGTACATCCTAAGGAAGACTCACGAAGCAAGGTTACCTGAAAACTCTAGAAAATAAAGTATAAAGGTTACTGAAATCACTATTAGAGGCTAGCATGTATTTATATTATCCGAAAAATAAGGAAAACAAACAAATGTAAGATCTGAAGAAACGTATTTGTGTATTTTTATATGTATTATATGAAGTGATTTACTCGTTCTTTGCAAAGAGGTTAATATAGCCTTTCTTTGCATCTAGTTTCTACGGGCGATTATCTGTAAACTGGATATAAACAAAATAAACACAATTTTAGGTAATTATGTGGATTTCAGAAGGCAGTCAGTATTTAGTATTTCCTGTAAGCCTTATAATAAATATACCCTTAAGCGTGCAAATAAGTGATACTAAGAGATGCCCGCCCCGTGGTCCGCTTGAAGGTAAAAAAAATAAATAGATATACTGGTCCTTTTTTAAACTCAATTATATTTTACACTTGATGAAGTCTATTCAGTAGCTGTACTTGTGCTTGTTAAGTACTTTACTCTCCATATTCCTCTCATTAATAATTAATAAGCCGACTCTTATCTAATCTTTAATATGAACATGTCCTAAGTTCTTTATGTTTCAAATTTATCTAAGACCTATGGTTATTACCCTAATTGTCATTTTTTTTTGTGTTCAGTAAGGACGAGGTTTTTTGGCAGAAAGAGAGGGCACAGTTAGAGAACAGCCATATAAAGTAACTAGTTTCCAGTTTAAGATAAGAACAAAAGTATCAATTTACATGAAAACACAGTCTATTTTCAGAATTAGAACGGTTATAGCTCATATTTGTTTAGTTCACAAAACAACATCATACATAGGAACACAAGTGAATACTAACACATAACAAAAAATTCTGGTCTAGGTTATCCTGAGTCTAAGATATAGTCTCGATCAGATAAGACAAGCTAACAGAATCGGTCAACTTACAACAACATTAGTTTGTTAAAATTAAGTAGAATGCCGCAAGTAAAAATATAGCATAGATAAAGTATTGAGCCAAAATATTACCGATCTTCTTTCTTGTTGTTAATGCTCCAGCATAATTTGCTATTTGTGTTTTATTTTTTGTTCCAGAATTGTTCCTAGATTTAGACTTATTTAATATAAAGCAATAAAGGCCGTTTTCCGTTAACTTCAATTCTAGGCGACCCTTCTATACCATAATTTATGACACCCACGTTTTAGAAAACATTTGCTACTACCAACACAACCAAAAGAAGGATAGGATATGTGGCCGACTTATTTAACTATATAATTTAAGTTCCTTCTATTTTTTTATTTTATGCGATACCCCTAATTCTTGGCTATCCTAAGGAAGAGCTGTTCATTGACAAAAAAGAAAGCTTCGAGAAAAAGACAAGGTCCGTTATTTAGGGGCAACTTGGTTAGACTTTTTTATGTTCGGTTAATATTTGATCTTGCTCCATGGTCAATTCTTTCTTTACAAGCAACGGTTGTAGACTGTTATAAAGTGACTAATCTTCATATTGGGTATTTTTTTTTCAAGTCTTCATTCAAGATAATGACATGTGGATAATGAGAAGTGTTAAGGAAAATTTTGGATATATCAAGTAGACCCTCTTATTTTTTCTGGACTTCTGTAGTTCACACGACACTATATTTCGTAATTTCATATATTCTAGCGAGTGAGATCGATCCCTTCCGGGTATTAAATTCTTGGTGTTATTAATTTCTTAGGAAACAACTCATAGGTGATCCAAAGCAGCACCATTTTTTCATTATAATTGCGGGTGTGATGTGTGTCCTTATATTGTAAGGGCAAAGAGCTTTAACTAAGGACTGAACTGATAACAAGTATCAAGGCTAGCTAAAACGGAGACTAAATACCACGTTCTTACTTAATAAATTAGAGGGAATCCGGAGAAAAATGAAAGGCAAGATCTAATGAAATAAGGTATAGACTTTTCTTTTGCTTTTCAGGGTTGTATATTAAGTATTGGCTTTTTCATTTCAAGCAGTTTACAAAATGAGTTTTGGGTTATTACAGGGATAATTTTCTTCTCATGTTCTTTTTCTTTAAATTTGATACATATACACATGTACATAGGACTAAGAAGAGTAGTAGCAAAACACGAAAGAATCTTAGCAGTAGCCTAGGAAATATTCCTAGCTCGAGTCTTATTTTGCGTTGGTCCTAGTAGTAAGTACATTGCTTATCTTATATAAACTATAAACTCTGGTCAAGGAAAAGGGAGCCACAGAGTTCACAAAGAAATTAAGTATATTAGGTTAGCAGTATTTTCAGAAACGCAATCTACCGAGAAAAATCTCCTTGTAGTAAGTAATTAAGTGATCTATCCAGACTTATTCCCCTGCTTTTATATTATGTTGGAGTACATGCTCCAGTTTCAACACCTTCTTAATTTGTGACAGATCCTTATCATCCTAGGACTGGTTTTTGGATTTATTACTCTTTCTCTTCGAGGTTCATTCATTATTAGTAAAACGGCAGTGTACCTAGTTGCAAGCGAAAACTTTACAATATATGCGTGTAATGGGCCAAACATATTATGTATAATATTATATAGAGGATAGAGGGAGAGCAAATCTTTCTTAAAGTGCTTCTTTTTTAAAATAGGAATGGTCTTAAGGGTCTTAATATCTAACTTAGGGCCTACCTTGTGTTATTAGAGCAAAATAAAATATAAAGAACAATATTCCTGCCCTCAAAACTAATTTAAGTAACAACTGTCGTGATTTGTGAATTTTAAAGAATCTGATCATCATAGTTAAGGACTACCGGTTGAAAATTTCTATTAGCTCTAAAGGAAACTTGAGATGTTTTCATTTACTGTCACCAACACGTACTTTAATTATTAGAAATTTTTAAGAGAGACTTTAAGGATATGCAACATTTCTTGTCTTATGTATGGATTTATGGAATAAGGAAACCGTAAAGACTTTACCCCTAATTATGCCTTGTTTCTTTGCCACTAGTACTTAAATATCTGTATTTGTTGGAGACTGAAAACGGGAGACTTCAAAATAGGGATTAGGATCCACGGTAAGATATAATATTTCAAAACAAGATTCAAGGGCACACTTGGACAGGGAAGATATCAAGGTTACTTCAGAGAGAACTCTCCTGAGAGATCATAAGGAAATATAAAAGCATTACACTGACAGGAGCAAATTTATAGTAAATGTAGAAGAAAAGGTTATAGTAGATTCGAGCGCTGTCATTATAAATCATAAAAGAGACATCTATAGAAGAAACAGTAGGATTTTTCCTAAGACTGGATGGTTCCAAAATGTATCCATATAAGGGACTTTAAAGTCTAATTTTTAAAGGAGACTAGAATAAATGCCTATAAATGTCCTATTTCTGGAGTGACCCTCTAGGGGTGCTGGCTTTTCATCAAAACTTACTGAAAAATTATTGTGGGACTCAATCAAATTATTTTAAAGCTCTATGCCAAACAAAGGTGTCAATATAAAGAATAAGGAATATAAGTACAAGGATAGTATTTATTTTCGTAGTTTTCAAGTCAGGAAACACCTGTATCTAATAATTTAAGAAATTTGAGCAGAATATTCTGTGTCTTTTTAGTTGTCTGTAAATACAAGAATAAGTACAAGACCTATCATCTTAACTTAGAATTACGAGTAAAGAAAATAGAAGAAAAATAAGACTCTTTTTTTTTATTTGATCTACTTTGCCAGAGCTAAGCATGAATATTCTCATTCTTTGACCCTTTTTTTTATAGAATCGTGAGTTCAATCTTGTTCAGTAACAACTACCATACCAAATATTGTGTTTCCTTTTTAATCTTCCTAAATAAGATTCATATTTGACCCTAAAACCCATAAAATCCTTTCCTTATAAAACTCACTTTTTTAAATCCC
Organism: Plantago major; assembly: GCA_026545765.1. Lineage (NCBI taxonomy): Eukaryota > Viridiplantae > Streptophyta > Magnoliopsida > Lamiales > Plantaginaceae > Plantago > Plantago major. The sequence continues at coordinate 2,170,595 of JAIFAC010000007.1, read as the reverse complement.
AAACCGAATTATTTCAAATTATGTCTAGTTAGTGACAAAAATTCTTGACAGATGTCAGTCATATGTCAAGTTATATAATATAAACAACAGGGGGATAACTACGACTTGTGCCGAATGCTGTGTACTGTTCCATATACTTTATTTGGGCAATCATTTAGCAATTAATTAAATATTTTCTAAGTTGCCTATGAGAAGAAACTCCTAGCAAAAGCTCTTTAAGAAGAGAAAGAAAAGAAGTCCACTTGAGAAATTCTCTAACTATAATACAACCAAACAAAGTCTTATTAAAGAATAACGACCTCTTAAAAAACAAAAGAGATCACTCTTAGTAAAAAATGAAACCAAGGGATTCATTCCTGGATAGTGTTCTAGTACATAACCCCGAGTAGCCAATCAATATAATTCGTGTCTTTAACGCAGCTTCGCTTAATTTCATATTTATTAGTAGATTTATTTAGGTCTCTTTTTGTACTCTTTGTGGGAATAGTACTGTACTTTGACTTCTAGTGTTTTCAAAAAGGGGCAGGAAAATCCACCTTTGGTATACAGTTGCAGATATACCCTTTTTGTTCTGCTTCGATCTTAACTTTGGAGATCCTTGGGTTCTTCTTTAACTACGTATATAATTTTGTAATTGCAATGCGACAGTTTACTTACTACTTACTTACTACTCTGTAGATTCAAAATTTGTGGTTAGTTACCTTAATAACTAAGATTGGGTTTTCCACTAACTATTAAAACTGAGTCAGAAAGATCAGATCCTTGGTGGAATGTTGGTCTTGTGCTTTGTTCCTATATGCTTTAAATTAGATTACAAGCTACCTTCTTACTTATTTTCATGGTTTTTCACCAGCAAGCAGTATATTTAAGATTAAGATTAGTTTCAAAGGGGGTCTCCGGTTATCTCTTCCCTAAACAAAAAATCAAACAGTATATGTCGTGATCTGCCCTGTACTCCAACTCTTTGGAACTCCTTCATTCAGGCGATATTCCTTAAGTCTTTTTTCTAAATAATACTCTTGTTTGTCTATCATATTTTTTAGTACTCCTCCAATACTCCTCCAAGGCTTCATTAAGCTCGTGTCTTAGAAATTTTTCGTTTAATGAATCAGAGAAATCTTATAGAAAGCCCACCAAGGCTGTACGTCATTTGAGTTTCCGTTAACTACTAATAAACCCACACTACAAAGAATTGGGAATACTGTACTAAATTAAGGTCCTTATTCCATATAGGATGTCACCTTAACCATGAATTAAGTATTATTCCTTTTTTTCATTCCTTGCAAAGGACTAAGATTATCCACGTAGAGTCTTCCTTCATAATCAATGAATTTGGTACATAGAACTTGGAGTTAATTAACTCGGGCAGGTATCCTTTCTTTATATCATATCACAATTTTTTCAGAAGTTTCTATTTAGTGTGATCGTGAAGAATTAACGCGGTGTTTATTTCGAGTTATAATTTCACTTTGTTTGTATTTTATTTAGTTTTGGTGGAATAATATTCTAGATAGTTGATGTCTTCCCTAACCATTCCTAACCATTTTTACCTTAGTTTTCAGCTTGTGAATAATTAAGATAAAACGGATTTTACTTGCTGAGGTGCGGCATAGATCTTTGAACTCTGAGTATAGTACAACAATGTACAACTAAATGAAATCAGAACCAACAACAAAATACAAAAAAATAAAGGAACAAATGCCCGGCACATAGTAAGGGGATAATAAGAAGAAATAATAACGCTAGACAAATCAATCTAATTGGTACGTACATGCAATACAAAACATTTAGTATATTTAAGTATTGAAATATGATATTTTCTTCCTTATTTGTTTTGATTCATCAGAGATTCCTTTTCTATCAAAGTAATTAAGGGTATCATCTTCCTTCCTATAATAAATAAATTTTAGATAGAAATTGGAAAGTATACTCCTACCAATACAACAACTTATTCTATACTACTGCTTGTATTAAGGAGGATCTAAGATTCTTAACTTAAACTACTTTATAGATTTTATTAAATACGTGGTTTATATGTCTTAGCTTAATCTAATATAAATCTAATATAAAATGATAATAGCCACCACTAATACATAAAATACATTTTAGACTCCGCTCTTTGATGTCTATATTAATATCTTTTTTTCCGTCAAAGAATAAGTTATCAATAGCATCTAAAAACATGGCTGCTGCATCTAACCCCTATTCTAGAATTTATTATTTTAAATATACGTTGCCTGAAAAGGGGAAATCCAGAAAAGTATATGCAAAAAATGTATGCGAAAAGACAATAAAGTGGGGATAACTCCGTCCCGAGCTTCATAGGTTAAAATATGATACAGGAGGATAATGGGTGTAAAAATCAGTTGTTTAGGTAAAAACTTAGTTAGAACCTAGAACTTAAAACAGAGTAGTTCCTTATATAGTTAGGGGTAGTGAAAAGTGATGGGATTTAGTTGTGCCAGTCTCACATAGCGCTCTTTGCATGTTTTATAGTAAGAACTACTCAAACCCAAATATACAAATATAAAAAAAGGCGGGGAAAGTATAAAACAAATTGTTGACTGTGGTTAAAGGTAGAGCGGAGCACAGAATAATCCGAGTAATACTAAATATACAAACAAAAGGTTACTACAAAGCAAAGCAAAAAGCTAGCCTGGATAAAGTTATATTTCCACCGGTGAAATCTTATACTTTTCTCTATATTATTTGGTATATAGAATACTATAATTATTTACATTATAGCTTTCTTTATATTGACTCTCACCTATTTGGTTTTTGCCCCTAGGGTTTTTTTACTCCTTTCCTTTCTTTACAAACTTTATAAACAGTACCCCTTACGCCTCTATTACCGAGAGCTCTTTATCTAATGATTTATACCCACCTAGAGGAAACCTTAATACTACCTAACAATTTCAATTATAATTTAAAGGCTTCAAAGAAGCTAGGGAATATATATATATATATATATATATATATATATAGAAGTATTATAGACAAAAGAGAATAATCCCCGGCAACTCTAGTTTATTAGGAGAAGCCTATAAATTAGAAAGAGATATGCCAGGTATAAAATACAACATTATATTACTAGCACCTGGAGTCGATAATAGTACATTTCAGTTTTTATCTCACTTGGTTACCCATCTTGTTCAGAGCCAGTTTATTTATTTATTTATTATATACCATACACCGTATACCACAAATTATTCTATTTAGAATCTGCGGGGTTTTCACTCTTCTGGAAAACGTTATCAAAGAATGAATTCTATGTATATCTTTCCACGACGTGACAAGCTAAAATATGCGTTTAATCTTAGTAGGATAAAGTAGGAGAACAGGATCAATTTTTTGTTGTTAATCTAATCTAACTGTCTTTTTAATAAAATACCCAAGTAAGTACCTAGCGGCAAAAGCAGGTAACTCCGAGGGCATGTACACATTTATAAAGAATAGAACATATATCATAATAACACAATACTCATAGTTAAAGGGAGATAGCTTACGTACTTGGTTAATTCTTTTTGAAAAACTAGGATCAAATAGAAAAGAGAAATAGGGTGTTGTTCTCTTCCCCACTTACAAAAGAACTTACTCGCGCTTTAGGTAAAGATAGAAACTATTCGTCGAGTAGTCATTGTGTGTAGTGCTGTACTCCCTCCTTGGTTTATTAGATAGAGTCATTCTTTCCTAGCAGATTATAATTGTCGACTCTTTCTAATAAATGGTATCTATGTCATTGCTTATATAGGATTAGGTTATTGTACCTTGTAAACCTTGCCGTGAATATATGTGACTCTAGGCATTTCGCGTGTTCTGAGAATATACTTAAAGGAATTTACTAATGGATCCCTATAGCTACCGGGATTTGTCTCCTTATCTTTACATAGTTTATATAGTTCTATTCCCTTATAAGTAATAAGCAAGATAACAATATTTGTCACACGAATCAAGATCTTCCCTTACTAAGCCAGCTAAATCTAAAAAGAAAAGATAGACATAAATAATATTGACCCTTAATATGTATAAAAGATTGGAAAACCCAAAAGCACGGTCTGTTTATATCTCTTTATAACAAAGACAAAAGTCGCACTTAGATTCTCTACCGCTTACCTTCTAATAAGTAATTCATCGGTGATACTTGCTATTATTTTTTCTTATCCCCTTTTACCTTTTACCCTTGTTATGTTAGCGTTATACTATATATTACTCAGAAATTACTCAGAAGTTATTTTGACTTAATTAGATTAGTTCTTATTTCATACATAAATACAAATAATACTATAAAATACTATAATACAAGGCTATAAATATAAAGTCAAATTATAAGCCTAGGAAAACAGCGTCAATTGTTGACTATCTCTCTAAATAAGAAATTCGGGGAAGAATGTGTCACGATGCAGGTATCGGCGAATGAACTTAAGGTTTTATGAAAGGAATTCGTTGATTGCAGAGATAGACCATTATTAAGCTATCCAGAATAAAGCAGTTACTACAAAAAGTTATCCACTCATAAATAAATATAGAGAACAACAAATTATAGATCCGCGTGTACTAACATAGACACTCAAGCAAGGAGCTAAGAACTCTGGCATATAACAAATGCCTTGTATTAGATAAATTGAAACAGAAGAAGAAAATACAACATCTTCAGTAAGTAGCGCTGCCAATAGTTTAAAACATGTACGAGAGAAATTTGGAGAAAAGCAAAGAGTGAAAAGACTAAAATAAAAGAGACCCAATATGTAACATAATAATTAGTTGTTTATTACCACCAAGTCAATAAGAAAGAATTTGACATCCATCCATTCGTATTTAACTTATCCGCTGCTAATTAAAGTATAAGGCGCACAAAGACGCTTTAAATAAATATTTAGTTAGCAAACAAATATTAGTGAGATTATTTCAAATACCTAGAATAGAAGGTAACATAGTAAGTACTATTATATATTCTACCTTGTTTATTATAACCAATAATTTCGTATTTTTTAGTTTTTTAGTATGATTGATTCTTTATTCCTTAGTTTTTGACCTTGTTTACCTTGTCCTTTTGGTAGAGAAGTATTCCTCGGGTCACCCACTCATGCTCTTATCTTCCATAATCCGTATCGTATACCCTTAAATTTTGTAAAATAGATAATAACGCGTTTTATTTTTATAGAACATAATTATAGAAATTGTCGAGTCTTCTCGAGGAAAACCCACTACTGTAAAATCACTTTGAAATTATGAAATAGATTCATTTATGTGTTGGCTTGCACCATTGTTTGTTTATACTTCATTAAGATAAGAAATTATCCAAAATATTATATTATATATGCACTTTCTACAAAATATGCTTGTGTTGAACAATTACATACAATTACTAACCTTAGGACAGAAAGATGAGAAGTTTCATTGCCAAACAAACGTTCATAGAAACGAAATAAAATATTCTAAAAGAAGGCATTCGTAACTTATTTATCCTACGTAGATGATTTTATTTGTTACCCCGAGTTGTTCACCGAAAATACAAAAAAATAAAAATTAAGGGAGATAGGACGCGTTTCTAAAAATCAAAATAACCTGAATACCTTGCCTTGTTTGTGTCCAAGACAGAATTCACATTAGTAACGGCTAAAACTTACAAAGAAGAGTTAAAACCAAGTATGTATCACACAAAGAAGAAAGAGTGGATATAATAATAAATATAACTAAAATAAGGACTACCTACCATATCCTATTATCAAATTACCAAAAAACATAGAGAAATCTCAAATTAGAGAAAAGCCGAAGCTTAATAAGGAGTTCAAAATTAGAACTTTTAAGCAGAAACAACGAAGTTAAATGACCGATACCACTTTGCTCATAATAGATTCTTTGCTTGTCTCAGAGAAGAAGAAGAGACCTTTAGTAAAGAAAACAATCATGGGTGGGTGAAATACTTGGTGTAGCTTTAAAGATACTTACCCCTATGCGCCCTACCTAACTACGATACCCCCTATAAAAAATAAATAAAAAAAATACATTGAATTGAAATAAAGAAAAAGATATGATAAAGAACAACAAAACAAAGGGAAGTAATTTGATTTATATTACTATGTAGACTATGTTCTGTTTGCTGACGACTTATTTCTTTGATTATTATATTTCATCAATTAAGTATGCCTTAGGTTGTTTCATCACCCTTTTCACAATATTATGCGCTGGTTTTGATATTCAGTATAACTATATAGACCTCATTTTAGAAAAGTAGTTATTATAGATAGAAAATGAATTATGAGTTAGAGCCCAAAGAAAAACAAGAGAAAACTCGAACATCACTTTACATTTACAGGCCTTACTTAGTTCTTCTACCTAAGATCCTGTTGTTTTCTAAGAGGTTATTGCTCACTAAACTAAAAATGACGATCTTATGCCTTTAACGAATGTGGGAGAATATAGAGAATATACTATAAAATGTGGTTGGTGGAAAGCCTAGTCCTAATTATAATTAAGATAAGAGATTTCTTAGATATACGAGTAACATGAATAGAATTAACTGGAAGACATAGTATTATAAAGTCACAAATTATAAATATAGGCAAATTATTGCTTTTATCCTATTACACGAGAACTTCTGAAAAAAGCGGGTTGTGATGCCAGGTACTTATACCGAACGAATTACAAATTTTTATGAACAGAATTTGTTAATTACGAAGATAGATTATACAAATATTTTTACCTAATTCGGATCGGAAAAGTAAGAAGAGCGAAATGGAGATAATAGGAGATAATAAATAACCAAGGTTTAATTTAAAAGCAGCTATCTATCTATCTATTCACACATCATATACCATACTTTCTCTTTCTAAAGGACTACTTCCACCGGCTACAGCACGAAATATTTTGCGTGGATATAGGATTAGTTAGAGTAATATAATATAGTTTATACTTTCCCTATATTGTGTTATTTAGATAGAGTAAGTCTTATAAGTTTGAAAAGATCCATGAAGTCATATTTAGAACATTAAGTAAACATGAGTAAGTATGACTTAAATTTATATTAGGGCTATCCTCAAGTTTCTCCCTTTTCAACTCCTAGGTGATTGTTAATTAGTGTACTTCCGTTAATTTAGAGCTAATGCATATTCTAAGACTTTCTTTCTTTACGACTTTTCTATTTCTTTTTATATCTATGTTTTCTCCTTTACTATATGTATAAGATTGTATAGGCATTGCGGAAATTATACTTGGTACTGTAACGAGATATTATCATGGTAACTAAGAAACGTACTTACTGGAAGAATATTTTATATTTGGTGTATAATTATGTCTATGCTTGGTGTATGATTTACCTTCTAAGTCATTGATGTATCATAATGATTTATCCCTTAAACACGTTCTTTTTGTTTCTAAGTATACTATATTTGTAAGCATCCTATGTTTCATATTCCTTATTCCTTACTCTTTGCTTATAGTATTCTCTTACTTTGACACTTACGCATTAAATATATTCTCCTACTCTATTTTCTATATAGTCTTAACTATATAATTATGTTGGCTCGTTACTTTTTTAGTAGAGTACTACAATCTAAGAAAGTAAGATAAAAATGTTGGGGTGTTGTAAGACTTAGTTAGTATTTATAATGTAAGAATATAAACAAGTATGGGTGATATAACCAAAGTAATTCAATTAAATATTGAGTAAATGTAGAGTGCTCATAACTTATAATTAGGTAGCAGCTATCCTAAGCATGGAGTGGATATTCTTTAGTGGTTCTTAAGAAAAATATCTATGATATGAATTAAAAAGACCTTTAAGTATAAAAAAAATAAGGTGTTTCATAAGGTGTTAACTCTTCAAAGTAGTCAAGGCATTTATATCTTTGTAAGTGAATTTTATATTAAATATCTTTTTCATCATCTAGTATAATAGCTTTATTTATGTACACTAGTTAGGTTAGAAGGGAACCCATACTTTCGGATATCTTTTAATAGCATACCTACAACCTATACTAAGTTACTTGGAGAATATTTTACAATTAATTTACTTTCCATATGCCATATATTATTATTAAACATGTAGTACTGAGTTTACTTTTGGTGATAAACAAACATTATATAGAACACTACAGGATAGAGCTTTGTAGACTATACATTGTGCAAGGTTAACTTATAATACTTGGTCAATCATAAAGAAGGAAGTACACTTAACTACTATTATATTTCAACTACACTATATTAAATATAAAACATAAGTAAAGAAGATTGGTATGTATACTAAGATTTGTAAGGAATGCATACTAAATACACGAATATAGTATAAGGCGGATAAGAGATCCTATTAGGTAACTTACCTTTAATTTCTTACTATATCCTCTCTTTGGAAAAAATATTTGTGAGAGGATGTACCCTTCTTTCTTACCTATGTTCTATATAAGAATTAGATCTATTTTTAGACATAACCTACACTACCTAATAAATGTTGTCTTTATAATGGATTACTAAGTAAGGATTACTTTGTGCTTTGATAAGATATTTTCCCATACAAGAATTGTGCTGTACATATAGAATTTTGTTTTGGGTAACTACTAGGTGCACTTAGAAAGAGTAAAGAGAGTTAAGTATCAATATATGTTTTATTTACTACTCAATTAAGAACATAAAAGAGAGGTATTAAGAGTCTTTTCTTTGGGTGTTACTAAAGAACTAATATTTGGCATATAGTATACATGTTTCATTATAATCATAAATTAGAATCATAAGAATGCTTTCAATAGAGTACCCCCATAACGTATTAGTTTTTATTCTTAAGGGTTAGTTACTTTATCATTCCAATAACTCTATCTAGTATTTCGTTATCTAATATAATTCTACTAGTCTTACTTACATTTATTATAGTAATGGTATAACCCAAGTTTCCTAGATTTTTACTTGTATCGAGATATCTAAATTATATTTGAAAGTAGTATACACTCTTAGGGAAATATTATCGTGTTAGGTATAAGCCATCTCATCTTCTTTCTTGTGTTATATTTGTTATGCTTGATCCCCACTAAGCCAGAATCCTTTCTTTATGAACCAGTTTTAAGTTATATACACGTGTACTTACTAAAACATGAGTTTAATAATTTGTAATGTGACAGAGGCATACTTAGGAACTAGTTTTTATAAGTAAATTTTATAAGTAAAATCTTGTAATATATGAATATATTAACCAACAACCAGAGTACTGTATGATTAAATACTCCACCTTATACTCTATCTAAGTACTACTAACCAAATAAATTTATACCTTACTAAAGCAACAAACAACCAATTATTTATTATTATATTATTATTTATAGAGTCTATCTATGTAGAACCAAAAAAGATAGGGAAAGGAATTACCCCCACTTACACGTAATTTATATTTGAAGTACATCCTTGAAATCATAGGAAATAGTTATTAGCCTCTTAGTAGAATTTGACATATTGTATAGGAACTGCTTTGAAAGGACAACTATATTTGAAACGTATACACACACCACACCCTTTAGAATTAATTGTGAATAGAAAACTATAGTATATAGTATAAAGAGAGATGAAATAGAGGATCTCTTAGAATCATGTTAGAGAAGCCTAGTCCTTTTCTTAGATATTAGATTGCTGGATATTAAAGGATACATTACTTACCACATAAGCTATATGTTTTCTCTTTCTTGTACTTGTTTTCTCTTATAACTCTATTAATTACTTTACTAAATAACTACCCAACTACACTTAATTACTTTACCTCATATTAGATTCATTACTACCAAATAGTCGTCTTCCAATTTCATTTATTAGTTAGTACTATATTAGATAAGAAGGATACAGCAAGGCTAACATCTCTACATCTTAAACCAGGCACTTTATTATATTATGTTACTAATGCATTAACTATTACTACATATTTTTTATATAATATTTTACAGCAAGAAATTAATGAGAATACTTATCAAATGCATATAACTTTTAACCTATTCCATTTAACTCACCTTATGTAAATATTTTTACCTATTATGTCATATACATCTACTATAGCAGCACCTAATTCATTTAACCTTGATTCATAACTTTTAGTTAGAGCTTTTTTTATAAGGAAGGACTTCTACATTTTTTGTAGTTATCATAAGGTATTGTAGAGCTAAGCAATTAATTGGGTTTGTATATCAAGAGTATTTTGTCAAGAATGAAGGAGAGTATATAGAGAAGACACCATATCTAGGTTATATAGTACACATCATATAGGAGGATTATTGTAAACATAGCACATCATAGAAGAATATAGTGAGTACATAAGGATCTTACCCAATAATTGAAGAGAAATGTAAGGGAATATAGTATAAATAAAGAGCAAGACTCATACATAGTTATATGGAAATATAGATTTGAAACACTTGTCCTAGTAAAGAAGTTAAAAGGCATTTACCTTGTAGCTTTAGTTGTAGGAATATATATATATATATAAACGTAACTTAAACGACAATACCATAATAATCTTTTCTTGTTAGTTGTGAGCTTGAAGTTATAAGTCAAGTAGAACTATAATTGTATTACGTTGCTTGCCTTAGTAGAAGCTTACTATGTATTACTTGTTTTAAGAAATCTTTTGATGAGAGAACTAAGTTATAAGCTATAGTATAAAATAAGGTACATTCCTTAAGTAAATTTGTTAGAGCATACTTTGACTGCTTAAGAGCAACGAGTTTTATAAAAATAACAAAAGTTCTCCACAAAGCAAATTAAGTTTTCTTGTTTTCTATATAGCTAGTATCAAAGTTTACAAAATTTAGAGATCTTTCTTAGCTAAATTATAATTTCTTACATTTACACGGGGCTATCATGATAATTTCTAAAAAGTACATGAGTTTATTAGGCAAATTCCAAAAACAAAGGTTGACACGTATAGAGTATGCCCAATTCATAAAAATACACCCAAATTTAGGCCTCGTAGAAGGGAAATGGGTTGCCAATACTTTGGACTTTCCTTTTTTGACAAATGTTGCTTTTATGATTTTAGCTTAGAAATTCTTTAAAAATACAAAATTCTACATAACCTCTATACAAAAAAAGTATGTGACCCTTATTTTACTAGTAAGGAGTTCTTGAATTTACAAAAAGTTCATAAACGTATGTATCAAAGGTATGCTTTGTTCTTTTTTCCCTAATAGAAGGTACTAAAATTCTAAAACTTTCATTGATATATATATACCAAAGTAGTGTTTTATGTATTTACCTTAGAAGAGACTGTGTAAAAATAAAAATGTTCTTACTCTATAGTACTGAAAGTTAGTCAATGGTATTTCTCCTAATAGATCATGTTAAAAAAAAGTATAAAATATTTCATAGACGAATAGGACAAAAGGACAAACATAGTACATGTATAAGCTCACTATCATATAAAGTATACAAGGCGTGTACTACCTAATCTTATTTCTTCCTATATGCTGTTAGGGGTTACTACTATGAATATTATAATATAAATATAAGCTTCTTTGTTCTAAATTAAATGACTTACCTATAAATACTACTACTTTTTATAATGAACGGTCTAATAAATTTCTATAAAACGTACTTACTAGTTCTTATGGGAGTGTTCACAACATAGACTTAGATTTAGTTTATAAAGCCTACAATTAAGTAATTACAAGTAAAGTATACCTTCTATCTCTATATAATTATTTAAGTACAACACAGGATAAATAGGGGTTATATTATACTACCATCTATAAGTAATTGCCTTCTATATGAATAAAAGAGAAATAAGTGTCTTTTATGTTCCTAGCCTAGATTTGGACTACAAGTATTTATACCCGTGTTAATAAGGTCTATTCCTTATCTTTAATGTACTTTATATTTCAAAATATTTCCAAACAATGTATAATACTATATGCTAAGACACAAGAGAATTTGTACTTACTTAGTAATGAACCTATGGACTCTAATAAATATGACAAAGGTATATCTATAGCAAATCGGGGTATTACTTAGGGGAAGGTAAGGTGTCTAATAAAATATTAGGGATTATATAAGAGGGATTTTATAAGAATTATCTAAGTAACACTTCCTAGGATATTAAAGGATATTAAATGTCTTCATTCACACACATAGAGAACAAGATGCTGTCTCTTCTTATGCATTATAGTAACACCAGTATAAATAGATTATAAAAACCAATACTCTCTAGTTTTATTAGCTTCTTTACCAAATACTTACTTGACTACTTACTTTTCCACTTGTTGTATTGAACCAAGACAACATGACTAATCCTAAGAGTATACATATTAATTTTAATACTCATTACTTCCAATATTATTTATATAAAGTACGTAGTGAAAAGACTTCCCTCTCTTAGGTATAGTTCCATTATAGGCTTACTAGGTACATGTATAGTAAATTTAGGTTAGGGTATAGTGAGAGGTGTATAGAATATTATATTATTATATGCCTTGGGATAAGAAACTTAAGTATGAAACATATCAATAATTACTAAGCTAAGGTACTACTTTAACTCTTAATTTACTCTAAGCTAAGTTAACCCCTATTCCTTTAAGTTTAAGTAAATAATGTTCTATTAAGAGCAGGCACATGTAGTGAATGATTATCCTCTGATATTTACTTTAATATTATATCTATGAAGTCAAGCACTTTTTTATAGTATGTATCAGATTCTATCCTTAGGGAAAATACTTACCTTATTAACTAGCTTCTTCTATACATATTTATTTGACAAGGACGGACGCTTTGTATAGCTCTTTCTTTTCCTCTTTGTTTTTTTTGCATTAACAAAAAAGTGTTTAGTTATGTAGTACACAATTAAGTAATATACCAAGGCAAGAGTTTATCCTATTATTTTATTTTCATTTAGTATTTATTAAAGGCTACTAAGAACTATGTAGAAGTATCCTACTCCTTGCTTATATCTATGTATTAGAATTGACCTTGTGTATTAGATCTATAGTTGTAGTAGACTTGCTTAGGTATATAAAGATATAGGACGCATAGGTTCCATTCTTAATGACATTTCCCAATTTACTTTGGTTTTGTACTTGTCTTTATAAGATAAAGGTAATGTTCATAAGTATTTAAAATAATGTGTACTAGTAATTTTATCATATAAAATAGAGTGGATGCTACACCAAAGTTGGAAGGATATAGAATAGCTTCGTCTACATAAATATAAATTAAATAAGTTCTCTTCTCAAAGAAAATAATTGTTAAGTATTTTGTATGTTTCGTTTCTTTCTTAAAGCACCCTATACTTTGCTTTGTGCATAGATCTTTTTAAAAAATGATTCTTAGATAACACCACGCCTTAATAATGTAAAAACATAATAATCCAAAGCAGTACACACCTTAAAGATAAAGATATAGGAAGAATAGCATAAGAAACTTATAGCTTTATAAGTATAGATCTAGTATAGAATTGTACAAAAAATAATCAAGGTAAGTAAGGAGAGTATATTGGGAGAAGAAGGAGAATAAAGAAATCCTACCAAAACTCATTTTATTTAATACTAAGCCCTAGTAACATACAAGGTAACATAGGTTAAGTAGTAAGATTCATAACACAAGAAATCCCTGAAGTATAGGAGCTATTTCCCCTTATATAATTAATATATATATACTATAATTACTATAATAGTCCAAGTAAAGTAAAGTAAAGAAAGTCACAAGTGTATCCTATTTCTAGTGCTTAAGTAGTTCTTATAGTTAAAAAGATATATAAATGCTCTTATGTAGTAACGGTGTGTTTTAGAATATGTACGTTTAATGTAGTACTAATACAATATTACTATGAACTTGGCAGGGCTCTTAATTTCTATTGGTTTTTTGTCTTAAATATAGCAAAGGTATTGGCTCTTAGTAGAAGGACTTCATTATGAATATTTATAGGTCCTGAATAATGAGTTTAAAACTGAAAGAGTTATAGCAGAACAAATCCTAGTATCATAATGATTCTAATCTATGAAAGAAGAAAACAAGCCTACCCCATTCTAAATTTCTAACTAATCACTTGGAAGACACGTCCCTTACTATGTTAGTTTTTGTGAGAAGATATTTATACTTTAAACTAGATGTTGTCTTATACTTTTATTTTAATAAATTTATTAATGAAGGGAATATAGAGCAATGTATATCATATCAATGTATATTATAGAAAATTCTACTAATTAATGTATAGATTTAACTATATGTAGTTACTTGTGTTATACTTAAAGCATGTGTTTGGTTGAAATGGAAATATTTTTGTGAACCTTGTCTCCTTATTTACAAAGAAAGAGATGGGTTGTTATTTATTAAAAATACATATAAAACCAAAGTAAGATAATTTAAATTAGGTAGTAGTAAATCAAAACTATATTGTGTGAAACCATTCTAACAAGATAAAAAAAACTTAGATATAATTAGAGATGTTGTTAAATTAATATAGTTAAATGAAATATGCGAAGTAAACAATGTACCTTACCAAGAAAAAGCTTACATTATATAAATATTATTACCAAGTAGTTGTTTAGACAAAGTATTATACCTGATTAAACTATTACGCTAGATACGCTAGTCTTATTAGACTATAGAATTCAAACTAAAATATACAATCATGCCTTGGTGTTATAAGTGACTTCTCTTTATCAACGTATTCTGTTTTTTCCTTATTAGGTGTGAGAATTATCCTTTAGACATTGTGTTACTTTGCAAATTCTATTTCTACCTTGCTTCGACGACAAATTGATTTATTTATATACTAAGAATACACCTTTCTTTAGAATACTCTCTTCCTATATCCTCCTATTTATATGTACTAAATCAAGACAGGGAGTGACATCTTTTAGAAACATAATTTCTTTCTATATACTTCACAAACAATTTCTTCTATGGCATACTTAATTAATAAATCTATTTAGGCTGGGGGTTAACTCGTGCATTAAGTACTAGAAAGAGACGTTGTAGTCCAAAGTATTTGGTAAGGTTGCTTAGAAAGGTACTCTCTTAAAATAATGAAGTAAGTAAAAATGAAGGGACTCTTAAAAATAGTATGGTGTACTTGTAACTAAGCACTTCTAATAAATTCTATCTTGTTTTTGTTTCAATTAATTATCTATGTATGATGTAGTATGATGTAGAGATAGCTTTCCTTTTTGAATTTTATAGAAAACTATTTGTAGAAGTGTAATAACCAAAAGTCGGAAAACTTCGAAATCATAGTATAAAACTCGCTCTCAGTAACTCAGCAAGGCGTGTAGTATAGATATCCCCAGTAAGAAAATGGTACTGTTTTCTTAGTATTTCTACTAATTAATCACTATAAAGGTAAGCTAACAAACCAACACTAATTTGTTACAGATTCTTAGTTTCTTTCTTAAGATTACAGACCTCACACAAAAAGAATGCTTATTTATATAAAGTGCTCCTGAATTACAGTTTTCTTTACCCTAATGAAATGACCTAATCGTGTACTTAATTATGACTTAACGGGTTATAATCCTCACAAGATTTCTCAATGCTTCGCTGTTGTCCTTAGGATCTTCTTTTGTATTATAAGATTTGAATGATACTTCTACCGACATTCCATACTTTAAGTTGTAACTAAAGACAATATATGTTTCTAGGGAGGAATTCCTGGATTTATTTTAGAAAATACTTAACATTATAAAGGAAACTCAAGGAAGTTGAGAGAGATAAAATAAACCACCCCTTAGAATATCAAAACGAGTACAGAACAAAAACAGAGCAAGTAAACAAGTATAGACTTATTCTGAAATCATGCTTTATACTATATAGAATCCTATTCCGATATGGTATATCGTATAATCCCTAATAGATCTTTATTACCTTTAATTTAGAATATTTCTTTTTCTCTGCTACAATGGCTAACCTGTTATCTTACTAGGGAGACTACTAATGCTATGCACGGGAGAAGATACTATAACTGTTTGGTAAGAAATACTACTAGAAGTTACGCATACTGTAAAAAGCTATAATCAAAAGATTTTGGTTTTAATAATTGTGTGTGTGATACAAGTTGCGAGCTAAATCTATTTCCTATCATTTTCCCATAATTACTATAATTTAGAATAAAATAAAGGATAAAATTGTACAGGTACAAACTATCTAACAAAGGGACTGCAGAGGGAAAGAAACAAAAGGAAGTCAAGTCCGGCGGGTCCTAATAAAAAATGTATTGTCCAGTACGGTCAACTATTTATTGCCTCAGTAAACTTTGCATGCAATTACAGAATTTAGAATCTCATGTACCTCGTTTACAGTTTTGCCCCTGTCTTGAAACTGATTTGTTAGAATCTTGTTTTCACTAGTAACCCTCCCAAGATTTATTTAGAAACTATTGGACACTTAACTCCAATTTCTATTATCTCCTAGTCAAACCTACCTTTGTTATTAGATAGGACCCAGAAAGAATCGACACTTGTAAAGCTTTTTTGGCAGGAAAACAAGTGTGGTGTGGAAGTCTTTTGTATATTTGTATATTAAATGAGGACTATAATCTAATGCTAACGGGTGCCCTCTTGTGTGATTTCTCCTAAATAAATAAAAATCCTTTTTGCGTATAAAGGACAGGGCAGGTCAGCCTATGTACTCTATTAACTACTCTATTAATACTGCAGAAAGAATTTGATGCGATTATAACTTCGATACTTTTCCCTTGTAGAGTTCTCTGGCGATTATTCTTATCTTTGTTACTATTTGCATTTGGTGCTAAAACTTTGCATAATTTTACGAGTTCTTTGTGAATGAAGACTTCTTTATTCTTTAAACTTTGAAAACTGTAATCATATTTTATAGTAGTAGTTGTGTTGTAAAGGGCCCCTAAACGAGATAAAAGAAAGAGAGATTGTTAGAGAAATCCTTGTTATATTATTCCCGAAGATTTAAGCCCGGAATACCGGAATAAATGAAAATCTAAGCTTATGACTCTTTCTATTTTTGACAAAATTCCCTCAATCTTAAATGAGAACTCGTGGGGCTAGAATTTACCAGGGTGCTAACTATGGCAAGATTTCTTTTTCCACATTACATTTTTCGACACAAGAACAGCTTCTTTGTGAAAGGGTACAACGGGCCCAGTGTCGTCGTCTCAGAACAGAAGCATAGTTATACGATTACCTAATCTAGAAAGCAATAACTACAACTACAACTACCGCTGAAAAATTTCGAATCCTTTTTATATCCATCTTTTCTTGTGTTGTTTTCGTCTATAACCACCTAGTTCATATTGAGTAGATATTCACTCTATTTCCCCTCAAAGATCCTTCGCGTTGCTATGATATTTACATATATTCCTTTTCTCCGAGCTTCTAAAGAAAATTAAGAAAATTATTACGTTCCTGGCTTACCAAATTCTAAAGCCTACCTTTGCAGTTGGATCCTACGACTCCGTATATATTGTGCTGTCTGTCTTGCGCAAAAATAAAATGTCTTAATTTAAAAGTTCATGCTTCCTAGTATTGTCCTTTATTTAAGTTAACGCGCTTAGAATCTGGAATCTATGGAGTGTTTTAAGATATTACGATTATAAGACTAAAGCCTCTTATCTCTTATAAAAGACTAAGGCAATCGAGTAGTATAAACGTAATCATAGCTACAAATTTATGGAATACAAATAGAAAATAACTACAAGATAAGAGTTAACAACGGTTAGCCACTAAGGTAAAGTACTATAAGCAAAGTATGAATTAGAATCAAATAGAAATAAGTCGTATTAACTATGCCAAAACAAAACACGGGTAGAGGTAATATAGGATTCTATATTGTATATGCTTCCCGTGATTCACTTAGTGAAGGGAGTTCTTTTTGGGTTATATACTTTGTATCTTTCCACAATTTCTTCCAACTCATAGTTTTTATTTAGGTAACATATATAAATACATCTATAAAAAAAAAATATATATATATATTTTTTTTTATTTGCTAGAACATATAAGCAATATCACTCGATAAATATAGGAGTAAAGTCTAAGTCTCATTATAAATCTTATAGGTAGTAAGTATATAAGTTATATAATATAGGAAAAGAAGTACAAGGCATAGGTTATTTCCAAAGCATAGAGGTATGAGAGAAACGGCGTCATTTTTGGTAAGTAAAGTAAATCAAGGCATATACAAGAGAGATCTTGTACATAATGAATTGTTAGTGAGAGTCTAATAAATAGAAGGCAAGATAGGTAATACCTTATAAAATTTAATCAAAGACATACACATAATCTTCTCTAAGTAGTTGTTTAGTAATAAGCAAAAATAGAGTCCTCTAAGAAAAGTCAGAATTTCTTTCAAATATCGTACTTTTCTAGTGTATTCTTCCGGTACTTACAAATATTTTTTAAAAAGTGCATGGTGCTATGATTTAGACTCATCTCTAAGTGGACTATATACGTTTGGTATTAAATCTAAGTAATCTATAATTGTTCAATTAATTTTCTATAGTTAGCGTTCTATGAAGGATTAGTATACCTTGACAATTCCGACCTTAATCTATTCTATTTTTAGTTGTCCCTCACAAGTAGTATTTTAGAATAAGCTATATACTTTGCATACCCAATAATAAACTTTTCCTAAGACAAATATTTAGTTAGATTGACTTTATTTTCTCCTTGTAACAAACAAATATAGGTGTGAGTCATCTTTTCTCTAGGCATTTCCCTTTAATCCTAAGAATTTATCATGTTTCTTTCCTCCCTTTTCAGTATCACCAAAAAAACACACGTAAGAAGTTAGCCATTCTAACCCAAAGCAGAGAAGTGCAAGGAGGGAATACTTTTAACAAGTAAAATGCATAAAAAAAAAAAGTACACGAATTTATCTACTATTTATCGAATTTGCTCTATACAACAAAAAGAAGGTCTTTCTCTAACAATCCAGGGAGATATAATATTTATCAGAGGATAATGTTATTAACTAACATTTATATTTCGTGATGAGCGTATCTTTTGTGATACAATATAATTTTATAGATATCCTTAGAAAAAGTTCTTACAGAGAATTATCGTTGTTATATGTTTTTCGAGTACTTGGTTATCCATACCATATTACTTTATTATATTACTAGTTGCTGTCCTATTTTGTTGTTTACGAGTCTTTACCCTTCTCTATTCTTACTTTTTCTTCCTTTACTTTCTTGTGCTATCGTGTAAATTATATGTTATTTATTTATATAAAAAATAAAAAATGAAATGTATTAGAACCAAGGAAAATCTATCATGAATTCAATTTGGTTTGTAGTTGGCCTCAGAATCTAGGACTACGTGACTCTATCTTTACTTCGTTTCACTTATGTTCATGCTTCGGTCTATATACATAACTTTGTCTGAGCAGATAGTATAGTTGTCATTTCTAATTTAGACTTGTTTCTTGTGTCATTCTTACTCTTATTTTTAAGATTTGTCAGCACATTAAAATAGAAATAATATATAGAATTGGTTTCAATCTATGCAGCGAAGCCAAAAAAAAAGTAGCAAAAATCAAAGATAATTTTAGTAGTAGTAGTACAGAGGTCCAATCATGAACATTATAGGATGCTTCATAATACAAACAATAAAAATAGAAGTTATTAAGAAAAGTCATCTTTCCAATTTCCAATAAATAAAATAATAAGTAAATAGGGAAGTATACAAAAAAGTTAGTGAATACAAATCAGACCACTGAATAGAAACTTTGAAAAACCTATTTTTTGGAGAAGCTACAGAAAGAACTTGATTGAAGAAGCGATATGAAGAAAAAAGGACCAATTCATATTCATATAATAAGACCAAAAATAGAAATAATTTAAATAATTAAGAACAAGACATCCATTTTTCTGGGGATTCCCTAGTAATTTCTACCCAACAACAGAAGTTAAAGAACAGCGCCTAGTATACCTAGTATATATAACTAGTAGTATAAAGTCAGAGATCCCCGATAGTAATCCTAGCAGAAAGTATATTTATGTTACAGAATATCGTTATATAGCTTGCTTAGTCTAAATAGAAAGAAAATAATACATTGTTGTAGGAAACTATATATATATATATCACTTACTATCACTACCGAGAAAGTATAAATATTAAATAAATAAAAGATCTTTTCTTTGTTTTGGTAATAAATATACCTTTGTTATCCCTTTCTATTTCTCTTTAGACAATTTTTCTAAGCCAGACCCGAAAAAATCGATCATTGGTGTTATGTACTTTCCATATTTAAGACCTCCCATTATTGTATTTTATAATAGCTCTAGCTTTAATATGTTCCGTGCAGGTAAATTGAAAAATATTCAGAACTCCACTTATTTTGTTGTGATTTTGTTGTGATAAGAAATAGATTTAGTAATGCTTTGGTTCTTTAATTTACTACATAGTTAATAGTTAATTTGGTCTTAGAGGTATTCCTTGGATAAGTTTTGGTGGAGTTTACTACATTTTATACACAAAGTTTTAAACATAAACATATTCCTTACATAACATACTACCTATATAATACATACGGCGGCTATACCAGTTAAAGAAACATTGTTCTAAATTTGTACTACGGTATATGCCAAATTCAAATTATATTTCCTACAACTCATTTTATTTTCTACTTGTAAGTATGTATAGTTTAGTTTATAGTTGTATTTGCTGTAGTAAGTGTTGTTTTGTTAAAAAGTTCAGAAGGAGAGCTGTATTGTATGAGGGATATGGATATTATTTTGTAATTAGAAAGAAGGAGTGTGTGTGGGATATAGAAATATAATAGAACTAGAACATGAATGAGTATAGTATAAAATATTCACTACAGGCTGGCTGTCTTCTTGGATTCCTCTTCTATATTCTTATTATTTTTATGCTAGGAGATTGCCTTATTTATCTTCCTTTCATGCTCTGCTCTGCGTATATATAGTATACTTGTCTATTTCCTTCTAAAAATCTAACAAGTTTAGATATCCTTAATAAATATAAAATAGTTATTTATAGGACTACTTAAACAGATTTATATAGTGAGAGAGTCTCATTGCTTGTATCAGTGATCTTCGTCTTAGGATTTATTTTGTCTTATTTGCTTACTTCATTCCTTAACTACAACAGTTTGGAATATATTCTATGAACTACTTTATAAATTGGTCAATATTGGATTTCACCATGTAGTTAGCGTGTAACAAGAGGTATGTATATCCTTTTTAGAATTGTTGTTATTTATGTTTGTATTTATTGACTACTACTAACTAGCAAAAAAAAGTAGAATAAATTAAGTAAACGTCGAGAACGATCGCTGTGAAGAAAACAGTTATAAACGGAGTAGTAATAACTTTTTTATTATACATAGCATAGTTAATTAATTTATTAATTAAGTACAACATAGCTATCTAAGGTGGCCTCGACTTAGGTATAAGATTTGACTGACTACAACATTTAAAGGCAGTAGGCAAGAAATTAAAGGCCGAGTAAGAGTTATGCCCACTGCGAAAAACAAAGAGAGTTCTTTTGAATCCCGTCCGTCCATCCCGAAGTCAAACCAGTAGATTAGAAATAAATAAGGGGTTCGGATAAATAAAGAAATTTTATATAAAAGACTAGTAAAACTTAAAAATGTACTTTCGTTTCAAAACCACTCTAGAATTGTATACGCTTTGGTAGACATCTATAGTAGACATCCTCTAATAATGAATGAAAATAAAGCTACTAACTCTAATAAATTATCTCTAATGTAAATTATGCCATTAAAGAATCACGTACTTAAGGCAGCCTTACCTCTTTACCGAGTCTAGATTTTAAACCAATTCTTGACAAAACAAAAGTGAAAACCAATATAAAGGATTCACCAAAATGATTTCTAAGACCTATTTAATTAATTTTTAATGTCTGTGACAAAGGAAAAGAAGTTCACCCGGTAAAGAAACAATGAAGAGCTACTAAGGAATGGTAAGGAATGGTTGCCTTGGATTATTCAGCCAGACTCTTTATATAATTCAATTTTAATTATTAAAACGTGTCTTTGTTCGACAGTTACGTAGAGTAATCAAAGGAATGAATATGACGCATTTCTGTTTTTGTTTTATGGATATTCTGCCTAGTTTCTTCTAACCCCTTCTAAAGTTTGTCTTGTCTTTGATTGTGCAGAGTTCTCCGGGATTCTATTCCTATAGATATTGGCTGAGTATATATAGTACCAGATGCTTTTGTTTTATCAAGCATAAAAAAACTAAATAGAAATTAATTATAGGGTTAGTTAAATAAAAGCAGGAAGTCTCTTCATTGTTGTTTACTAAGGATATACCTTGTCTCTTCGCAATTAAATTTGGGCACAAGGAAAACAAAAAATAGAACAAGGAAGACCTTCTATCTATACCTTTGAAAAGGAATGCCTTATATAGGGGTTTATGATCTGCGCATACTTCCACTATAAGTCAGGATTTCATCTTGTGCTCATTACAAACAAAGGACTTCCTAAAACATATGAATGAGGTCTTTTGCAAGTATTACCTCTATCTACTAATATTATAATATCATCTTATTCTGATCTCTTAAGCCGTCAAGGTAACTCTCCGGACTACCTTTTTCATTTTTTATTTCTCGTATTTGGTAAAAACTCTCCTCTGGAATATTCATTATACCTATATTAGCTAGTAGAATATGAAGTGCATAGCTTAAAATATTAGTAGTAGAGACAAACAAGGAGTAAGGAAGTAGAGAAGGCATTCATTATTTATCCTATTTTTATTAGTGAGTGTAGAAGTAATACCATAATCATTTAGCAAAGTAGAAGTGGTGGACATACCTACTAAATAGAGACCTAAGAGTATAAAATCATAGGGAAGTGATGAATATACAAGAAAATAGTTAGTACTATGGAAAGCTAGAAACACAAATACAACTAATTGATAGTAAAATTTCTATACAAGAATAAGATACACATGTTACTCTATACACACCAATTACTCTATTATGCACATAATTAAATATACACGTAATTCCATATAGTTATATACTAAAGCTGCCAATTCTAAGCTATGGCGTGATTTCCTCATTTATTTGAAATAAACTATATTTATATTTGGACACAAAGAAGATACCCCTGGATAATGCTTATAGTTGTTGAAAAGTACCGCATTTAACACATAGGTATAGTAGCCCAATGTAGATAATTATATAACTGGTTATAGTATTAGAATAGAGCTCTGTATTTGGAAAACAACACCTTTTACTTAAGATCCTATAATTACATTAGCAAAATTCATATTTTATATTGGTGAGTGTCGTACCCATATTGACTAGTAAAAGAAGATAAAGATAACTCAGAGTCATATCATACTGACTTTATACACTTCCCAAGTTACAAGATAAATACCACATACATTAGTCAAATTAGATAGAGACTTACCAGAGTTAATCCAAAACTTGCTATATACTAGAGGGAAAAAAAAAGACACTAAACTAATAAGGTAGAATTGAAGAGAGACATGCACGAACTACTTACTACCCACCTCTAACCCTAAATGAAATTAGACTATACTGTATTTAACATACTATATTTACGAACTAAACAAGATCACCTATAATTATAAGTTTTTATTAGAGTACTCTCTTAGATTCCATAGATAATAGCTTAACTTATCGATAACTTCTACTTGTCAATGTACAATTCTTTTAGGAATTTACTCTTTTTATATTACCTAACTTTCTTTGTTACACAGAATCTATTTTTTATATGCGAAATTCTAATATACTCGTAGATCTAGGGTACTACTATTTTTAATTGGTGGGTAGTAGTTCTCATATTAGGAACATACTTATAATTTAGTATATGCTTATGTTGTATCACTGCCAAGTACATTTATAAAAAATCTTTAATAGGATCAAGAAGAACAAACTGAAGGTAATGCACGCATCTAAACAACTAGAATTTGTTTCTAACTCAAAGACTAAAGCGTATATACAATGTAGAACTAGTCCCTCCAAAAAGTAAACCAAAAATTAACTCATAGTTCCTTCCAATACAAAAGATAAGTCTTCTCTTATCTAGCTTATTTATAAAATTATTTTAAGTACAATTCTAGTAGGATTAGTCATAGATATACTAGCATATTATTTATTTAAGAACGAAAGATATAACTCTTTTTGTATATTTTTTAGTAGTGATAGAAACTTATTAGATTATAGAATACTTACTTGCTTTACTCTTTTAGAACTTCAACTATAAACTATGTTGAGAATCCTTTACCTCCCTTTTCTTCCAACTCTTCTACAAGGCCAACTACTTATCCTTATGCACTTACTTTTTTAATAATATCCTTTTATAA
Source organism: Plantago major (assembly GCA_026545765.1). NCBI lineage: Eukaryota > Viridiplantae > Streptophyta > Magnoliopsida > Lamiales > Plantaginaceae > Plantago > Plantago major. The sequence continues at coordinate 2,146,345 of JAIFAC010000007.1, read as the reverse complement.
TGAATTATATATCTCCTTAGTTAAAATACTTTTATCACCTTGCCTTTACTACTACACAACACCTATATAAGATTCTATGAAACCATCCAAGAATAGACCAATATTAGATTAGAATGAAGGTATAAATCATAAGGGTAGAGCTATGGGTATGATACGAAAGACACTAAGGGTTACATTTACAAGGGATGACTACTATTATTACTAAGAAGACATAATCTATAATTGGTATATACTTACCTTTATATTACACTAGAAGAAAGAGAAGAGCACTCATACTTGTTGTGTTTGAATCTTTTGGGTATAGTACTTTATATTAACCCTACTTTAATCTAAGAAATTTATACTATATGCGAGTATGTCAAGCTTATACATGGTATCTACCAAAGGTATTACTTTTTACTATGTTACTTTTTGTTTACTTATACTTATTAGTCTTAAATCACTACTTGTACTACCAAACTGTCTAAGTATAGAATTATGTAAGAGATCATATATGATATTTATAAGAAGCACCTCTCCAATTTCCTCATTTAGCTATATGTATACCTTTCACACCTAAGTACACGTATTTCTTTTCTTCTTTACATGTTAAGTTTCTTAGTGACATTACTTATAATCAATCCTCTTTTTTAGGTGTGCATACAACATATTACTACATAGTAGAGTTCCTTAAGAGCATATAAGAGTTCTTCATGACATATAAAATATAAAAATTAATATAGAGTAGACTTAAAAAATATTCTAGGTAAAAGATTATTCCCACGTTTAGTCTTGGTTATGCCTTGCCATTATTCTTTATTTAAGGGTTAGATCTTTCTCATCTTTGTTTGACACCAATATATCTTTCTTTACGTACTACGTGTGTCTCTTCTTAATAAACTAAATGTCTTACTTAGATCCCTTACCAAATAGATTTTTATAGTTAGTAGTGTATAGTACCTAGCGTGCCTCCCTTTATTAAATATCATCATCTAGTGTAGTCTAAATCAACATGGTGTCCTGGCGAAACAATATTTTATGAGTATAGAAATGAGTATAAGTCTACTAAGCTATGTCTTCTTAAATAAAGGTATTTGTGCGTGTTATAAGTCCTAGATGCGTTCATTTAATAATATATATAGAGTTCTTGGGTATCTAGATTAGTGTACTAACCAAAATAAGGTATCTTCGTAGTATAAATAAAATAAATAGGAGTGCGTGAAATACAAATGTGGGGTTATTGTCTCCTAAGTCACAGGTAAATTAGGTATGTGCATAGGGAAGTTCTTAATAGATTTAATAGGGAATGCTCTCTTTGTAAGGATACGAATATGAAAGGGTATAAAATAACTACGCTCTAACTTAGATAGTAACCATGTGTGCAACAAAAGGATAAGGTAATGTAATAAAGGATCCTCCCTCTATATACTCCATAAGCTAGAAGACAACTAAGAAGAAATGCTATGCTTGGGTCTAGTACTAATACACAGTAATCTCATAAGGAAAGAGATTTATAATAAGGAAGTTTATCTTTATACGTGTAGCCTATTATAAAACTAGTAAAGCTAGTAAAGTACGTTACCGATAAAGAGTAGTCCTAGATCCTATATTAATAGAGTAAAGGGATAAATACTTAAGTGATGTAACTTGGCTTTGGTGAATTCTTATACTTATACTAAATAATCTTCTTGGAATGACACCTATATAATTCTTTGTAGTAACTGGAAATGCTAACCTCTAACATGCTCTACTCCTAGAACTTATATCTTTCCCACTTCTTTTATAACTTTTAAGTATGAGACTACAACCAATAATGTATATGATATAGTTTCGTGTAAAGACAAGATATAATAACGTGTATAATATGCTAGTAAGTAAAGTAAATATGAAAAATGAAGAAATAGCTCAAAAGGTAGCTTTTGTCGTACTATAGTATGATATGAAAGTAAATTGATTAAGTAAGGTATGTTTCTTCCAATAATGAAAACTATACTAGGCGTTTGCTAGAGTATTCCTTTACAATGCTAAAAAATGATAAGACCAAGGTAATTACGTATTTAAAGTAATGTGTCATAAGGTAACAATAGGATTCTAAGACTAAAACATATACGATAGAAGTCTATAACTAAACCATAGTATAAAGCTTAACTACTAAATATAAGAGAATACTACAAGGCACATAGTACTTACTGGATGCCATACATACCTTTCATCATTAAGAACATAAGATAGGGTACCTCTTACCTTTCACTTTTATAGGTGTAAATACCAATATAAATAAATGGGGTACTTCTCTGTACTTAGCCCTGTATACCTTCGCTCTTACTTTGTACTTATTGGAATATTGTGGAATACCCTCTCTATTTACTTTCTTTAATAAGGGAATAATGTGTTTACTTAGGAAAGCTATATAATAATCTTAGTGATTATTCATTCATAATATTTCTATGATCTTTATGGTAGGTTCTCTCTTATCTTACTATGTGTACGTCTCGCAATGACTTCTTCTATAGGTGATATTCTATGCGCATAAGATTGTTGGGTAGTTAGAAAGAAGGTTAAACTAAATAATAAGCTAGCATAGTATACAACACAACAAAGAAAGAGAAAGTTATAGAATAAGGTAACGTCTTGAATTTTAAATACTAACATAGAATACTAACATAGAATTATGGTCTTTCTTATATTTACTCGATGCAGTACCCAGCACACCTATGAAATAAAATATTTATCCTTGTCAACTCAAACAAACATAGGAGTAAAGGAACTTGTAGAAAGGTCTAATAGAATCTATTAGAACTCAAAGTAGATTATGTGATAGAATGAAGGTATAGGAAATGTTATATAACATACTTAGTTATAAGTTATAGAGGAGGAGAAGTCATTTACTAAATAAAGTGAGTATAACAAGGGAAAAGGTTGTCTGCACACAGAATATTACTACATATACTGCTTCGGGCAAGATCTAATATAAAAGGGAAGGAAGGGTCTAAGTTATCGCCTTACAACAATATTTCAATGTTTTCTTTACCATAGGCATGTCTTCTATAATATTGGTTCTCACAATTCATAATTCTTAAGTATTCCTTACACGCTATACGTTCTATACTATACACCCCTTATAATATTTTATCTTGAATGAATATACTATGTTTCTTTTCTATATTACATCGATCCTACTAGAGTGTACTTCTATGACTACCCATTTTATATAATGCTACCCAGAATACTTGCCAATTTCTCTTTACTTTAATCTTTTCATTTTGACATGTAACTACAAGAGTTCTTTACCCTTACATGAGTGCTATATATTTAGATATATATTTAGATTTGTCTAACATGTTAATAATATGGGTATACTCCTCTTTTTCCTTTACACGTTACTAGGGTTAATCATAATAAGTTCATGTACTACAATACAATGCGTTCCTTTCATATACTATACTATATACTATATAAGATAAGGGTAAGGGAATAGGTTAGATAGAATAGAGTAGCGTACATAAAATCCAGAAGAATCGCCCAACATCGTTTAGAGTTCAAAATATGTTGTAACTAGAATCAGAAGAAAGCGTAAAATAGAAAAGTTCATTGTATTTTGATATTGTTCTAACCACGACTATTTGTTACATCCCTTGCTTACAAAAATATGACATGTTTCTCACTGTGATTCATGGAAATAGAAATTTAACTTAGTTAGATGGCTTGGATTAGTGTAGTATATTATAAAACAGCCTTCATTTCTAAGTCTTTAAAATATCAAAATATGTATAAAAAAATATCACAAAATATGTATGTCTCACAAAAAGGATCTTATAATGCAGTTTCTAAAAGAGAGAATAGTAGATAGTAGTAAGTTGTTGACATTGTATGGTATTATAGTTAGCTTTGTTTCTCTACTTCGTCTTCTATTTCCACTACTTCTTAGGTACAATACAGATCGGGGCATGTTCTAGAGCGTATATTCGTGGTTCTATGCTAGGAAGAATAATAAGAAGTTAAACGAAATAACTACAATTCCTAAAAGCTGTATAAAGATCTTTATTAAAAGATACCCAATTCCCGATTCTTTGACGTCAATTTGATGGTTAGTTGTTGTTATTTGAGACAGGAAAGTCATTTTCTAACACTGATCCGTTACTGACTCTTAGAAGAAAAGATTCTACTAGGTATCCATACATTTTACTTACATTCTATTTCTTTTTTGTCTTGCATTGATGCAACACCGGTTTCTCGCGAATGTTGCCTATGATCTCTCTCTCTCAACACTTATCTTTCTTTTTTTAAGAGTCTTTTACTTTCGGGTCTACTAGATATTCTTTAGCTGTCTATAAGATATTATTTCAAAGACCACCCCCACCCCAACTAAGATTTTATACCCGCTAAATAGAAATCTCTGTAAAAGATGAGCCACTATCTGCTCCTATCACGGAATGAACTACAGGTTTTGTCTATGGAATTCCTTAATTACAAAGATAGGATATAAAATAGAAAGGAAGATTACTTGTCAGTTATTACTTGTTATTTGTCAACTAACTATACGTTCAGAGAATAGATAAACTGTAAGAAAAGTGTCATAAATGAAGGGAATTGATATCCTAACATCTACAACCTGAATAGGATTATTTCGAAGAATAACACTTAGATGCGCAGATATCTTGTATTCTTGACAAACAAAAAGACTTTCAATCAATATATAGGGTTCCAGTCATTCATAGTTGGGTATAGGAAGTAGTAGAAGGCTGGAAAATAAATAATGGATTCTATTATATACTTAATCTCGATAAATGCGATATACAATAATTCACTTTACTCTATTAGACTAGATATAGATAAGATAATATTCTTGTATTTATGAAAAAGTCCTCGCTTATGCCTTTAATTACCCTTTCTTTTGACTACTATTTATTTTATTACTAATTATTCCTTACTTATTTTATTTATTTGTTGTAAAAGAGGATAAAAAAAGTGAAAGGATTCGACTTACCAACCTTGCAAAATATATCGACGCAAAGAAAAAACCTGACCATACCTTATTTAAATTGTACGTACATAGTACGCGTTATTTCCAATTAGACTTATTAGACTTTAATAGGTCGTTCTACCTAATCATAAAAAGAGGACTTTCCTTCAAACCGTCTCAGCTTTTCAATCTGCTAATCCAAATTCTACTAATAGAATAGTTACCCTCACTCATAGATAAGATTTTTTAGAGACAACACAATGCAGTGCAAATTTAATTTAGTAAATTAAGAAGAAAGGCAACTCATACAATAATCATAGAAAAGTCGTTTCTTAGGTATCTCCTTAAGATATAAGCCTATAATTTACACTGTTTGGTTAAATGCCAGAATTTCCAACTGGACTAGATCTTTCATTTCGTTTACTACCAGCACAGTTTAAACAACCAACGGAAAAATAGAAGAAAGGTTCCCACCGATTCGCGTATTGATTTCATATTTTAGAAAAAACTTAAGGAAATTAAATACCATAATATTATAGGAAATTCCAAGAGCATACACCGATTTACAATAATACTTAGAAAGTTTTATCTGAGGAGAAAGAGATAAGCTTTCTGACTTCTGCTTAAATATGTATTATACGCGGAAAAAGGACTAGTATCTCTATCGCCTGCTGCCTCCCAAATTTTTTGACTTTTTTTCTTTAGTTAATTCTGGGTGACTCCCTTTATTTTATCTATTTTTAGGCTGCGACCGTACTGTAACTAATCTTGTCTATACTATATATTCTTCCTAATAGCTAACTAAGCAGAAAAGACTTCTTTCTTCATTTCATCAGTTGGATGTAAAAAGGAAAACACTCATTATCGAAGAAGAAAGAGAAAAAGGAATAATTGGCCTAAAATAACAAGGAGAAGGGACCTAGTCGATTGTTATTGTCTTAGCACGAAATTTCATAGATGCATATGATACTAATCCAAAATAGAAAGAATTTACTTAAGGCAGTCATTTCTAGTTAATCTTAATTTATAAGACACCACATACTTCTTTTGAAAGGAAAGCTGTTTAAGACAGATTTTTCTTGATGCATTGATCTAATTTGACTATAATACAAAAACAAATAAAATAGAAAGTAGCGTTGATATTGTCCACATAGTTAGCATAGTAAATAAAAAACTATTCGCTTAAACCACTCGTGTTTCCGATGTTTGCGCTTTAATGGGAAATTTTTTGTTGGGTTTTATTACTTTTCTTGGGTATATTCGAAATTCATGGCTCTGTCTTCTTTTTAAAAGAAATATACTTAGATAGAGGTAAGAAAGTTTTGGAAGTCTAACTAAGAAAGAGGAGTCAAAAAAGAAAAAATAATTAAGATGTTTCTGGTAAATAAAAAGTATAGGTAAAGTTTTATGTAGTGAGATAGATAATTATAATGATCTAAGTGCATATCGTTTTCGGAGCAGGAAATATTCCATACATGGTCAGGTAAAGAGTCAATTCAATCAAGAACCTAGTAGCGCGGTTACTCATATTACTTTTTGTTTCTGCTACTAAAATCTAAGGCAGCACCTTTATATATTCCAACAAGGTTTTTACCCTAGCAACTAATCAACTTTCCCTTTCCAAACAGCTTTCTAACTTAGAAATTGAATTTACTACTTTGATACTTATTTATGTTATGTATGAGTATTGAATTTTCTAAAAAAGACAAGGCTTCCTTTAGTAAAAAAAAGCTTTCTCTTACTTTTTGACATACAAAGTAAAGTATAAATAATTTCTGAAAAATAGACCATTTTAGACTCGATTCCATATAATTTACTAGCGAAATGGAAACCTGGATAGTCGACCATTACCATTTTTGAGAAAAATAAGGAATTATATTTTTTAGTTAGTTAAAATGAGACATAAAATGTAAAAAGTAATTGCTACCTATGCTGCTATAAATGTATGTTTATGAATTTCCTTTATAAGAGGTTATTAATTTTAGAAATTTTAGAGAAAGTTATTGATCGATAGTAGTGAAACCCTGTTCTACTGGGTTCCTTAGCTAAAAAGTCTCCAAAAACAGAAAACTTACATCTCACTATAGGCAAACCCAATAAATGAAAATTCCCTTCAAAGATAATACCAAAGAGTAAAGTTTACAGTTGTATAGAAATTTCAATTAATAATTAAAAAAAGGAATATAGTAAATCTACTTACATACACGATATTGCAACGAGAAACTCTTACTATTATACTAAAAAGAGTCAACGAAAAGAACACGTTATTGATTGTTCTCTATTAGATAGAAAAGGTCTTTTGTTGGGGTACAGCTGAGCTGCCTGCGGTGTCTTGGGTGTATGTAAACCGAAAGCTGGGTACGTGTCACAATGAAGGCTGGTACTGGTGTCTACTATATGTATGATGTATGTAAACGGTCTTACTGGGTACCGTTGCTTTGTTATTTTGTTTATAGTATATAAGTAACTTAATAATTAAGAATTAGGCCATATTTATTCTATCCCATGTACTTTTCTCTTAGTTGTTGTACTCTCCTTTGCTAGTATGTTAAAATATGACTCATTTCTCAATCCTTGTAAGTAACTTTACCTTTGCAATGAATTTAGGAAACTGGGTTAAACACGTAAATTAAGGGCTTTTGTCTACGAACATTACTCTAATAACTCTGTAGGCATTAAACCAAAGTATTTCTATATGCATTAAGTATTCTTTATTTAATGTTGTGTCCTGTCTATACTTTCCATATTTGATCATGTATGCACCAAGGTATGTCTTCTTATAATTTTATAATAAAATTTAATAAATACACTACTTAAGAAATTAGGGTATATTTTGCTTATTATAAAAAAGGAAGTCTCTCATTTATCTTTACTTAATGAACATGACTCTATAATATTTGCTACTATACTGGCTTATTACTAGACTGGCTTATTACTAGTAGATTTTATACTACACCAAAAGGCTGGCTTTATCCTCTCATAATTTATTTTATTATATGTACATGCAGTAGAAACTTATCTAACTTAAGCGAGGTATACATTATTTACTTATTAACTTAGGACTCAGTGTTTCATACTTTATGCATTATATATATATATATATTAACCCAATGTTTAACGCACACATATTTCAGTCTCTACTACGATAGATAAGGTATAATACTTGCCGAAGTACAGAATATAATCCAAAGTAACTCTGTTAGATGAGAAAATGAATATAAAAGAAGTATAGTCAGAGCTATGTAGGTATTTGTCAAAGTATATAAAAATAACCAATTAAAGTCTCCCCTCGCGTAGATTTCATGCTGTTTTGTGTTGTATACTCCTTTTCCTTTAGAAAATAAATAGTGTAGGTGGGTCGTTTAGAAGCAATTGTCTCAGAAAGAATATAAAAGTATACTAAGAGATAAAAGAGCTTGTATTAAAAAATTGGTAATCCAGGTAAAAACAGATAAGAATTAGATGCTAACAAGAACAAGCCTTTACATGAAATAGAAATTAACTCTAAAAAGATATCACAAGTAAACTTCACTCCAGTTTTATTAATAAAATATAGTATTCTTCCTTTATAAACCATAGTGCTTAAGTATTGTCATTTATGAAGATTGTCTTCTTTCAATCCTTTGATCTTCTTTTTTTACGAGGCACACTCTATCTATATTTATATTCTTCTCTTTCTTCTTTTACGAATTCTTTCTTTTTTTCTGAGCAATGTATATTTTTTTATATTACTATTACTTTAAGTCTGGCGTATACATCTAATCTTGTCATGTCATCTTAGTAATGAAATTTGTTGTCAACCACTAGAGTTAATTCTTTCTTGGTTTTCTAAATATAAAGTGAATGGTTATAAATAATGAGATATCATATTGTTGTTAATCGAAGAGGTACGCGTTGTAAGTAATTCACAAAAGCAAAGTAAATAATTAATTTAAAACAACCTAGCATAGCTTGGAAAAGGGGTAACCTCTGTAATTCTACTTGGAGAGGAAATGTAAATTAAATTAATTAGACTTAGGAAACAAAAAAAAGACTGGTAGAAAGGGCCTATATAACATATAAAGCATACCTTACTGAAGGGGATAGATATTAGTTACTCCTATGAAACAATTCAAACAGCAGTCTATATATTGTATACTAAGGTACTTTATTTAGTCACTTGAAATATGTGTGTGTAAGATATATAAAAGAGTAAAGAGTACGGTATCTATCTAAGCTATAGTATACTGTATTATTGCTAGAAGTTATTATTCTACAATTACTAATTAAATACCTAAACCAATTTATTTTTATAGAGCTATGAGTGTTTTTATGTATAAATATATTTCATTTATCTTTCAACTTATACTTTTTTTTAGTAAGAATTAATAAAATAAGGAGTGTGTGTTCCTTGTACATGTTTGTATAAAATTATGTTGCTACCAAATAACCTAGTAAATTCTACGTGAAACTAGATAGATATTCTATAATATAGCTAAACTAAACCTGAGGTATCTCTTTTTTATGTTAATGTATAATATAATTAGGTGTTCTTTAGGTACTCTCTTACATGTTCTATTGTATAGTCTATAATGTGTTTGCTTGCTATCCCTATATGTGTAATCCATATTTGCCAGGTACTCTGCACTTAACGAAATAAAAGCAAAGGGTATATTAATGATCTTTCTTTCTTTCTTCTAACCATAGGGAATAATTACTTTAAATAGAGTGTGTGTGTTGCTTAAGGACTGACTATATTTTACAAAATATTTACTAGGTATAGCTATAAATCTACAATTTAAAAATGAAAGGGATTGAACTCCTTACCAATACAACAAGGCTCTTACTTATTTGTAGAAATTTACTTTTTTTTTAGTATATAATATAGATTTAATAAAAAGTACGCTATGTATAGCCTTCCTTCTTCAAGTTGCGAAAGTAATAGGAGTATATGAGTGTATAGACTAATGAAATAAAAGTGTAACACTTAATAGGGGTATTGTATGTACTTAGGATAAGGAGAATGGAGTTATTTATAAAGGCCCTAAAGTGAAATGTGATATATGAGACAATAGGGTATATAGGCCTAACACAAAGCCAAGTATAGTTGTACTCGCTCTTTATTAGTTATTCTATCTCGTAGTGTATAAGTAGAATTTTGTCTTTCCTATACATAACCCTATAATTGTTCTTGTAACATAAACAAAGCTATCCCTTATGATTTGTGGAATAATACTTGCATATGTATATATGATATAAGGCGCAACTCTACCCTTGACGGGTACTTTCTAATTGTATTTACTAAACGTACTAAGAATGCTATATAGACTAATTTCCTATCTCCCTTTATAAACGAGTCATTGTCTAGTTCTTACTACTTGCATAAGTTCTTCGATCAACTCTACCCCCTCTTAATAGAGTTCTTTTGGAAAATGTTATGTGTACAAGGAAACAAATTTGGGAATGTAAAAAGCGTAAGTATTGGGAATATAATAAAGGGAATAGTAAAGGTGAAAGTCTATAAATTAAGGAAGAAGGAATTTTCATTAGTTATACTTGTGTGGGGCACTCATAAAATAAGGTATAAAAAAAGTCTAAGCTGTGTAAATCATAAAAAAATACTTAATTCGGCAAAGCAAACATAAAGCATCTAATATCTCTAATATCACAGCACCTTGGGTAATTTTAGTAATTAGGACTATAGTGTACCTACAATAGTCTCTTCCCATAACTTTGAAACGTCTCACTTAAGCAGTACCTAGACAAAAGCTACCCTAAGATATCTACTTATATTTGTTTTTCTTTTCCTAGATAAATTATAGAATAGTAGTATGTATTTCCCTGTACTTTAATCCTCTTTCTTTGTATACATCTAAATAGGACATAGCCTAAGTTAATGATAGCAAATAATTTAGAATTGTGTAGTACATGTAGTGCTTTCATACTAGAAAATAATCGCCTTGCCTTAGAAATAAGTGTAGTATTACGAAATTATATGGAAAGCTATCCTTCCTTGTTAGGAACTAAGAATAACAATAAAGAACCCTAGATCCATACCCGTTAAACTCGTAGTTGGAATGAAAGGATCATATACTTACATATTAGAACATAGTAGGAATTGAAAGAAAGAGAGAAGAGGCTTATTAACTTAGTAGAAATAAGTTGTATCCTAAAGAAAGAAGAGTCTACATGAAATACTTTTGGTTATTGACTAAATGAAGAGAGAGTACCTTATAGGAGTGTGCTATGTATAGAAGAGTGTATTAGAGAATAGGAAGAACATGATTTTATTACTTAGGATTAATCCATTACTTGTGAAAGATAAAAGAACTTAGAAGGTTGTGTACTTCCCTCTTTGATGTTAAATTAATCTACCCCCCCTATTATTATTATTATTATAGTAGTGTGAATACTTAGTAATGCAACCACAAGGTATTAGGAAAAGGAAGTAGGAAGTAGGCTTATCGAGGAGTGAGAAATTCCTAAGGTTGTAAGTATACTGTATGTAGTAAGTATATATGATATCATACGGATTTTACTTGTAGATTATAGTGTAGATTATAGTATAGGCAGCATATACTAGTGTATTAGTAAAGTATTAGGTATAAAATCATCTAATATGTATAGATCAAAGACAGTGTATATATTTCCCTTATAATGAATTTTTACTTAGTTATTAGCTCTCTTACTCAATTCCTTTCTAACTTTTCCGTAGTTTCTTAGTTTTAACAATTTACCCTATCATTTTCTATAGAATTTATAGAACGCAAAGCAATGCATATATCCCAAAATACTACATAAGTGAAGAGGCATCCTATACGTGTGCCTGGCTATCTTAATAAGTTCTTATCTACAAAATAGAAAGGAGCCGTGCTTTATAAGCAATTGAAATGATACTATAATGAATATTACATACAGAGTTCCTATATTACTTAGCTAACTAAAAGGACAAATTTATTTATTATGAGATCTTGTTAATTATATCCAAATTTATATAAATCCTTAGTTTCAACTTCCCTCCTTTTTTCTTTTTTTTAATAATGGTTCTTCTCTTCTTTATTCTTAGTAGTAATATTTAGTAGTAACAACTTCCCGTTTAAGAGTAACATTTTTTATATTGTTAAGTAAACCTAAGTTAAAAGCCAGCTCCTTTTCCAAATGTATTTCAGGTTTAACAAAACAAGTTATTAAGTAAACTATGACAATTCATACGAGAATCTAGCCTTGAGTAGTGTTGTATAAAGTGTTAGAGGGGATAAAGCCTGCCTTGATAATAAATTGTGTATAATAAAGACAAATATAAAAGACAGGAGGGATCAAAACACTTCTTCAAGTTCATATCTTTCAGTAACATTTGTAAGTGGCAACCAGGACCTTGTTGAACAGTATTTTCTATATGGAATATTAAGTAATTGTTACATTACTGGAGGCGGTTCTTTTCTGGGTTAGATATATAGGTACATTTAGTATTACTTCTATTTTTAATTTCACTTTTGCGGAGTTTTTTTTACCTTTTCAGAGTTCATTCAGTTAGAATTTCTCTTCTTAGACAAGTTTCAGCATCTATAAATAATATGTACAATAAAGAGGCGGCCCTATCCTATTTATTTAAGATTAGCTTCAATTTGTTCCGGAGTCTTTGTCACGATCCAATGTTTTTTATACATTACTAGTTAAGAATTTCTTGCAATTTTTTTATAACGAAAAACTAAGATAAGGAGGAGAAAAAGAGAGGTCCATAGTCCTGGAAATGGTAGTTATGAGGAAGAGCTGCTGAAAAAGATGACAGTTCGAGATCCTCAAAATCATCAAAGTTTTCTTTACCAAACAAAAATAAACAAGACAACAAATTAAGGGGTCACCACAAAGCAGAAAAAATCGACACATTCTGGAATCGTATGGATCACTGCACTAAGTTGATCGGGTTTATATAAGCCAAAAATTCTTTGTTTAATCATTTTTTTCTTTAGGTCAGACTCTTTACTATCAGGTATACACTTTCTCGTGGACATGGTTTCAACTATGAAGGAAGGCTTTAGAATCTAGGAAGGAGGTATTTATTTTGCTTATCAGGCAACAAGTAGTATAAGACTCTTCCCTCTCGCTTTGTTTTTCTCTGCCTATGAAATTATGACCCAGGTATGATTTCCTTGTTAGCGCTTGTTTATTATATCAAAATAAGCCAGTTCTTTAACCCACAAGCAACTATAAAGAAGTTACAAGTTAAGATCAATAAGCTTAAACAACAAAAAGCCTTCTTATCCCCGTGAAACATTCCACACTAGTATTTAATTAAGAACTGGGTTAGGAAGCTTATAAATAACAAAGTATAAAGTAAGAAAAACGCGGGAGTACTTTCATAGACAAGGCATAGACAAGGTCAGATAGGGCGAATAATCAGTTTACTTTTGTGATTAATATAACTCGACTTATATGATATCTCGTCCACAAGGTAGGGGTTGCCCTACAAATGACTCTAATTTTAGTTTAGCATGGTATCTTCCTTATGACGGCATAGAGGGTTGTCTTCGTATATTTCTTAGCTTTTTTTTGTAAGACCCGTAAAAATATAGATTGACTAGGGCTTTTGGAAGAGTTCTTAAGTGTTTGCTAAAATAATCCTTAGTGGCGTATACTTCTATTCTCTCTTTCACGGGTACATTAACTTTATTTTATTTATGCGTATTCTTTATTTGGGTTGTTTTTTTTATACTTCAATATCAATCAATATCTTGTTAGACTTCCTTTTTCTGCTTAGGATAGATACTATTCTTTTTTCGTGAACATTGTTTTCTTTTAATTCTCTGAACAAACAGGAAAGAAAAAGATCTCTTTGCCAACAACAAGTAATAGTTTAGTATTATTTATTTCCACGTACACGTAAGGGTATTAGGTTAATCGTGTATTTCTATCTGGTTGAACGGTCTATTTGGTCCAGTCCAGTCAAGTAGGACTTTTCTCCTATCTTTTTAATCTCTTTAGATTTTACCTTTAGCTCTTTGTTGAACATGATTGCTTTTTTCTATCAATTCTATACCAAACAAATAGGGATAGTCGAGTCATGGAATTGATTTCTCTTTATTTTTGGTTAAAGTATTCTTCTTTTATTGTTTATTGTTTGGTTGATTACTTTGTCAGTTTATAGGAAAAGGATAGGAAAAAGAAAAGCTAAGTCCTGTTTTGTAAACGGAGTATATGGATACTTAGATATAGATTCCAAGAGAAGCGAAAAGCCAACAAACACAAACTTGTAAAAAGAATCTAAGAATAAGTAGATCCAAGCACAAAGAAATCTATTAGGGTTAAAGAGGTGAGTTATATATAATCAACTAACTAACTAACTAGGCCTGCTTCTGACATGGAAAAAAAGGAAAAATATGCCGTAATCACCACGAATCATTTAGAAATGAATTAGAAGCTACTAGTAGTCAAAAAAGAGGAAGTACTTTTGTGAGAACAGATATATTATTTATTCTGGCTTGTAGAACTAAAAGAACTAGGCTTTCTCCTTCTATTTATTTGTGACTTGACAGACTTTGGCAATTACTTACAGTAAATTTAGTGTTATGGCTATAACTGAATTTCATTTGGTTTGCTCTTGGAAATCTTATTTGGTGGAAATGCTGATCTACTCTACCTGTGTAAGTCTACTTTGGAAGTTGCCTCTACTCTTTCTACTCTGTGTTACTCTGTGTTAAGAATCATTATGATGACCAGCAGTGACATGCATGCCTCATGCTTTCATGATTTCAAAAGTATACGAAAAATGGAATAAATAGGAAGATCTCGGCTGTTTAATCCTGTCCTCTATTTGGACTAAGCGTTAGGTTTTGACCCATTTGACCCAGTCGATAATCATTTTTATCTGCCCGCGGATTTGCGCAACGATATATGAAATTGTATTGATGAATGTTCCTTATTGATTTATTGATCCTTGGTCTTATTATCTTGTTATCTTGTCTTCTTGACTAGTACTTGTTTTGGTTAGAAAGCAATACTTTCTTTACTTTGATCTATATCTAATTAAATAGAAGTTGTTCTGGTATAGTATTATGCCCCTTTCTAATCTTTCTATTTTTATTTGCAGAAGTCACACAAGTAAGTATTACCTCTCTTCTTCCGCAGAAAGAAAATTGATGGAAACGTGGATATCCTCCCTCTTAATTTAGATTTAGTTATAAGGCAGCAGGTGTTTGATAATTTAGAATTGCCCAGGTATTTCACTTTCGTCAGGCAAAGGATAATTCTAAAGAAAGAGAACTAAAGAATATATGGAGGAATGATTCCGGGAACTTTTTATTTTAAACTAGGGGATAGTTTTTAGCCTTTACAAGGGTATTTCGAGTGCTTGTTCATGTAGGATTTCCTTTGAATTCTATAATGGGTCATGCATGCTTTGTTTGGGAATGTCAGATCTTTTCATCCTTTTTCCCTAAGTAAGATAACGAAATAATTATTATCCCGAATTATCCTCCTTTTTCTAAGTCTAAGTATTTATTTCAAAGGTGATCAGTCAATGAGGACTCTACGTAGGTACGATATCTCACGTTTTCATTATTCATAAATACTTCTTTTTATATTATATATTTTTATTATATACAAGAAATACAATTTGTTAGAAGTTCTATTGTTTGATTAATCACACACAGAACCTCAGTTTTTACTGATAGGAGAAATTATTCCATACCATAAAGTACAAACGAGCTCGGTAGGGGAAGTTGGTAACATTAGTCTTAGAAGAAAGCCTTTAAGTGAGAAGGCCAATAACTCGTATTCCTTATAGATGATTTCGCCTAGATAGAATCGATTACACGGGTGGAGTCTTTGAGAACTAGAGCGTAATATGGATAATGATTACAAAAAACTAGTTTATTTTTATAATAGAAATCTCTAGAAACTGATGTTAGAAATTCAATGACAAAGGAACTTTAAGATTGGCCGCTCATTTCCAAAGCAATTCGTAGCTAGCCCGGGTTATTTAGTATATTAAGAATTCATACCAATAAGGATTTCTCTATAATAGCTTAGCTCTCAGCTAAGCATATTTATTTTGAAAAGAACGAATTCTTGCATATTTCTCTCTTTATTTAACTCTTTCAATTTCCATTTCTTGCCGATTGATCTTATTTCCATAACACACAGCTATACCAAGTCGAACATACACTGTGAGCATAGATATCAGTTTGAGAAACACTTGAAACAAAGGTTAAGATAAGAATTAAGAAGAAAAGAAAATGCGTGTTACTCCTTTTTTTGTAGGTACTATAAAAGAAGACCACACTGTAAAGACAAAAGCAAACAAATGTCGAATTTAGAAATTTAAGGGTATTTTTTCGATGACAGCAGTAGTGCCTACTTCAAGTATTGACAAATAAAAAGTAAAGTATCCAGGGAGTATTTCCCATTATTATATACTATTAGATAGACTATATAGGAAGAGAGCTCAGCAATGTATTATTTTATTAAAGACTTCCACATCTCTAACCTTGCTATACAAACAAATTATCACAAAAGTTTATATATAATCTTATGGACTCTTTTTGCTGCTGCTTACATTAACAAGATGGATAACTATAGTTTGCGTGTGTGTACTTAGCTAGAGCTGGAATAAAGTCTTCAAGGTGTGACTGCGAGGTAGGTTGTCTTAGGTAATTGTACATTGCTTATTCGTGTATCCCCTGCGTTATCTAAACCGGGTTAAAAAACTAAGGATTACAATAAAGTAAAGATTACAAGCTAACTACATAAGGAAATTCAATCCAATATTGACAACTTAGTAGAGTAGACCTGTAGATATTTTAGGGGAAACATCTTATTTTATTATATAGTTAAATTAGGTGCAGACAGTAAAAAAGTAAAGTAGGTGTCCAAGTTCTCTCAGGAAGTGGTAATGCACAGGAGGATATCTCTAAATTATAAATTATCCGTGAAGGAAAAGATTTGTCAAAACCTTAAAATTAGAATTAGTTAGTAATAAATAAAAATAGTAATACAGGGTAATTTACAAATGGTTAACCTTGTAAATGCCATTAATGAAATACCGAATCTATTATAAAGTGTCTATAATCCGGATTCTATGCGTACTTTATTTACTCTGCTAAATATAGAAGGCATTTCTTCAAAAAAAAAAAAGACCAAATCGCGTATGTATTTTAGACAAGGATAAAAGTTAGTAACCAACAAGAAGATCCCAACCAAAGCAGGTTTAGATTTGAGGGGTTTAGTATTTTATTTATTTTTATTAAATTTTTAAATTTAAATTATTTTTATTTTATTAATAAGGAATACAATACAACCAGAAAAAGGAAGATAAATACATTCCATTCCTTACTTGTTCATTTCTTCACAAAAACACTTGAAGAACACATTTGGCTATTGTATGGCTATTTAGAACACGTAAGGCTATTCATTCGGAAAAGAAAAAGGTACTTACTTTTCGACATGGATCATTGTAATTGTAAAAATAGAAATAAATGAAGAAAACACCGCGCGAGATGCAGTCCTGGCTAGGCTCTTGGATACTCTACTCTCTCCCGTAGGTAGAGCTCATAAACGAACCTAGCGGATCCTCTAAATCTGGAGAAAAAGAAAATCCATTATTAATTGAAAATGAGAGACTATATCTGTTAGACTGGTGTATAATGATGTAAGGTATAGGTAGTAAAAATGTTATAATACGTAATTTTCGTTGATATAAATAAGATACTATGCTTTTGCTTAGGTAGAGTAATTTCTCTTATTAAATAAATTTATCTAAGACTTGTTTGTTGTGTCTTCTTTATAAGTTATATGAATATTCTATCCCAATCTCGTGCTTGTTCTTTTTGGATAAAATTGATTCTGAGAATTAGATACAAGAAAAATAATTTTTGGATATGGCACCTATTAATTAGTTTTAGTTAAAATAAAAACGACAAACCGATATAAGATGAAGAACGTACAAATGTTTATAGGATAGGGTAGGGTAGGAGAATGTGGGAGAAGAAAGCCAAGAATTGAGGGAGGACTTCGGCATAATATATAGAAAAACTAAACAGATAGGGTAGTATAGAACAAATAATTAAGTAACTACTAGGATTCCTCCTTCATCACCTAGGGGTATACTCCTATACAAGGACAAGGTTTCTCTTTCTTATTTATTATCTAGACTATATCTATACTATTATGGCGTTGCACCAAGGTTGTATCGAAAAGTTTATACCTATTATTTTTTTTATTTATCTCGCAATGTACCAAAAGGTTCTATTTGTACTATAACATATAGTCTAGTGTGAAAGCACCTATCTCTAACTCAGTAACTAACCATTTCTCCTCCTACCCCGGCAAAGTAAAGAATACAATATCCACCAATTCAATCTTCTTCTATTATTTATTTATTATTATGACAACTACTATTCTGCGAGCAACGACAAAATTATCCAAACAAAATGCATACGACTAACTAGAAATACTGCTGCTATCATCGCCTAAAATTTGATAGAATTTTTGTGAGTGACTCTTGGATATAATTATAATATAATTTATTGAATAAAGATCGAATACGTGTAAAATGTACGTTTACTGGGAGCATTTAATTAAGTTATGTATATTTTTTTTATACATCATAAACAAGTTTACCTAGCGTATTATAGGAAGAGAGACCCAAAAGGAAGAAGAAACTTTGAACTACTACAATTACCTTCTTACTCATATCTATCATAAAACTATCCTAAAATGAATTCCACAAAACAGTATCCACTTCCAAATTCTTAAACCCTTTCTTAAATAAAAGCATTATTGTGGTAAGGAAAAGATCTATCTAACCTATCTATAAATAATACTGTATCATATCCCAAAAAGGTAAAACTGTCTAGGTAAACACCACCATATATTACCATATTCCTTATTATTTTATTGTACTTAATGAAAACTTCAGAAAATAGTAGGTCATGATGCCAGATACTTTACTTGTTACCAAGTGAACTCCAGTTTTTATGAGTGAATTTTGTTGATCTTTATACATTTATTTACATTGTATGAATGATTGATATAAATATTACTTTTTTTTAAGTTCTATTTCTTTTTAAGTACTTAATTGTCAAAATGTAGAATTGCTAAAAGAAAAAAAGGATCATCTATTTGACCTAAGTTCGCTATTTATTATGCTTGACTGGATTTATTATTTTTAGTTATACTTTGTTTGTTATAGTCGTTACCTTATTATATCTTCTGTGTTAATTATTTCTAGAGAATAAGACTTTTAGAGATTTTGTTCATAATCCGGCAGGCAATTGCTCTGTGTCTCAATTAGAATCTACCCTTTATGTTAATTATTATATAGTACTAGGTGTACTACGAATCTCTGTAAAGTAGCAATAACCTGCTCCTCGCTCAACAAGACCCTTAACTATGCCTTTGACTTAGAATTTATATACTTAATCTTTATTTATTATATTATTTATGCTTCTTCATTCTTTGAATTCACATTTTATATATCATCTATAATAGCTCCACGTAAGAAAGAATCGGGAGATCATGAGTATGATTAAAAGTAGGAAATACATAGATTATTACTTTTATTACTATTTATTTATGAAAATGCAGGATATACTCTTTTATATGTGAGGTATTTGCTCCTGTATTTGTATAAGCCCTATTCCTAGTTTGGTAAAAGACAACATTATTACCTGGCTTACTAACTTTGCTAAACCAAACCCCCGCTGTTGTAAGAATTGTCAAAACAAGTTCTCTTATCACCTCCATAAACTTCATCCTTGCACGGGGAGTATCCGTTTACGCCACTGAGGCTCTCCCCTAGTAAAATTATCTTATTCTTAATTTCAAATTATTCTTCTTTTCTTTGATACTCTTTGAACTTTGAATTCATCTTTATTTTTATAGATGGTTCTTCTTCTCATATCATAGAAAATATATGGAGCTTCCTAATGCTGCTATGTACTCAGAAAACAACATAAATTTTTATACTAGTTCATTATATTTCGATATTGTGACTACTATTCATTATGAGTAAGATCCCCGCAAAGAATCTTCTATGTAATCATTGCATTTTTTATTTATCTTCGGTTATAGTCCGACACGAGTTCTGTGGCTGACTTAGTAGAACCAGCCATTTCCTTATTATAAGCCCGCATTAACTTTGTACTTGTGCTATTGAGTCTTCTCTAACAAACAAAGCTATAATATAAAAACTCTAACTTAAGCAAAAAGAAAAGCAAGACATTAGGAAGACGTATAACCCACCACTGCCACCACTAGAAGAGAACTATTTTAGTAGCAGAATTTAATAATTAGTAAGCGTAGTAAAGTAAGCGGACACCCAGCTCATCGTAGATTAATGTTATCATCATAATAAAAATAATTAATAACTATATTATATTGAAGGGTTGTCTCGAAAAAAGGGGAGGGAACAAATATCACATAGCTTCTTTACCGTGAAATGCATATACATTATAAGATTATACGTGTACACCGTGTCCAAGAGAAACCGAAGATGTTGTTATAAAATATCCACAAGAATACCCGCAACCTTATCTCGATACCAAAGGGAAGGATCTTAGCAATTATTTGTATTACGTACACTATTCACGAGTTAGGTTAAAAGCATTATATGCCATACTTTGAATTTTCTTCTTTTCTATCTTTTATTATTCTCTATATCCTAATATTCTATTGAATATTCGTTTTTATAAGATAAGTAGACTTATGTCGAATAAAAAAATGTGAGTTCTTAGATTCAAACACTACTTTAGCGGGAGATTGAAAGCGCAAAAGTTTAGTATTTTTGTTTATACTTTGACATGGAAGGAGTGACTGAAACATAGAAGTTTGGTAATGCACATCATCATATAGATATAGAAGAAAAAAGCAAAGGACATTATTCGTAAAAAGCCCGTTATTGGAAACAGAATCAACATTATGAGCAAGTCCTAAGTTTGACGTTTATTATTATTAGTCACAGCATGTCTTTACTACTTATGAGTGCGATCCGAGAATCCAGGAAGAAAATCCAAAAAAAAGGAGGAAATTCTGGGCTATACTTTGTTAGGTTACGATAAAGAAAATGAAAATAGATAATAGATAAATATAATATAAAGAGATCTATAAAATACTAAAACAAAAATAGAAAGTAAAAACCTGTTTTATAAACTGAATAAAATAAAATATACTACCCATTTTTGATTATCACACTAAACAAGAGCTTCTTAAAAAAGCATACATGGGATATCTATTACCGAGTAAACTACCGTTCTTGTCAATGAAATTCTTAATTACGAAGAAAGACTAGGTAGGACTTGTATAAAAAGAAAAGACCCAGAGAAAAGAAACACCACGGGCCTAAAAGGACTCCGCCCAACTACCCAGTATAGAAAGCATAGACAAATAGTCTAAGTTCGAAAATCTTGGATGCTTCATTTCAGAAACCTAAGATCTTTGATGACCATAGAGTAGACAACTTGTATTTTGTATACCTCATAATTAGACATTGCTTTTTGTGACCTATTCTTCTATAGGAGCCAAGTCTTAACTACGCTGTACTACGAGTCCTATCTAAAGCAAACAGCCTAGATAGCAGCGTCTCCACATACCAGCTTCGTGCTGCAGCCATTATTTTGATTAGTTTATTTTTAGTTTTTTAGAAATATACATTATAACTCCTATGTCTTGGATCATTTCCATATTTATTAAAGTTAGACCTTGAGTAACTGGTTGTTGAGTCGACCTACATCTTATAAGAGCTATTTTTTCTTGGGTACTTTTCATTCAAAATGAAATTACGATGTGATGCGAGTAAATAAAACTATTTTGGATCCTTAGCTTTGCTAATAATAAGAGAATACCTACAACAATAATAATCGTGTGCAGTGATTTAAAAAAAAACATTGTACCGAGGTACCAAACCACCGAGAAGCAAGCATAATATTCTATTTTTAATGCAGTAAGCTAAGTTAATAAGTTGAATATTTTTCTTTCTTAGAGATGAAACTTAGACCTCTTTGGTCTCACTTTTGTATTGTAGTCGTGTGTTTTATGTTGTATGTACGAACAGTATATAATAGGAATCCATCTTTTGATCCACAAATTAAGACTTCACACAACACAATAAATAATTATATTACTCCATAAGCATAAAATTCAAAGAAAGATAAAATAAAATTATAGTAGACAAAAAGGCAGAAAAATATCCAAGCAGTAGCATGTAAAACGATATAAGAAAAGTTGCAGGTCTCGTTAGGAATTTTATACATCATCTGATATTTTACTCTAGCAAGCCTACAAAAAGCAAGATATTACATAAGAGTTTTGCCTGGGAAGTTTCATAGAAATACTTATTACATTACAAAACTTCAATTACTTGGTCAATCGACATCTGTATAAGCACGTTGGTTAAAGCTTAGAATATTTGATCCGTTTAACCATTTAACAGTTTAACTTTCTTTTGATCCTTCTTCTATTTATCTCTATGCCCTTACTTAATACCAATATATAATAAGAGAAAAATAAAATAGCAATAACCCTAAAAATCAGCATACAATAATGGCTAAGATCCAATTCCAAAATAAAAATATACAGGTGCGTGCGTGTAAACAAAATAGAGAATATTAATTTAGTAAGAAGATTATAGAAAAATTAGAACTGTGTATATTGTTGTTGAATGGAAGTCATTTGATAACCCCCAGTTGGCTTATTTATAAAGAAAGAGAGTTATAAAATAAATATGTTTCCCTTATTCTTATTTTCGTATTTAATGGTAGGAAATATAGTCCTTTTTTCTTTTCCAACAGATTAAGTAAGAGTAAGAGTCCACCATTATTTGACTTACACGCAAAAAGCCTCTTTATATTTACCTTTCATTTCAGAGCAAGAATTCTATTTTTACATATCTTCCGGTTTTGGCTTATACAAGTGAAGTCCTTCTCCTTCCAGCAAGGAATATCTAACCTTTTCACCAACCCAACATTGGATAAAACATAAAACAAAGCAACTAAATGAAATAAGTAAGAAGATTATGAGATTATAGAAAATAACGGAAAAAGACAAAGTTTAAACTTCCAAGAATAAATTATTTCCAGTAAGACAACACAAGAGTGGTTGTAGATCTATAGTCTGTGAGAGATCGATATCACGGGTATATTCTAGTTCTAATCTAATCATTTTTCCTTGAGATTCGTTACAATTTGGAGTTTGTATATGTATACAAATGGAAAAGAAATATATTTTAATCGATATGAAATTGGTTTGAGATAAAGTGCACCAAAAAGGAAATCTAGAAAAAGTCTCAATAAATCTCAATATAATACAGATCTTACACGAGTCGCGTGTATTACAATGAAAAAGAAAATACAAGGAGTATAAAAAGCATAATTAAGAAAGGGATATTCCAGATCTCACTTACTCACTTATCTCAGAACTTACAAATAAAAAAATAGAGTAAATACTTCTCTTTCTTAACATAAAATCTATGATTGGATGTGTTGGCTTTCTCTTCCGATACAAAAAAGGGTACTATAACATTCCTTATATATAGTGCATTATTAAGATTGTTTTACTTTGGTAAGTATTGATAGGTAATTCTTCCAATATCGATCGAGGTTTTTCCAACGTCTCTATTTGTTGTGCTAGTAGCTTTCTATTTCTCTTTTAGCTTGTATATGATTTTTTAAATTCCATTATTTTCATTAGCACAGTTAAAAGTCATACAGCATTTCTAATTTGGATGAAATACTTTGCGCACAGCTCTGATCAGCACTTAGGTAAAGACACATTCTTACTTAAATGCCAAAAAAGGTAACTCCCAACTATCGCATTTTTTATTTTAGTAATGAAAACAAACCCTAAATTTGGGTCTAAAAAGACCTGTTTTTTACGAATTCGAGATATTTCATATAGGAGAAAGCAAGTCTATTAAAATGAAATTTAGCTAATAGATAGATGCATCTCAGTTTTTAAAAATGAAAAATAGAATAGTTTCTATAGGTGGAAGTGTGTCTTAGATTTCTAACTAGGGAAGTCTCGTCTTTTTTAGAAAATTGCTCCTTAGGCCTATAAATTATAATGCATGTTTTGTGATTTTCGCTAGGGAGAAGTCGTGAGCATTGTAAAAATCTTCGTCGGACTATACTATAGGTCAACTTGTTGTTTTGGATGATGACTCATAGAAGTACCGCACGGCGTATCATATCATATATACTACGTATACGTAAAGGGGATTCATTCTACGCTGTTTGGATATATTAGAGTCTTTTTCAGTCGAGTGCCTTGCAGATTTGTCAACATTGTCGGTTGGTTTTCCTTTCATTAATAGTTTTTGCACTTTAAGTGTTATAGTTATTTTTAGTTTTTTGTGCTTGTCCGTCTTATCTTCTATCTTTTATTTATGGTATATGTGTATAGTTCTTAGAAGTATTCTTCTTCATTGGTCTTTACCTACTCTAAGCCTAATCTAATTTAATAATAAATAGCATGTTATATATAATGAAATTCTATAAACGTGCAAGAAGAGAATGAGTTGTCTATCTTCCTTTCGTTTTCGTACAGGATTGGTACTGAGGTAGGATAAAGTGGTGTTAATGATTCTTATTTATTAGTTTATTAGATATTGAATTAGCTGATATAACTCTTTCTTTGTGTTTAGTATTCCTCTTGAAAATTACATGTTTGGTTTGATTTTGTCTGTCTACTTCATTCCTTAACACTTTTAAAGTTTGGAATGTTTGTTGTATGAACTACCTTTACTTTTTTACGTCTGAGAAAGGAGAATGATCTTCCCTCCCTATTTTATTTTGTTTTGGTCTAATTTTAAATCTAAACGTGCAGATATTTACTTTAACAAATAGAGTACTTAGCCCAACAAGACAAGGAATGTTGTGGACTCTTGTATTATTTATCCATTTCTATTTACTGTAATCCAGTATTCATATTCTATATTTCTAGGACAAAAGAAAAAGATCTTGTTTGTAGTTTAGAAGACCTATAACAAAGTATTGGATATCCGCCTAAAATGAGAAGTTGCTTATGTTCTAAATAACTAAATAAATGTTGGGTTTATTCGTTTGGAGGTTGACCATAAAACAATCAAAGTCCGTTTTTCTAACTGACGTATCACAATACATATCCTATTTGCTTTTACAGAAATACAACTATATTATACAACTTTAAGGAACTTTTGACCGATGGAGACTTAAACTAAACAGTTCAGTCTTATAATTCACAAATTAGTACTTACTTTACTTTGCATTTTTCCTCCAGGAATACTTTAGTAGAATAAAGTAGACCTCTATTTAATAATTAGGTATGCCCCGTTAAGTCTGAATATACCTTTTTTTGAATACATAAAGCTTAAATTATAGCGGTGATTACTTTACTAAACCTTACTTGATTTTGCGTCAATCTTATTATTTGTGATGATTTGTATTTTGAACTACCATATGCTTTGTTGGCTCCTATAACTTTTACTGGAAGATTTTCCTTTTCATGATATCTCTTTTTCTTACGGAGTTGGCTCTAGTCATCAACTGTTTTAACTATTTTCTTACATGTGAACTAAATAAATAAAAAAATGGAAGTTCATTGCAACAGAGATTTACAAAATAAATAAAGGGTTGTTAGAAGTTGTTAGAACATGTAAAAGAAGAAATAGAAGCTCGTTTTTCAAAGTCTGTGTAACCGAACTCTCAATCCTAGACCAAGTAATAGATAGACAAAACTTTTACAGTATCAATTCTTTCTTGTTTCGTATATAAAGCAAGCACCCGACGAAAGGTATACAGATACATGCCAACCTCTACCTGTAGGAAAAGCATATTACTATTACAGAGAATCATTACTCTTCGATTTTATCTGTATTGATTGATTGGAATCCCCTCTTGGTGGAAAACTGTATACTGTGGGTAGACGGATATCGATTTCTTTCAAAAACTAGTTAGTATACATAATTTGTTCATTTGCTGTCCTTTGTTATTGCCATTGCCTTTTTATCTATTCTATAATAGGTGCTGGGTGTACTCACTTTTTTGGTTAGCATATATAATATAAATTAAGTAAAGATTCATTACTCACTAATAAATCCATAATGTATATTTTTATATATTCTCTAACTGCCGAAATAATAAAATCCCCTTTTAAAAATTAAAAAAGTGAATGAAGTTAAAGAATAAAGATATTGCACCAACAAAAAGTAAATACACATTTGCGTTGCACCGACGGAAGGATTTAGGTTAATTTCAAAAATGGGTCGTTCTTTTTTGTGTTAGGAAATGTACAGAAAAGAGAAATGCAAGACTAAAGAAAAAGCGAAGACATGTAGCATATCCCATGAACACTCTTATAATTGTACCCACAGGTTGACCACCTTATCTCTATAATTAGCTTTTATCAAGATACAACAATCAATCGATGGAAACAAAATATGGTTATCATTCGTTTAAATGCAAAAGAAACCAAATTCAAGTGGAAGTTACTACTATGAAACCTAAAGTGGGAAAAAAATGGGAGAGGTAGCTTGATAAAACACTATTTATTTCTTGTTGTGGGATCCAAGAAAAAATAAGTACAGAAAGAAAAATATAGAATCGGTTTTGTTTGTTTTAGATTCATTATAAGTTTAAGTGCCACCCATCCAAATCTATATTTAAGAGACCAATAATAAAAACAATCAAGAATGTGAGAACTCCGTGATATTTCTCCTTTCTCAAGGTAGTACTTTTGTGATACTAATTATAGTAAAATGCTTGATCACTAAGTCCTACAGAATAAGGTTGTCTACTCTAAGTTTTCTTTATAAAGTTCTCCTTATTTCAGAGATAACTCCAGATTTCCAGATCAAAGGAAAGGTTGAAACAAGGAACCCACTGGAAAACACTGACTTCAAAACTTTAGTAATGCCCCTAATAATAAAATTATGAGATCGATTACGAAAGTATACCGGAGCACGCTTTATTTCCTTATGCTATTCTTTTGGGCAATACCGAGATGTTTGTCTTTATAGTGGAATCTAGTTTCTTACTACGTCATTAAGTGTGCTTACTTTTTGCATATGTTTTCTATTTGTTGGCTGCTACCTTACTTGTAATTGTCTATAGTAGGTCTCTAGTTTGCTCTGCAACCTTAATTAACCCCTTTGTTTACTGGCCCTTTTTTATTTAGACACGGTTTCCATCCGCTTAATTAAGTGCTAGTTAAAGTCCAGATATTATAAGTTCGACAAACTTCCATTTTTCTACCCAACTTACGAGTCTATATTACTTAAAAGGAAATAGGATTGTTCCTTATTTTCATGTGTCGTGAGAAACTTTCCTGGAATACTTTCCCCTGTACAGTAATAAAGCGAAGGAATTCTAAGGAAATAACTTGATTTGTTCGAAGTTGCTTTAATGTTCCTCTGAAAAAAGATTCACTTTGCCTAATAGATCGTCTTTTTGAGATGTTTTTATATTACTAGTTCATGTTTAGAGTTTCAAATTCAAATACAAGTACTCCGGGTCTCATCCAGTTGAAAAAGTAGAAAAAGGGAATATTCCACACAATTTGTTATTACTCCAAGGGCACGACTTACACCGACATTTTATTGTAGTTGGTCTTCATTATAGTTTTAGTTTCTTTTTATTGCTCCTCTTCAAAAAAAAAAGGAGTTTGCCCTAGAAATATAGAAGTTTTTTGCTGGATAATATTCTATTCATATTCGGTCTTTTGGGAATCTTCTACCTTACTAAAACCTATTAATAATCTCAATAATAGCTACGTGTTAAGACCTCAAGTTGCCTATTAAATCTTCATATAAGCATGCGTTTATCTCGGGTTATGTATGATTGTTCATTTCTAAGCATTTCACTTATTTTTTATATAGAATATGTGTCCCTGATCTCTATCTATCTATCTATATGTAAATAAAAGAGAGGAAATAACCAAGTACCTTAACTCGTGACAGATTCTTTGTGCTATTCCTTAAGACAACAAGAAACTTAATACTGATCATAAAATAGAACAACAAGATAAACCAATGTCGTTTTCTTCTGATTTTATACTGTATTTTTAAGGCCTCAACTTAATTAATCAAATATTCATTTAATCATGAGTTTGATACTGCTCTGACATAGATAGGATTCTAAATTTATAGGATTCGCCGGGGTTTCTGCCTAATAAAATGTGCCTTCAATCTATTTATCTAATTTATGTTGTTGTGCTACAAGGACCTATTGCATCTATGATTTTCTAGCCTTGGCTTATAGTAGTGAAACATTTATTAGTGATGACTTCGATTTAGAGACACAAAAAGGTACAAAATATACTCTAGACATGGCTCTGACTGATCACTTGAATTTACCCACGGATAATTTCTTCTATAAAGGCAAATACTTGTGAAATAGAAAATATAATAAATAAGATAACTCGTGTCACTTTCCAAAGATCCCCCTTATTCTGTTTTGACTGACAGTAGATAGAGAGAGATACCTGACTATTATGAATGGATGAAGAAGGCAACGCCTATGTAAGTAAATAGAAATACGTGAAATTAAAAACAACCGCCAGATGAAGGATACGCTACCGAATTCTCGTATGCTGTATGTAGTAGACTTCCCAGGTTCTTCTTTCAGTAATAAATTCTAGTTAACCTTTTCGAATATCAGCTTTGTATTTTATCAAATATCTCTTCCTACGAACGAGTTCAATTGCTTTTTTGGTCTAATTCATGGGTGAGTTGAAATGCACTGCGATAACCCTGAAAATTGTAGTTCTGGATATTTGGTATATCCGTCTCGTGACTAAAACATTTCCTGTTTAATATGATAGATAATTAAGAATCTCTGCTGTTTTACTCATTTTTGAAATTGTTGTACTTGAATACCTTTTATGATCTTGATTTCCTAATAAAACACAAAGAAGTACTTTCTAAAATTGGTGAACAAGTGTCAAGCAACCGTGCCATCTTATTATTTGGGGAAACACTTAAATTAAATAATATAGGCTCTTTCTAAAAAGGATTCCATGAACTCTCTTCTCATATCTCTTTCCAGCGCTGGGGTGTAATATTTCATAAAACATTAGGATTTGCCTTAATTCGACGGATGATATCTTTAAAGTACAAAAAGAAAGAGACTCATATAAAAAAAAATGCTGCTCTGCTGTTTGTCAATAGATTTCTTTATCTGTTAAGTCTGTAGTAAGGTTGTTTCAAGTCCAATTCTAGCAGAATATAATATTTTTAAGGGCATGATGAGGTAATCTTGACAAAGAAATTAGGATGAGAAGTGAGAAAGAATAAAGAAATCGCAGGGATACCTAACTCGAATATTAGTGTCAGGTGTGTTTAAGGATTGCTCTACAAGTTCTAATTGTTACTGATTTTTAACACAAGAACAAGAACTGGCCCAGGTTTATATAAACTCTATTCTAGGATCTAAGAATTTAATCACGTTTTGTTACATAAATTTGTTACATAAACATAGTAAAGCTTACTTTAATATAATAGTACCAAGAAGCAGGGGAAGAAATCTTGTAATATGGGGATCCTTCATAAATATATATGCGGCAAGGTTATGTCTTGTTGTTCTCTAAGGGAGATGATAATAATTCTGAAAAGTTCTCATTTTGGGTTATTTACAAAATTGATTCATATTATATAAAGCTGGATATCTCATTAAAAACCTTACTAGTAAGATTAAGATATGTACAGAGCCCCTATGAAATGAGTGCTTATTCCGTTATCTTTATTCTCTAGAATTTTCTTTTTCTGGTAAGTATAGACTAGTCCGAAGGATTGTTAGCTTGTTATAGTTAGCCTATATCTAAAGAACTGCCTTGTCAAATACTCATAAAAAAACAGAACTGGATAGAGTGAACAGGACATAAAATCAAAAAAAGAGGGATCTATAAACCCATTTAGGCAAAATCTAGACAATATAAGCTAATCTTAAAGAAACTACGGATATAGCAGCTTGTATATAACCATATAAATTAAGGGTAAAGCTTAAAACGAAGTCGACTACTTGTACTGTACTTGTGTTCTTTTGATAGAATTGTAAACCTTTACAAAACTTCTTGGAATTGTCCTCGACCTTCATTTCATTTGTTTGTTCTATATTGATTGTTTTTGATGAATGTTTCTTAATAGCCACAAAGACGCTTGGTATAACTGGCTATTTACAAGTATTTTTTCTCGCGCAGAAACATGAAGGCACAGGTATAGGTGATCTAGAAATAAAAATAACTGCAACATGGCTCCAACTTGATAATACATAAGTATAGGGTTAGGCCACTAATGCGAGTTTCTTTCTAAACGGAAAGGATTAAATTAAAGATTGATGCATTAACTACTTTAAAATATAAGGGAAGAGCCCGAAGAGAAGGATAAATAAAGTGGAGGTCCTTTTACCTGTGTACCTTGTTTAACCTTTAATTAGATATAATATTGCGTGTCATACAAAAAATAATATTGAGAAAAGAAAAATAGGATCTATTCTGTCCTATTTATTAAGTATAAGTTACTCTCTTCTCGGCGTGGATGTTATTCTATCTATAGTTGTCTGTAAGTGAATATAAGGCGGGAGAGAAATACACTGCTATATTAAAGTTAATTTGTCAGTAAGGCAAGCAACATATACCTTCCATTTACTTCGGAACGAGAAATGTTACATATAAACCCTAACTCGAAAGTACACGGAGTATAGAGAAATAGACAAATATAGACGAAATAATTAATATCCCTTTCAGAGTATAACAGATTTCTTATTAAGTTATTATAATACCAGCTTATCAGGCAAACAAAACAAAGTAAAGTACGTGCTTATAGCTGGTAGTTATTACATATAGTATTAAATAGATGGGGTATAAGATAGAGTATTTCAAAGTAATTACTTAATACTTAATTAATTAGGTTAGATTCTAGTACACCATTTCCCTTCCTTTCACTACGTCATTCACATTACTTACGTCTTATAGTAGTTCTTAACTAGTAGTATAGTAAATAGTAATAAATACTTAAATCCGGTTAGAGCTTTGTCTTTTGCTAGAATATACCTTAGTAGTGATAGAACTATTTCCTTATTGCTGTAGTAGATAAACCAAAGTACCTTACACCTAAATAATTGGGTATAAAGAAGAATTCCTATGAATTATACATACCAGTGCAAATTGAGGTAAACAGGTATCTCTATTAAAGACAGGGCCTAAAACAAATATAGAAATATAGTAATAATCATAGTAATATAGTATATAAATCTATAACACTACGATACTTGGTAGAAACCTTATTAAATCTTATTAAACTAAGTGTAAGTGTAGTATTTGGACGAGGACTCCAATATCTGTGCTGTAGTAGGCTAAAATATAAACTAAGTACGTGCTTCTACTCGACTTTTACTTTGATACGACCCGCATCAAGTCATTCAGTTGAAACCCTTTAGAATCTCCGAGGTAATACACCATATTCTTTCATTTTTATCTTTCAGGTTTTCTCTTCTAGACTTTCTAGGAACAAATATAGTTCCCTAAAGACGACACGAAAAAGTACCTTCTTCTGGGAGAGAACAATCCGTTATATTTAACAACAAAAACAAGATTAAATTAATTAAGAGAAGCTATCTATCTATGTCTAAGTCCCAGTCCATAAGCTAAATATTCATATAGATGATCTCTCTATTACGCAAGGTATCTGTGGTAGTAGTCGGCGGTGGTAATCTCAATTAAACGAATCCTAGCAGCGTTAAGGAATCTGCTAACAAGTCTTCTTTTTACGGACAATAAATGAGGTTAAGAAGAAATCCCAACAAGGACTAAGGGCGGAAGATAAAAAATTAGGTGTTGAAGAGCGAGTGTATCAAAATTTTTCAAAGAGAGGAGAGGCGAGATATTTAGAAATTAGAAGAGAGTATATAGATTTTTATTTAATAAAATTCAATATTTATTTAATAACAAGGTATTGTCTTCATAACCTTGAAATATTAATGAAGTATGTCTGTGTATTACAATTTCCTAGTGATAGGTCTTATAACACACATTATGTCCTGCTAATTCCGTAGTAATGATTGGCGTACTTAGGACTAGCAATGTCGATATTATTTCCGGTTCCTTTTTAGTTATATTAGTAAGAGTAATTCGACATAAGGCAGGCGTGCATCTTGTGTTTTTGCTTCGTTTTCCAATCTTTTCACGCAGATCTTCTTTCTTTTCTAAATTGGGTAGACTGCTTTTTTATATACTATAATTTTTCTATCTAGGTAACTCATTTACTTGGGGATAACCACAAAATAATACCCGTACAGGCAGAAAAATATCGAAGTATAGATTAAAAAGAAGAAGGTCACCAGTAATAGTAGATGGAAGATTGTATTTATTTTTTAAGCTCCAATCCAAAACTCCCTTTACTTCTTAACTAAGTCTACTTATAATTCTTATACTAAAAAATTAAAGGCTCTTAAAATAAAAATTGAAAATATCTCTTTCTTTTCCTTTAGAACATTTAGCGGAATAACCAGTCTTGGCTATAGCACGACAATGCAAGGGCTCATGTAAAATGAAGAATACTAAATTCTGGGAACAACTCAAATAGAAATAGTATGAATACCGAAGATGCTGGTTAATAGATGTAAGGTAAGTCGGTTAATTAATATGTTATTCCAAACAAGAACAAGGTTTATACGCTTGGTACTTGGGTATAAGAACTTAGCCTTTAATTCTTTTTTATGGTAGTTCTATCTAAGTATATCTATAATAATCTATACTAATAATCCATTTCTGGTAATCGTGTTCTCCTCCAAGAATTCTATGTTTTAGCCATTATCTTTTCTCAAGCGCCAATTATGTTCTTCCTCGTTACAAACTATGATAAAATTTACATGTTACTCTGCTCTGAACCTAGAAATGAAATAGTTTTTCCAATATGTATAAAGTGTCTAAGTTTTTGGTTATAGCCTCCTATAGAACTTATGTAGAAATAAATGTAGAAATAAAATCTTGAAATAGAGTTAATAAAGTGTAAGTAATACTTCAAAAAAAGGGTAATGAAGATGTGTAGATGAGATGTAAGACACCTAGAGTATAAAGGGAGTTTACACCAGCGAGATAATCAACTTCTCGTTAGGAGCGACTGACTCTACTATAGATTATGTATCTTGGTAAAGGTACGCAGCATGGTTTATGACAAAAAAATAAAATATGCACAACAAAAGTCATTACAACATATGGCAGAGATAGCAGTCCTTGTAAGTAGAGGATAAAAGGAACAAACAATAAAGGTAGAATAAGAAGAAAATGGATAACATATAATTTTACTCAGTTTATAAAATAAAATGAAATTTTACTTAGGTCTTGGATATATAATTAATAAGTTAAAGGACAGGAGTAAGTATGTTATAGACCACAAACCTCTAGTTTCTTTAAGATGAAATGCAAGACGGTGAATAATAACACCAATCCCTCCTTCTAGAGTTACCGCATGAAAATTTCAATGAAGCTCAAAAGTAGTGGCTCAAAGATCAAACAAGTAAATAGGTTAATTAAGTTACTAGTTAAGGTCTTAAGAAAGGAGACATTTCTCTTTCTATATTACTTACTTATACTAAGGAGTAAGCCTAAACCCGTGTTCATTTTTTCAGTACCAATCAATGTATCAATAGAGAATGCGGAATCTAACAAAGGGAAAATATTCGAAAAGTAGAAGTAGAAAAGTATAAAGCGCGGTTACCTATTTCTTTAAATGTTCAATTTGACAAGTTAAACAGACAACCAAGTAGGTAATTCCTAAATTCCGTCCAATAAAGACCAAAAAATAAGAAAATTAGGATATAGTAAGAAATATACCATTCAATAGAATATCCCACACCCTTCCAATTTAGAACTATTTGCTTTCACCTAAGAGAGAGTCCTCGAGAGACCCAGATAAGGATAAAGTTCTTCTTTGCGGTATAGTCCTTACTAGTAAGAGAAATGATTTCTATATTTTATTTATTTATGAAAGAGGAATACACGGTAGATTAGATGATCACCAATAATTGCTGGGAATAATTAACAATAGATTCTTGGGGATAAATCAGAGTTCTTGATATATCCCTTGCTTTACTCTTTACTTTAGTTGTGCGAGAATCCACTATAATATTCTAGAAGCCTGTCTAGTCCAAACTTTACTACTAAACGGATATACAAGATTCCATTTACTAAAAGTGATTTATTCTATACTTCTCAAAGATATAGTGCAGTGCGTATTTCTAAATTTACATTTAATTGATGATCCCAACAACAAAGGGATCTATTTATCATCAACAAGATACTACTACAAGTCCTTTTCATAAAGAATCTATGTGATAAGCGTAATATTTGGTTGGTCCTGTAGAGAGTTAATCAAAATGTTGTAAGCTCATTCACCAAATGAAGACTGCCCTGGAGCAAAAAGCGCGAGTAAAAATGCTAACTTAACTTCTGTTTACGTTTTTTATCTACCAAAAAAGAAACGCGAAATTGAAGATCAGTGAAATGGAAAGTAAAAAGGATGAACTATAATATATAGAGAACAAACAAAGCCGGCATTAAATGCAGTGTACAATTCATTCTAATAACAAATAGGATATCTCGAAGAAGAACTGCGCGTTTCAAGTAGGCAACAGTTTTTGTGCAGATAGATAAGAGTTGAAGTTGGTTGGAGAAAATACATGATAAGGAATACAACATAGAGTATCATAGTGTTTATGCTTGGAGACTAGAAGTAATCCTTGTGAATGACTGATAATATTTAACGGATGTCTTATATATGAAAATATGAAATGAAGAATTTCATTGAGATTTTTTTGGGAAGGTTCCCTCTTCTGCCCGTAATTAAAACATCGTGCTTGGATTGTATCTTTGCGTCATAAACATAAGGAAGATCCACTTTCTTAGTAAGAACTGATATGATACACATATATCTTTAATTCTACACTCTTTTATACTTATAAATATATGACAAATCCATAAGTCGGAAGTACGTCCATTTTCTTTTTCTGATTTGCGAACGGTGTATCCTCAGTCAAAGCGGGTACGTTAGCTATTTTGATCCAAGTTATTTATGTTTTATTTCTATTTCCTATATTTTTCTCGTGTGTTAGGTATGGTCCCGTAAAAATATGCAGCCTGCATGGAGCTTTGCATGGTACCTTTGAGAAGAACGTATATCAATAATATTATAAAGAAGTGAAAAGTCAACCCAACCAGAATACTCACATGCTAAAGGAGAAAGAAATAACAAAATAACAGGAGAAGTTACAGGTCTACTAACTAATAATTAATGTCACAACTAAACAAGGGGATATTTGACATATTTTCTATGCTGCTGCACTTTATTTCACACCAGTTCTTTCTTGACTACTCCCTAATTAATCTAATTGTAAGTCTATAAGAAGATAGTATGCACCTAATACACAATTAGATAGAGGGGTATATAGCGTAGTATTTAGTAGACAACGTACCTAGTATATATATATAACATATATTCTTAACTAAACAAAAAATTGGAGGGGAAACTTGTACTCGAGGTTACTTTAATATAGATTCCATGTAGAGAAACTTGGTAAAAAAAAAAAAAAGAAACTTTACTGAAAAACAATTGAAATCTGTTATGCCTGTATTACTCTAAAATCTACATACAATGAATACAGATTATACTAAATTTTGTTGCGTAGGTGATCGTGGGTGAAGGTACCTTGGAATGCTTACGAAGAAATGAAAGAAGAAAACCGACGTACAAACTACTTATTTATTTATTTTATCTAATGCGCCCAAACTATGTATATTGTTCTACTCTAAGCCTAGACGCTTCGCCTAGGTATTCCTTGTGGCAGAGTTTTTTTTTAGTCTTCCCAGATTAAGGGTTATCCAAAATACGACAGTCAACTCAATAGAATGAATGTGATATTTCTCTAAAAGGAGGGGCATGTTATTACCAAGAATGTCTCTTTACTTACCGATTTCTTCTTTTCTATGACTACAAGATTTTTCTATTCCTTTCTATTTTATTCTTATCTATTAGTTTTATCTATTAGTATGACTATGAAAATTATATGCCTACTTTTTAAGTTTTTAAGTAAGATTTGAGTATGGGTGTTATTCTACTTCTACTCGCCGGTGTAAAACTTGTTATTAATATTCTCAAAATTCGACTCTTGCCTTTTGGCGTTCAAAATAGAAAATAAGTTTTATCACAAGAAAAATATAAGGTTTGTTTGTCTCGCGCAGTTTTTTATTTAATCTCGTAAGTGTAGAAAAGTTATTTACATACGCGTAATCAAGGAAGAACTGGAAATTATCTCCAAGGAAACTCATTCATTCATGTACGACGTAGAATCTTCTCCAAAAAACACATGTTTACACACCACATTACATTATAAAAACATATTCGATAGGAAGTTTAGGTCTAGTTTAGAACTTATCTGAAATATAAGGTTAATAAGGGTTAGTGGGAAATATTATTTATCCTTTATTCATCAAAAGAAATGTCTTTGGTAATTAAGGTATTCCTCTACTCTAATTCCTCTAAAAGAGATAAGAATATAGAAGAACCTTGTTTCTTGTGGACTTGTTAAAAAAGCAATGCAAGCAATAGTTAACCCGGTAAAATAAATATACATTTAGTCAGGTAGCATTAAACAATTGTTACCCACCATTACTTTATTACTTGTGATTGATAGATTTTCTCATTTGTCTTAGCTTAGAGAATGGTAGGTTTTATACATTAAATTAAATTGTGAGGCATAGGTGTTCTCTCCAGAATTGAATCCAAAGGAAAAGGCATAACGAGATAAATTAATGACAGGTCAGAAATCCAAACCAAATACGTGACCTATGATTTCTAACTTATTAAATTATCAAGGAAACAGGGGTACTTGAATACTCCAAGATGGATGAAGATTGTTCTATAACTAT
This sequence comes from Plantago major, assembly GCA_026545765.1. Classification (NCBI taxonomy): domain Eukaryota; kingdom Viridiplantae; phylum Streptophyta; class Magnoliopsida; order Lamiales; family Plantaginaceae; genus Plantago; species Plantago major. Next base: position 2,109,540 of record JAIFAC010000007.1, on the reverse strand, counting down.
AGATATACTATAGATAATAGAGGTTATCTTGGAATAGATTCGTAGTTCGTAGCTATCTTTTCTAATACATATGCAAGCCGGGTTGTTTATAATCATTATATACATAATCAATCATACATAAAAGTCTGCATCTTCTTCCTCTGTGTTGTGTTTCATGAAGAACACTCGAGATAGCATTTTTAATTGTACGGTGCAACATTTATCTTCCCTTCTAGGCTAGCCTTAAGAACAAGACAGAGGTCGACAATAAAATACAATTCCTACTGGATGGAGTGGAGAGGTTACACTATCCCCTATCTCTTTTTGCCTATCATTAGTTTATAGTTTAGAAAAAGGAAAGGCCGAAATTCATTTATCCCTTCATTAATATAAAATATCAAAAGTCATCTTTTGAAATCCTCTTTTTTCAGATGTTGTTCTGTTCTTCTTAATTAATATAATATATATTATATATATATATATAATATTTAGACTTAGTTTACTTATGGTTTTCTTTCTACTTCCAATTGTTTTAAATCTTTGAGCCAATCTCTTAATATCTATCATGAAAAAATGATTTCTTTTTCGACATTAAATGAATTTTTAACTGGCACATATCTTAGTTTTTAGTTCACTGCTATTCCTATATTTTTGTCTGTATATACGCGTTATACGCGTTCTTTTGAAATTTTGGATATACTTACTGCGGGGGTGTTTAGTGATTCGTTGTATCTTTTTTCATTTAATTCCTTACTATTAATATTGCATGCATTTTTGGTCATCCCCATCCGCAAAAAAATAGTAGATATTTTTGTTAGGTTTATATATCTACTATACTCCAACTATACTACATAAATCAATAACGGGATTTGTTCCTTTTCTTTTCCTTTGTATTTTCTCTTTGTAAGACATGTACTTACTTCCAATTCTATTTTCAATTTTTTCATTCATCCATTCTGTCTGGGAGTATCCTTCTTGGACAAATTATTTTCGAATTAAATTATAAGTGGTGGTATAGCGCTCCCTTATGGACTATATTTGAAGTATATTCAGGCGGAAGAATTACAATTTCATTTCTAGAAGCAATAAAGAGTTCTGATCGGCAATATCCTCCACTTACTTAGTTTCAAGAAAGAAGGGTTCAACTACAAGTGTTTACTACTGACCCGCCTAGAGTCATTTTTGGCAATAGATTCTATTTTGTTGATCTAATGCATAAATATAAAAAGAAAAAACCTTTATTTAGGCTATATACAACAATTTCCTTACTGATCTATTGTTTACTGATCTATTTTTTCGTGTGACTCCACATGACATGAGTGACGTCTTCTTTTCTCTTAAGAAGAAATACACATTATGGTTTTTTAGACCTCTTATTTTAAATTACCTTCACTTTCAATTTGGTATCGAGTAGAAAGTTAAAAGTCCCGCCCAAGTGAATTAGTGAGGTCAATTAGATTTTGCATTAATAAGTCAACGTAACCCCCCTATTATCTAGTAAAATAAATAAAAATAAAGGACGTAGTAACTACCGTTCCCAATAAAGGAGAACTCCTATAAAAAGCTAAGGTAAATCCTTAATATAATAGGCAATCCGTTACAACTCCAAATTAAACAACATTGGCTTACATACATTACATAACTGAAACTTATTGGTTCCTTGTTACACAAACAAATACTCGGGAGGGGGCACAGCTTACATTCGTATTTCTTTGGCCTAAATTAAAGAATAGAAAACGTGCATTTTATTATGTTATGGATATGAGTCAGTTAATAAGAAATAAGAAAGAAACACAACTACTCAACAACAGAGAGCAAATTTCCTATACGTATTATTTATGTATTGATGATAGAAAAAGCAAGCAGAACCAAGCATCTTATTACTAAAACAAAGAATCCATCGAAAGCAAACAATTCACCTTAAGATTCTATTCATGTCATTGCACCTAAGTACATCACCTCCTAAATTAATTTAAGTAAGATAATCCACAGTCCCCTAGTCCTCTCCCAAATTATTCTAATGACTACCTATAATTACTACCTATAAGAAATAAACCAAAAGAGATAGAAAATTTTAAAGTACACGACTATAAGATATAGGGAAAAGAAAGGAAGAAGGTATAATGGAAATAAGTGATACATAGGATTGATTGTTGGACTAGTAAACATTGTTGTTTATACTTAGAAATACTTAGAAATATCCAGTAGTTATTATATGAGACTATATCGAATTGTGGGGTACATCTGCTTTGTTAATAACGTTACATAATCTAGACATAAACTTTATGTTTCTGAGTCGCTGGGAAATATATTAAATTAAACAACAGGGTGTTGTAAGTGATAAGTATATGTAAAGCTCAAACGACTTATAATTAATTTAGTAATTGCGAAATACTTAGGTGTGAAAGTCCAACCTACTCTCTTTTCTCGTCAAGTGCAAAAGGCAAGGAAAAATATTCTAATTATTCAATTCTCTCTTTCAGAAGATGTATAGGAGAACTCGAGAAGGATCTTAAAAGTAAAGGAATCATAGAGATGGGATATAAATTTAGACATAAAATTACGCTTATTTTTACTTAAGAAATAGAAAGTTCTAGAAGGAAGCCGTATATTCCATGTTTTTTCAATCGTTCTGCATCGGCTTTCTTTTTTATAACCTTCCTGTTTCCAGATGAATGTATTATAGGGTCTTTACGTAACTTATCCCTAGCTACTATATTATGGATTATTTTATTGGGATGAACAACTACAGTACTTTGTCGTAAATACAGTACAGTATTAGACAGGGTTTCTTCTTATTTGTTTATTCGACTACTATTCGAAATCTCCCTTAATGAGCTCTCCTCTTTGTTGTGATCTTGCCTACTACAACTTTGTCATTTTTTCTTTATTTAATGGTTGTCATCCTTGCGCCTTTCTATTTCTATAATCTATTTCTATAATTTTAAAAGAGATTTTGGTATACTTTCCAAGTTATAAGCGATGCACATAAAAATTCTACTATAAAATAAAAAAGAGAGAAGATCTTCAAGTAAAAAATAGAAGTTATCCTTAGGCTTATCTATCCTATCTCGTAAAAAGATATCACACAAACAAGTAATACTTAGAAATTAGGTATCTCCATCCTTTTTTCGAGTAAAGGTATAACAGAAAATAATAAATCGTATAACGGCGAGAAGAAAAAAAGAAATCACTGCACCTAGTATATTAAATTAAAGAATTAAAGTAGTTCATAGAATATATTTGAAAAACTGTTGTAAGGTGTTAGAAGTGTAAGCAGACAAGACAAAAATACGTTGGTGAAATTCCGAAAATGAAAGATATCCTATAAAGCCAGGTTCCTTTAAGACCCAAAGTTCTTTAAAAGTTCAAAATTCGCGAGCAAAAGAAACTTTCTATTAGAACCTTATTCCAACAGTACGCACAACACATTCTAAAGGGTTTCTCTGAGCCGACTCTCCTTGACTACTCTATTAGAATTTCAATCTATGAATCTGGATCTGATCTATTGTTGTTACTTTCTATTGCGCGTTATGTTCTCATTAATTATTATACTAAGCTAAAAATAAAAAGCTGTGGTCTTCCTTAATTAAGGTACTATTAGTGAGTCATAAATTATTACTCTTAATAGAGAAATATAGGAACTGCGCATTATCAACAAAAATACAACAAGAAATAATAGACAGACACCTTAATACTTTCCATTTACACTTGCAGGAAATCCTCTCTTTCAATCCTCACCACGCTCACTTGTTATATATAAAGAGGAGACTTCTATTTTATTTTGACTTATAGAAACGGCTTTGCACCACGAAGAGAAAAGAAATATGTACAAGAGAAAATCTTGTATAAGCATCACTCATTGCTGCTACATATACATAGATGAAATACAAATTTAGAGGGCTCGCGGGAAAAGGGAGAATAGAACTTGAAACAGTCCTAATAAAAAGTAAAAAGAGTAAGGTAAAGAGATCCATTCCAAATTTAAAGGCTGGCTAGTAGTAGATAGAACCATGAATCCAAACCAACCACAGCATCATCTTTTTATTATATACGTACCGTTTTCAACTTTATTCTGTTCCAATAGAAATACTGAAGTGGGAGGAAGGTGAATACTACTAAATTCTGTATTGAAGCTTATAATGAGGAAAAGCGCATGTCGAGTCTAGCCGAAGCAAACGCATAAAATAAACTAAAATAGACAATGTTTGCTCGGAATTCTAGATGAAAACCAAACAGGGTTTAGGCATGCCTTGCGCAGTTAATGTAGAGTAATTAAGCCAGTAAAAAAAGCTAAAAGGAAAAACCTTGGCCTCTTGTTGATGATACTGGATAAAATAGAAAATGTTTGTTGTAGCGGGCCCATATAAAGTAAAGTCAGTTCTGCAATTCAATTAATTAAGTCTCTGCTCGACTAACTAAAAGTTCTATTTCTCTCTCTCTTTATAACCGCTTCCTAAGTGTCTATACTTGTCTATATGTATTTTACTTAACTAACCTCTTACCCTATATGACGTTCATTAATTACTTCATTTACGTCTTTTCGTTTCTTTTTTTTTCTTGGACGAGACATATCTTTCATTTCAGGTTAACGCTTAATGTACTTAGATAAGAAATAATCAAAGAATAAAAGATATTATGTATGCTAAAATAAAAGGTAAGAGATAAGATAGATACGCAGAGATATCTCCGAAAAGCCAAAGAAGAAAAAACAACAAGGACTAATAAGAATCTATTAGAAAGGTACAGTATACACGAATCCTAAGCTAAGTCAACTTATATACTAACTTTTGTCAGTGATGGCATGAGCCGATTTGCATTTTCTATTTCACGACTAGTTCCTTCTCTTCTTCCTCCAAAGAATTAACATTATTAACCAGAGCTCTAAGTTGTTATGCAGTATATTGAAAGGAAAAGGATATGATATATGTGCTAGTTTATAGTTTACTCACTTTTATTGCCTCTTGCTTTGTAGTAGAGAAGTCTCACACAGATTTCTAAGCCATAGATAGAATATAAGTCACAGAAGAAATTCTGTTGTAGAATAAGGATAGAATCTCATTTTACTCTATTAGACGTACAAGGTTGTTGTTGAATTGAATTATATATATATATAGGTTTTTATCTTTTAGTTAGATTTTTTTTACCTATTCCCTTTATGCCTGCCATTTGTTGAAGTTAAAAAGTCTTTTGTAATTCAGAAGTATTTTTTATTATAGCTATAGATTTCTTCTATTTATCCTTTACAAGTATTTATTTAGCTTTTCACTCACTCTTTTTTTTATTCAAAGTATTAGCTTCTATTAGCTATTAGAGTATTAATTAGGTACATAGAAATAGAACGAACTGGAGAATAGAACATTACATAGAATGAAGAATGGATTTGTAGTTGTCTGCTTTTATTTAAGTACTGCAGAAAAGGTAAGTAATCGGTATACACGCATAATTTCTAAGATATATAATTCTAATAATAATAGGTGGTGGGAGTTACATTCTGTAAAGTCATTTTCGTGATTAGCCTGTAATACAAAGTAACCCAAGCTTTTTGGTTCTAGTATAGAATTGTCTTTGCTTAGTTAGTTAGAAAAAAAAAGAAAGAAGCCGAATCTCATCCCATCGACACTAACTAATATTCACCAATATCTCGTTCCATCTATCGTATCGTGACTCTTACTCGACAGCAAGGACTAAGGTAAAAGGCACATATATTTGTTATGATAATGCAACTAGGAGATTATAAAAGCTATTCCAGCGGAGTTTTTTCTTAGTGCGTTTCCTGTTTAGATAAGGACATCCTTCCTAATCTAATGATTTCTATCTGTCCACTCAACTCATTCTCAATAATGAATACTTATGGTATAAGATAGAAATGAATCCTGCCCAGTGCATGTTTAATAAATCTATATGGTTTTGTACGCCCAATCTTCTGGTTTCTACGATTTTCTATTCTATCTAAAATAAAATTCTACTTTAAATATCCTGTTTCTCTTCTTCATTGGACAAAGGGATAATCTGAAAGTAACGGTGGGTCTCTATACCTTACCGAAAAAGAGGAAGTCTTCCATTAGGCTTTTTAGTAGGTATTTCACTTGCAGAGTTAATGGAACTAATCAGGAGTTTCTAAAAAACTAACCTTTTGTCTGTCTTTGTAATATATGAAGTTATAGAAGAAAACACATGTTCATACGACAAGGAGTGACCACCATGACCCAAACTTTCCACGATTTTCTATTTAGTGAGATGGTCAAGGATTCGCAGGGATCAACCTCTTCCCAAGAATTTTAAAATAACTAAGCATAAAATTGCAGTACGCGCTTTAAGGGATATAAGGATCAAACTATAAAGTAAGGACTGTCGATGATTGAGAAAGTAAGTCCCCCAAAAAAACAAATATTCCCTATATACTTTTCCGCAGGTAGGTAGATGCTAGTTTAGTTAGTAGCTATAAATATAAACAGAATGAATAATATACCAATGTAGAACCAACCTTATAGGCCTCAGTTTTCTTCCGTTGCCCTTTCCGATATGTTTAGAATTTTATTTATGCGATTTGCTTGCTGTGGGACAGACAACTTCCTTATATTTTTAATTACTAAATAAATCTTTCCAAAGGTGTTCTAGGGGCTACAATTCGTTTCTTACCGATACATTCCAGACAAAAAACCCTTATAGTTAATAGTTGGGTTGACGAATACACTCTAATAAATTAAATTACATGTAAAGAATTCAGACTAGTAAACACGGCGGGTTATAAAGAAGGATCTTTTTAAATATGCAATAAGAGACTTCGAGAGAAAGATTATTACTTATCTCTGTTTAACTACTTTAATTTAACTACAAGGAATTTGCAAGAGAAATAGTTCAGAGCTATAAGACACTGTCTTACTACATCTGTGTTCCCAGACCTTTAACCACAACCTAGGAATAAAAAAAATGAAGTGTGGATTGGCCAATAGAGTTTTTTCTTGTTAAATAGATAATAATGTTTCAATCTCCACCCTAACCTAACCTAACACTTTTCACTTTCTATAAATGCCTACTTACCGGCATCGCATCGTAGGGGTTGCGTGTTTCTTAATTACTTTTTTTACCATGAGATCTTTTTCGTGAACTTTCTAAGAAATCATAAAAGCATGTTGGAATTTATAGGCATAATGAACTTTTGTATAAGTATTAGTTAAAAGGGGAAGTAGAAGAGCTTTAATCTTGGACAATAATCTCTTACGTCTCTAGTTATAGTTTATGAAATGCTGAAAGAATGAAAGTTTCTCAATAATAGAATCTTTTTTAGGTACAAGAGGTTTCTTTTCTTCCAAAAATCGAAATAAAACTAAGATATTTATTATTTATTACAAGACCCTTACAGAATATACACGTGAAAGACTAGTTTATATACCACCTATACTTTTTTCTATAGGTTTTAGAGGCAGGGATTATAGATGTTTCTTGTTCGAATTATAGCCAACACTTGTACTTGCGTGTAACACGATTTACTATTTAAAATTTTATAGTGTAATAACACAGATTCTTATATTTCTACGTCCAGGCTTAAATCTTCCAAACCTTGAATCAAGTATATGTCAACTGGGAAAGCAAGGAAATAGCACTCATTTTTATAACGATCGGATTACTCAAATTGATTGTCGCCAAAAAGATCTGTCTGTCATAAGTAAACTAGGGTATCGGACTTTGTTGTATGCAAGATAAAGGAAGCACTTCAATTAAAAATTGACTAATGTAATGATAGTTTCTCTATATTACTCTTTTTTTTTTACTCTATTTCCGCCCGTAATTTTGGACTACCCCCTTTTTTGCGGTCGGGAAGCGATCGATCTACGGATTTGCCAGTTTCTTACTTTCTTTCTTGGGCACATTTGGTAAGGTAATTTGGTAGAACTAATGAACCTCTACTTGCTCCAGATTAAATTAACTCGTTACTTACTACTTACACTTTTAAAACACCATTGCATTGTTGGGTTATCATACATAGCCTTATAAATTATAAATATCAATTGGTATCTCCTAGCAAGCAGGGTTTACTTTTAACCGTGGAGAGCATCTAAATATATACTGGAATTTATGTTAAAATTATAAGTTATACTGAATTGGTATTGGAAATAGAACTCTTTTTCTTTCGTAAATAACGATGGATTTGAGTCATTGAGCGATGATCCTTCCTTGATTATTTTCATTTTCAGTTGACCAGATGCAATACAATAAATAATAGAAAAAGACTCGTATAGTTAAATATTATAGAAAGTACTCTTAAGAAATTGTTGTCAAAGATATAAAATTTCTAACCCAAAAGAAAGGGTGAACGTTGTATACATTATGTAGCTCTACTAAAGGAATACTATAATTTGTACTATAGATCTATATAATGGAAACATAAGGGAATTACTCGTGTGACCTAGACTAAATAAATAGAAAGGAATTATGCTAAGTGATTGTCCTTGGAAATATACTTGGGAGTTGATCATGCAATACACCTTTTTAGAATATACTATAACTATACTATACTCTCTCCTTATATAAATATGAAAATCTACATAGGAGGAAATACATTACATAATACACAAGACTACCCTCCTTTTAGTTTGATCCATTCTATATGCTATTTATTAATAAGTACTCCTTTATCTCTCATACTTTGTTCTATATTTACATGCAAAGATAGATATTCCCTTCATAAATAAAGCATAAGTACGTTGTTCTTGTTTTCCCACACCTATTGTATAAAAATAAATTCATTTTTACCCAAAAGCACTCGTTAAGAGGATAGAATAAATTGAGAGTTGGTATTACTAAGCCCTTATCATGATAACTATAAGTTTAAATACTAAATAAGGGTTGTCTTCTACATAGAACTATATTGTCATTTACTAAAGGCTACAAATAACTATGAACTAAATTATAAATTACTCTATGCATGCTCTTTTATAAGCTATATTAATCCATGACCTTTTTTTTTATTTTTTACCCAAATACACACATTCTTTGATTCCAAATCTTTTTGCACTATATAGTATGAACCCCTTCCTCTACTCTAATTAATTAGTGCAGTAACAAGAGAGAGAGTCACCAAAGACACCTATGCAATACTTTGTACACTTAAGGATAAGGAGTGGAATTGGGTCTTATTGAGTATACATACATATTAGGTGAGGCCATGTAACATATGAAATTTGATTTCTTTAATTTAATGTATTTCTCACACAAATATTCTCTTATTCTATGACCTTATCTCTCTGGGAATATTTAACAACTTATATAAGCCCACAATAGTCCCTAATTAGGTATTGCCCTTCTAATCTAAGAGAGACTTAAGAGTCATCGGGGTGTTCCTATCTAATTAATTCTATTTTACAATACATGTGTGTACCAAAGTATACTTTATCCCTTTCATATTAATAAATTGATAATGATGTTGAAAGATAAAGACCTAACAAAGACTAGACAACTTTCTAAGCTATATTTTATTGTACTTATTACAAAGCACAAAAAAAGGATAATGACTTTTTTATTTTATGTTCTATACTAAGTACTTCTTTTATCTATATTTACTACTATATGAGTACCTACTCATTTTTATTTCATTTATTTAGACCCTCTAGTTCGTGTTGAGTATTCTATATTTATTACTTATCCTACTATGTATTATGTTGCTGTATTATAAATCTATACTAACCAATATCATGTACGTTTCTTATAGTAGTACCCTACCCTATCACAAGTCTAAACAATTTATATGCACTATTAAACAGAGAGGTATCTTATTATGACAACTTTTCGATTATGGGCATAAGAAAGTATGTATACAAATAGAAAATAAAAAGAAAAGATGGGGCATAAGATTTCAATGTTGGCTTATGCTAATATAGTATTAGAGTAAGACTAAATCACTTAGGGATACCTACGGGCCTTGTAAGGAAGGTACTCTTCTATTATAGTAGCAATATTCATTCTAAGGATAGAACATACTTTAGGGCAGAAACCTATAATATTGGGATAGCCTTAAAGATACGTGTACCGTATAAATACTATATAACTAACAAGAAGAGATCCCTTTGTTGTACCATACTAAATTAATTAGCTTACATAGGTAGATTTTAACATACGTATAGAAATTGGAAGGGAAGTCATGCATTATGAATAACAACTTAGTACTAAAAGGAAAGAACCTTAAGAAATAGAACCTATAATAAGATTTAAGAGTTATAAGGGGAGGGAATACATACACCCTTAAGTGCTTATATAGGACGTAGATAAATAAGGAGTTAGGAAATCTTACGTAGACATAATTTTATATTCCATGAAAGGATTGCCTTATTTTGATAGATCCCTTTTTTATCCTAGATTTGATTGCGTTACATATCTAGTACTCTATTTTGTATGATCTTAGTATTACACTTATCTTAGTAGTGTTGTCCACTTATACTAATGTTCCTTTACTTCCTTACTTGTCACTCTTTCCTTGTTGTTCTTAGCATGTTCTCATAGTTGTACTTCATTCATTTAATATTTAATAAGCATACAGATGAACTCTTGGCGATTGGACTAATATAATTACGTGTGTCATAGAGCAAGGTAGACCATTAAAATAATATGCTAGGATAGAGTTGGCTTATAACAAAGAGTAGTACCTAAGGTATATGCGTGTTGGGGAGTATTCTATCTATTTAAGAATCTATGTTTCAAAAGAAAAGAGGTATTAAGTAAATCATTTGTTGTTAAGGGTATAGGATAGGTGGTGCATAGAGGATAATGTTATAAGTAAGGTGTCTACTAGTATTTTATAATAACAATATATCTTTATAAATTTTATAAGTAAGCTCAAATTCTATTTCTTCTTCCAATATTTAGACAGGTTTATTAAGTATAGGTCTTTTCCTTACACATACATATTAAGTTACGACAACACATACTACGTGTCTCTTGTAGGGCTATATGCTAGAAGTTCACGTGCACCTATATTTGATGGGTAGAATCTTGTTGTGTTCCTCAAAAATTTATAATAGATGTATTGATCCTCTATAGCTTTTGTAGGACTCTAGTGTTGTATACTATAATATAATGCCTCTTAATAAGTAACACCTTTGACGACTATTTAATATTTAATAAGAATACTTAGGCACAAATGAAATACCTTGTGGATGTAGTATAGGATTTCCATAAAAGAAAGGAGCAAGTAACAATGAATACAATAATTGGTTGGTATAGGGTTAACTTACTAAAGCATTACAAAGCAACTTATAGTAAAAAATAAGAGATAAGGGGAAGAATCTCTCTTGTACACACAAAGCTTAATAATAGACATGCGTTGTGCTTATACCTCACATTAGTCTAATTAGTAACAAGTCATAGAGGAAGAAAGACTACATAAGAGTAAATATTTATGAATTTATGAAAACAAAGATCCAAGGAGAAGTTATAGGCGATTATCCTAGGAGTAGTATACCATACATATAAGAGGTGGAGTAGATATTGATCACAGTAAAGAGTGAAATGTATATCTAAGAGCACATGGAAACTTACACACCCCTACTAGGAATTTATTAAAATCTATATTTGGAAAAGTATATCCAGTGAAATAGAATTAGTACTATATTATCTCCTAAGTAGTACATGAAAAGACAAATATCTAATCTAAAATGTTTAATAACACGTTAGAGGCTTACCTATTATACTTAACTATACACAACCATTTCTAGGAATAAAATATTCTATGAACTTATATAAATTCTATAGTACAAAGAAGACTCGAAATGAAACACTATATAGAAGTGAACTTCTTATATTATAGGGCCTATTGTTAGAGATAATAGTGAGGGCTTAAACACCTAAGTATGGAAATTATACAAGTACATTTCTTAGGTCTTATTTATTTATTTATAGTAGAAGTTATCATATAGAAAAATAATAAAGTAGGTTCTCTTTAAATTACACCAATTACTATGCATGGAACAACATACACAACTTATATAGATAGGATAGGCTTATAACGAGATGTCTTGCTTAGGTAGAGTATACCCTTAGACCTATATTTCCTTTTCTTTATTCTTCTACCTACAAATTCGTAGTATTCATCATTCTCCAATTGTTGGTAAACAAGAGTCCACCAGCAAGTGAGAAATTTTCTAATCTCTAACGTAAAACAGAAGCACGTAAAATATATAGAATCCAAAAAGTCATAGAAATAGAACGTAACAAGGTGAACCAACACGTATTCCATTTTTCATTATTACTACAACTAAAGTAGGTTTTTCTTTCTGACAAACTACTAGTTGTGAAAAAAGCGAGGGATAAAAGTGAAAAGTTTGTTATTATGTTTAATTGGGTTGGGTTAAAACAAGATATTTTAAATAAAGCCTAATTATAATGTGAATGTGTGAGTCTAGTGGTGAGAACTAAAAGAATTACTCTATCCAAATTCAAGGATATTTTATCTAATTATATAAGTTAAGTATATAAGTTAATAATTCGACGACCATATAGAGACACCCAGTCCCCTAGAAAGTGAGTCATCAACAACCCATATTCCTCCTCAGTACTCCCAGTTTAGTTAGATATCCAAATTTCAATGTTATAGAACTAAGTTTAAAATAGATCGGTGCGCCAAGTTCAATAGTAGCTCCCTTGTCTGATAAAAGCAAAAAAAAGGAAAAGGGGTTAGTTGTCTTGGGAGTTAAAACAATTGATAGCATACAATTTAGCGAAGGACAAATGACAATAAAATGAAGTGGCTTGTGCATGTCTAACTATTCCGAAGCTTTTGGGGTGGGATATAATAGAAACTGTAAGTCGTAGAAACTAAACCCTTTATTAATTAGATTGGGTTCTATATGCTGTTTACTAATCCTTACTTAGAATACTACTTAGAAAATGAAAGAAAAGAAGGATAAGATAATAAATAAACCAACAACGAAACAAATGACTAAAATAGAAATAGAGTCAACCTGGTAGATCAGATTTATTTAAAAAGGTATTAAAAAAATGACATACGGGGATATATGATAGATATATGATAAGGAAGTTCCTGTGATAGCGAGTACTATATACTACATACTATAATATTTCAATATTTCGAGTTAACCATAGCGCACAGCTCAAACAAATCCTATTAATCGACTCGTGTGAGACATAAAAAAGAGGTATAACATATACAAGAACCCGGTATAGATGGTATAGTATAATAAAACAGATTCTATTATTGCATACCTTTGTTCTGGTAATGAGTGCGAAAAGGTAAAAAAAGGGAAGCTTACAACGTTCTGTTTTCTGCAGAGATTCCAGCCACACCATAAAGAAGAAAAATAGTGCCTTTTCCGGATGTTTGAGAAATATCCTAGCATCGTCAATAATAAATAACACGCATTTTATTCTTAATGTTTTATCCTTAATAAAATAAATTGACTACTGGGTCCACACTTAACTGAGTAATTGCAGGGTTCCAATATCTAGACGTTGTTTAGTTGTTTACATGATTTATTTTTTTCTCTAATTAGTTAGAAAGCATAATTTACCAGGTCTTAATTTAGTACGTAACAGTTCACGATTAAGTTCCACCTCTATACGAAAACAGGCTTGGTTATTTTTGGTTTGGTTCTTTTAAACTACTGAGTTATGAGTTTGACTCCTTAATTCCTTGAATTTGTTTTTCTTATTTTTTACTCCTTTGTTTTAGATGTATAGATCTAGTTAAAATAAAGTACCCTTAAGGATCAGCCCAAGGCGAGCACAGAACGACGATTAATTACTTGCAAAGAGAAACATATCATAATTTTCGGTAAGAAAAGAGGGACACTGGATCCCGTATAAATAGATAGTAAGATAATAAATAGCAAATTCGGATTCAAGTATATGAAATAATTATAATTCAAAACACAAGGAACAAAAAGACGGAAGATATTATTCTCTAATCTAGTGCATACAATAAATAAATTTGGTTTGTCCTTCATTCATTTCATAATGAAATTCCGTGCTTTTCCCGGAGCTCTGTTTCCCAATTACTTAGGTTACTGTAGAAGAATAGTTTTTGTAAATAAAGACTCTATGAAGAACCAACCATACAGGACAAGAATAAACTGTGTGATCAAAGTTACTTGTTCTAATGCTTCTTCAACAATAACAGAGAAGTTATATAGATAAGATAATAAATAGTAGAGATTATGTATAAAAAATAGAAAATAAAGAAAGAAAGAGACTTCCTTCATTTCATACGGAACCAAAACTCGCGTGGATAAGTTAGGAACAATGTCAGTCATAACATAGACCTTACATAGACCTTGTAAATCAACCAAAAAACGGGAGATACTGAATACTAACTTCTATTTAATTCTGTTCCGAAGTAATCTGGAATATGTGTGTGTCCCTACAAGTAGTTATGGTATAGTTAAAGTGTTAGCTTAAAATTATCTTTGCTCTACGGGCAATCTATGTGAACAGCGAAGGATGGAAAAATACACAAGAGGAAGGAGCAAGTAAAGAAATGAATGTGGAATACCGAATAAGAAAGAGTGTAGAAGATAACAGACGACTTCTCTCTAAATGCACAGCAATAATTAGTGGTTTTTGTGTTTCGTTTCTTTTTGATCGCTAAAGAATATAAGTTAGAACTTGAGGATTTCTCCACCTACAAGGTTTCCTTTTTGTAACTAGATCCGTAACTAGACATAAGATGCTTCATAGCCTTTTTTAATCTAATTTTTAATTTAATGAGATTAGTACTATAAGATCCTGACTTGATACTCTGCGGCTTCATTGGAAGGAGTATTTATCTATTCATACCCACATACATACTCAGTGCCTGACTTTACTCTTTTCAGAAGCTGCTCAATAAAGAAACTACTACACCTTCAACGTCATATTCTTTAACCTGGTCAATATTGAAAAAGAAAGTTTTGTGTGGTAAGTCTTTTTCTAGGTATTTTGTAGTAAATTAAGGTCCTTAGTACAGAAGAACAAGGTTATAGAAAAATATAAGTAAATTATATGACAATATGACAGAATCCAATTTTACACCAAAGTAGGCCCGGAGCACAGTAGGACTCTTCATGTTGTTGTGGCGATTTTCCCTATCTTCTAGCCTAGCATCCATTAGTTCGTAATCGTTTTGAAGCCTTTGCGTGAAATAATATATGAAAAGTTATAAGCTACATTGCATTGCAACATATTTATCTTTGGAAAAAGTGTGAAATCTTGGACTTAATAAGGTTTGTTTTATGCTGGTATACACGTAGATATAAATAAAGAAGAACCAAAGTTACTGGGTTTTATGCTGAAGATTAGGGACAAGAAATCGTCTTATTATCTAGGCGAGTTAATTGTATCGTGACTAATATTGGATCTGAAATACTTCCTATCATCCATAATAACTAACTACAAAAATTGTTTCCTTGATTTTCCGCTGAGGTCCCTGTGTCGACAAGGGTAGGCGTTTCCAAAATAACAAACTGAAAACTTTTCTTTTAATATGCCTTGCAGATGGATAAAAGTATCTCCCTGTTCAGTCGCACTCTTTGTTAATATTCATATATTCCTACTTACTTATAAGTACGGGAAGGTTCCTTGGCTTTATATGGGTTTCTTTATTAGTTTTAGAGCGTGTACTCTTTTCGGGTTCAGATATTAGATTTCTATTACTTCATATTTTAAGAAGAGACGTCGTGTCCTTGTTTCTTGTTTTCTTTTACCAATCTTTTAAATATCAGTTTCCTCTAGACTTGGTACAATACTGTGGTGCACTTCTTTTATTTAAATTTAAATCTGCTTTGCTCTTGCTTGTTTTATTGTAGTTATTGTAGACAGAAGGCAGACAAAGACACGGATGTAGTATTTTACAGTATAGTTCATTTATTTTATAGAAGAAAAAGAAGAATAAGTAACGATGAAATACTAAAGGACTATAAGGTAAGAAAGAAACTGAGATCATGCCCAAGGGACTTGATTCAGCAAACGGTTAATATTGTAAGTACATTTATTTATTTGCGAAGAATTTCAACAAAGGATATTATGCATTCGTGGTTTCTTATTTTCTTATATCGTGTACAGTATAACTACTAATCTGTCAAATATTTCCGAAACCTAGTGAATTCTTATCATATCGCCCAGTACTAAATTCCTCGCAATTTCAATTATAGAACTGTGGTGAAAGTAAATTTAAATTAATGCATGATACTCTCTGAGTTTTCCTTAATTAGTTCCTATAAGCCTATATATAAGTAAGTCTGCATTTCCAAGAATATCCCCTCATTTTATTTTGACGTGGCTCCTCCCTTAGATTATATTTCAGCTTCGTCTTACCAGAATAGATACATAGATTGTCTTTCTTTTTTGTTTTTTTGTATAGATAGGTTAGGTTCTTTATCAGCTCTGGCAAAGCATAAAATTCGTGTACTTGTCTCTGATCCGACACAATTAAAGGCCTATAAGTTTTAGACTTTATATAAAAAACATTGCCATAAATCTTATCCTTCTATAATATAATAAAATAAATAATATATATATATAATATAACATTTCTGTATTCGTCTTTCATAACTTAACGTAAAAGACCCAGTGCGCCAAATAGAAACTAGTTAATTAAGTGAATGGGAACAAATCCTAAAATAAAAAAAGCAAATGTCTCCTTACTTACCCGGCAGAATTCAACTTTTTATCTATTCATCAAGATGAAAGTCAAACATAATTAAAGTTAAATAAGAATACAAGGGTCTTTTTCATTTGTTGTAATAAGCGCAACCTTTTCTGCGGAATTCGTAAAATTTCCCTCCTATTTAATTAATCACGCATATAAACCATATCAGATAAGGTTGCTTTGACCTTTTTTTTTTACTGAATATTTGATATGTCCTAGTTACATCACAAGATATTCTAATAGATTTCTAAGAATTTCTCCCTATGAAAATCCCTCTTATAGTTTTTAATAATGAATAGTATTGCATGAATTTACTCACTCATCTTTTTTGTTGATCGACGTAGAACTAGACTCTTTGAATTTGATTCTGTGAAAGTAGTTAAGTAAAGTTACATAAGTTTATCCGTGTTGCCCTTATTTTATTAGTCATAGTCATTCTTTGAAACAAGTCCTACCCCTATAAATTGATCTTACTACTTACTTTGCAAATTAACACTAAATTTTTGTATAATTTTTTGTGTATCCGTGCCCATAATGATTAATTAATCCTTCGCTTCGGGCCTACTCTTTGAAATATTCCAGTCCTTAAACCGCACTTGTTACGTTGCACATATGCCAGTTACACGTACTTGGATTTCTTTCAGATTTCTAAATTTTGGTGATGCTTGCTTTTCTTTCTTTATGAGAGTAATTATTAGTAGTAACTTTACCAGATTCCTACGACTCTATTGTAACCAGACTGGTTAAAGCTTCTTGTCAAGAGTGAATACTGCTGTAAACAAACTTCCTACGTTGAGGAAAACAAATTTAATTGTATCCTAGTAAATTGTATCTTGGTAAATATGGTTTTTATCCGCCACTAGTAATTCACGAGTAATTATTGAGTCACCAGAATTTCTGAAACTAGTTTTATATAGCATGTCTCTAAGCTTAAGGCATGGATTTAGGTCTTATGACTCTCTTATTTATGTAAGTAATATTTATGGAAGCAGGTCGAAACTAGAGGTTACTCTCTAGAGAAGAAAAAAGAAACGTCTGGGAATTAATGTGATATTGTTCGTACATAGATTGTTATCCCTTATTTCATTAGCTCTATATTTATTGGAAAATACATGTCTCTACTATTGGACCTTGTATTATAGTAATGTATAGTTTCTTAGATTAGAAAAGAAAGCAGGAGGTATCTAACCAAAAAGTCCCTGTAAGAGGACCAATTAACGTATATTTTCAATTATTTTCGATTTTACTACTTTATATTTAAATGGCAGCCTTGTATTAGATTCACCTAGAAGGAGTATCCAATCCAGAACATGACTAAAGTAAAAGTAGATAACATATACTACTTAATTTTCTCAACTTGACTTTACGGGTCAAGTATTAAATTAATCTGCGAGGACTTTTGAAAGAATGCCAAGTTTTCAAGTACGGTTTATTTAAATTGGAGCCTGGGAGAGAAATAAAGTTAGTGGGTGGGCTTATATATAAGCAATCAAGTGTACGAAGAGTAAAGGAAAATATTAATAAAATGACTACACATTGATTGTAAACGTAACTAATGTTCAGTAAAGGAAAAAGGAAGGGAAAGTGAAATAAAATATAAAAATAAGTAATGCGCATATAAAATAATGAAAACGAAAAGGAGAGCCGTTAGTAAGACATTTTTGATCTTTGTTCTAAATGCCTTTCTTTATTTTTGGTTTAATTAAATTAAAATCTTGGAATTGTCTAGCTTTAGTTAGTTAGAATTATAATAGGACAAAGTCATTTTGTACGTACTTCACAGTCTCCTGGGTTCTTTGACAAGACTTTTTCATCATCTATTTCATCAAGCCTCTGTCCAGAATTACCGCTACATATCTTTTTTTAAAACTGATTCTATTTCGAGAATATGTGCTCTTAATCTCTACTACAATTTCTCTAAAAACAAAGACAAGCAATGAATTCGTTTTCCAAGTACAGGTTTAGTTCCTGAGCATTCCCTATAGAAGCATAGAAAGCTTTTCATAACAAGTAGCAACCCGTCTGTCTACCTCTGCCAAAACACTAGTTCTTCAAGAAGGAGCCAAGAATGAAAGAAAAAGGTATTGTTAATTATGACTCAACTGCTCTTTAGAATTTCTGTGTGTATGTATTCTTTCTTACTTACTAACTATAATTTCCGTGCAAAGTTTTCTAGATTTTTAGAGAGTTTATTATACACGCAAAGAGCTGTGGAAACTAAGTCTTCTTTTTTTTTCTACTTGTTGGGTTGTGGTTGTTTTCTCAAAAAGACGAAAGTTAATTCACACTAGGACAAGTATTTTCTGTATAGTTTGAAAAAAGCATGAAGGTATGTATGTAGCCTTTTATTTTTTCTTTTGTTTTTTGTTGGGAGTTGGGCGATGAGAAATGAAGAGTGCGAGATCCAATTCTTGTAAAATGTGTTGTTACTAAAAGATGTTATTTTCAATACTATTATATTATATGTCCATATTCTGCTGTGCTTTTTTTATAGGAGTCTCCCCCTCCCTTTTTTCTACGAGTTTCTATCACGATATCGCGAAGTTGTTCTTAATGTAGTTGATTTGATTGAGATCTATTTTTAATCTAATTAAATCTAAAAAGAAGGACATGCTTAATAAACACCTAATCTTAAGTCATGAAAATAAAAGATTCTTACTTACATGTTATACTACCTAGTACCTGGCTTGCCCACCAATTAAGAAAAAGAGTTATTTGATCTACAATCTATTAATTAATTACGAGAAATCTATGTGGATAAATTGTGTTCAAAGATACGGCATTAGACAGGAAAGAGTACTTGGGATATTATGGTTTTTTAGGATTATTCTTCGTTCATAAGTATGTATGTAGGGTCGATTAGTTGTTTATCTTTAATCTAGCGATTCCTCGAAATAGATGAAATTATTTACTATTATATATATATAACTAGTCCTTTATCAGAAAGTGAAATGGTGCTAATTTTTATCATATTTACCGGGTAGCTATAGTTGGACTTCTCGCCTATATATAATTTATATTTTATTTTCTCCAATCAAAACAAATTCAAAGAATAGCATACTAGATCCTAGGAATCTAACTTCTCTTAAAGTATAATCTTACTTATATATAGAAAAAAGCCAAATAACATTAATTAATAACGCTTAATCCTATCATCAGGTAAAAAAGGAGTAGTCAGGAGTAATTAGTTGTTTGAAGATCCTTCCTATGACTAAAAAAAATAATATATATATAAGGACTTTAGCTCTATGCCGCGTGCAAATACATATAATCAAAAAATGAAAGCAAAATACAGGGTGGTGGGATATAAATAAAGGCGTTGTAAAGATTGGAAAGCGCGAAGGATGATTTCTATATATAAGCTATATATAAGTTCTTTTTACTTTTTATACGTAATTCTATTTTTCAGGTAATTCTGGATTTATTTTGTTTTCCTAGCTTTCTTCTTCTGGGACTCAATAGAAAAAATGATAGACAGCAGCCAACAAAACAACAGTAGTTTTTTGTTTCGGTAAAGTGTACCTACTTTCCTTTCTTCTTTTAAAATTAATTGAATCCAAGGAAGTAAATCTGATAGTTTTGCGGGGTATCGTCTAAGCGTTTAAGAATGTGCGTATTAGGTCAAACTAGACCAAACCACAATAAAAGCAACATTTATGATTAAATGACCAGAAAAAGATCAAAATAGAATAGAATAGAAGCTATCTTACCCCGAACTGGAGAAGTATTCTTGGATATAGGATATATATATATAGTCTTGAGTAATAATTCTAATTAAACAAAACAATCAGAAATGTTTTGCTCCTCGTACGAAAAAGATGAAATTCGAAACAAATAATGACCCCTTGTTATGTATATTTTGCATAGATAGAGTTGCTATCGACGCTACTTAAATACTTGATTTTTGCCCAAACCCAAGTACGTCATTCACGAGGAATTCTTAGATTGAGTATTCGTTCGTACATTTTAGTTTTCATGAAATTTGTGTCATAGAGAAAGAGAAGATTTAACGGCTTTCTTCTTTCTTCCCCAGTTATACGCTATATTATATGAGGATCCTATTATTTTATTATTATATATATTTCATTGCGTTGAAATTCCAAAGATTGTAGGTCTTACAAGGCCCTTTTGTCGAGAGTAGTGTCTTTAGTAAGCTGGCTGGCTGGCTCCTCTTTTATTTATTAATTTTCGTTTTTGCTGACTGGCAATCTTTCAAACTATATACCAAAATACCGAAATAGTGTACTTTATGTTGTTTGTACAAAGAAGACTGTTTTAGCCCTTATTCTTTTTCATTATATTCATTATAATAATTACCAAAATTATAGATTAAACTAAAACTAAGGTAATTCTATAATAGTAGTACATGATTGACACGATCGGAAAATCAGTCTTGCAAATTATAGTAGTAGTGAAGTGAGTAAGGCTAAATAGGATGAGAGTAAATTCGTAAGGATCTAAATCTGATTTCAGTAAGAAGTCCCCTAGTCACAAGGAAAACTAAGGCATTTGTAGTAATTTGATAGAAATGGTATTTTTAGGTAAAGGAAGGTAATTTTTATATCTTTATTTTTTTTTATGCAAGGAATTGTTTATAGAAATAGAACAAATATGCCCTCCTTTCTTTTTTTCGCGCTATCATATATGACTACTGCTTGTAGAAGAAGGAAGACTTTCGCTTTTTAGATCTATAAAATCTTGTAAAACAAAACCAAAACTGTTTTCTACTGCTATAGCACGCATAGATATGTATAGGATTAAGTAAGAATAGAGACGGTAACAGCTCACTGATACAATGAATTAGAATCAGAAGCAATCCCTGTGGTAGAAAGTCGGTGTAGGGAATGTTAAGGATTTAAGGGTAAGTTTTTGGTACTGTGTATCCCCTCTCGTCTCCATATCTACAAACGTTGTTTATGTTTTAGGCTTAGTTAATGTTAATTAAGGCATATCAACTAACAAAGGAAGTATTGAAATATTCGGTCGAACGCTGTCCTTTGATTTTATATCTAATTTACATATATTTATATGATTCCTCTCCTAGCTATTATGACGATGGAATACAAACATTCTCCGCAATCGTCCGTTTATTTTAAGGTTAGTCTTGAATCCTTTTTCATTTCTGTTGTGAGCAAATAAGTGTCTTCGTTCATAACAACTACGCGAGTATCTTCCATAAGCTAAATTGATTCTATGCCCTCTTTTTCATCTAACATCTTTTATTTCCTTATATTGAGCTAATTTTGTTCTTTTTTACTCTTATTCTAAATTTCTTTTATCAGGTAATTCTTTCTATAACCTAATTTGTGTAATCTTTGTTTATCTATTTCTTTTGGGTTTTAGTAGGAGTAATTATGTATATCTTTAGAAATAGGAACCGAGCAGATAGATTAAATTATAAGGCGGGGCGGGGTTTTCTCTTCTTTACAGGTGCCTTCTACACGTCATTTTTATTGTTGCTGTTGGTTGGGAAATACCAAATCATTAAGGTAAATAAACCACCAAAACGTTTTTCTAAGATGAGATTCTGATCACGATCTTATTTTTTGTTGAATTTATAGTCATTATAGCATTATAGTCTATATACTAATATAAATTATAAATTAAGTAGATGAAAGCACTTTATAAAAAAGTAGGTACAGTCTCTGTAAATAGGAGTCAAGCCAAAAAGTCAAGGAAATACGACACTGCAATAAAAAATAACGTCTTTTCTTCTTTGCGCTATGGTCTTTGTAAACCATAAATGAAAGATCCAGACAGAATTGTATGGGAAAGTAAAAATGCTCTTATTCTTCGTTGGTGTTTATAATAAATTAGGTGTGTTTTGTGCCCTTTCCTTTGTGAGTTCTTTGGTTTGGAGTTAGTTAAATATTTAAAAGACAAGCTTTTAGTTATGGGTCATAGAGTTTTATAGAGAAGAGAGAGGAATAAGTATCAGAGACAACGCCGCATAAATAATAATTATTATTTTCCTGGTTTCTTGGCATTTTTATTTAGTTTAAGACTTATGCTATCTCAAGATTCGACTATCCTTTTTACTTATACTATGGTTATAGTTGCGCTTTATAATCTTCATAGTACTCGTAAGGTAATGACAGTTTTCCCTGCACTTATTTTGTGTCTCCCGTCTCCGAATGTCTAATATCTGCACGTACGAAAAAAAGAGTAAAACACGTGATTATTACGCTGTTGTAGCTATTTAGTATTTAGTTGTTCTTTCGAGATAGATACTTTTCCCTACTTTGGAACATTATCTTGGTATACCATAATAACATAAATTGACATCTTTTTCTTGATATTATATTATATATTAAGTATTAAGAATAATTAAGTATAAGAAGTATAAGAATAAACAATTTCTTACTTTTGTTGGATAATAGACTTTTTAAGAATATTAATATCAAGCAAAGATTATTGTTGTTTTTTGTTAGCACTATAAGAAAAGAGAAACTTACTTGTTCAGCTTAGTCGCAAAGAAAATACAGAGAATAAGAAGTGTTGGAGGAAATGACAAGTACCCGAGAATACATTATTTAAATAAAAGAGTGGTATTTAAAGTAGACTTCTTCTCGCGATTTATGTGGTATACAAATGGTATACAAATTTTTCCTAAATGTCTTTTTTCATGTCGTAAATCAAGTACAACCCAACTTTTTTTAGAACTTTTTCGTATTTCTAAGTTTTCTAATTATTTTAATAATTAATAATAACTACTAACGTTATATTTATCTCTCACAAATTTCACAAATGCAAATTCATTCATATACTGTTTGTTACTCCCTCTATGAGTTTTATTTATTACACAGCTTTCTTTCCACACAAAAACACGAGCGATCTGGGATGATCAAGAGTAAAAAACGTAAGCTAAACTTTTTTTTACCTTACCAAATGTAGAAAATAGACAAAGTAGACAATGTCCAAGAATATCCTTACCGCAAACAAGACACTTCCCTAATATCTTATAAATCACAAATAGTATTTTTGGAGCTTCAAGTAAGAAGGGGTAAAAAACCACTATTCTAGTAACGGCATAGCGTTTAAGCTAAGACAGGGAATAGATTTTTTCGGGTCTTAAGGTAAGAGGCGAAGTCCTTTCTCTTTGGTTTGGTACATAGGATAAGGGCACATTATTTATCATTTCCAGTTGTTGTGTTAGAAATACAAAAAAATACAAGTATCTATCTATTCTTTTATTCTAGCAACCTCCCAGCTAATCCAAGGGGAATATTTATTTTTCTCTTTCACCCTTACCTACTAGTCTTTCAAATTTCAAATACCCGTCAAACAAGGTCTAGTCAAGCCCAAAAGATTTGGAAAATGAATGTACAAGAAAAAGTCCATAAAATATGAAACATGCTCTCCTCGGAAAAAAGAATCATAAAGAGAAGGTGCGGCTAGGAAAGCCAGTCTTAGAGAAATAGAAAAATAAGAAAAAATCGAGTCATATATCTCTGTGTATTAAAATTAGAGTAGGCCAAGCATCTTACTTAGTAGTTAGTAGTCTTCAG
This sequence comes from Plantago major, assembly GCA_026545765.1. NCBI lineage: Eukaryota > Viridiplantae > Streptophyta > Magnoliopsida > Lamiales > Plantaginaceae > Plantago > Plantago major. The sequence goes on along the minus strand of JAIFAC010000007.1, from coordinate 2,085,417 downwards.
TACTAAATCTTCGGCAATTAAATAAAGATTCACAGAGATAGAGATCTTACTCTAGCCGACATTTTCCAGATAATTCAAGAATGGTGTCATTGGTTATGTACTTTTACATTTTTGGTGTCATTGGTTATGTACTTTTACATTTTTTCGGTTGAATGAAGAGCCTTCCCTCATTTCAAAATAGAGTTTATTTATCCCTTTTTCTTTTTTTTCTGTTTGCTTTGTGTTGTGAGTTGTCTCTCTGTTGCTAAAGAAAGAATAATAAAGAATAATTGTGAAGTTATATATTATAATTTAAAGAAGTAACTCCTATACCAGCATCTCTAGCTAAGTCTACTAGCAACGGCGGAAGAAGTATTCAGCTTTTAACTTTTTTTAACTATTTAACTAATAGTAAGACTCTGACCATCCATCTTTGTTTGTGAAAAAGTGTTATTCTGTTTTTGGCTTATTTCAAAGAATTAGAGAATTAGAAAAGTCCACTAGCAAATATCCGAAAGTGAACCAAAGTAATCTAAGAAGAAAATTCTCGGAAATAAAGATGACTAAACCAGAACCAAGAACCAGCTAGCCAAACAATAAGGCGAGTAATAAGAGTAAGGCTAACAAAAAAAAGGAAATGGTCTTGACTATTATCATATTATGCTGACTTAGCTCGTGATGTAAACTCGGTTAGGGCAGATTATACATTTACATAGTTCGAGTTGTGAACAATCAGAAAAGTGTTAAAGGTAAAAGAGAAATACCAGCTACTGAGTTGATTATACTATACTTAGTTTCATGAAATAGTTCACAAGTTATAAGTAAAGTATTAAGGTAGAAAAAAACACCATCGACAGTTTAACTAATAAGATCTTTGTGAAGGAGATCATTGAAATATGAGGACCAGGATAGAACACTGCATAGACAAAAGCAGACTTTATACTGTATGTAAAAGATACTTAACATTAAGAACTGATATACAACACATACATAGTCTCAAGACCCAACCAAACCCTATAGGTTCCATATGCATTTGCTACACAAGAAACCAACAAAGTAACCTAGCTGCTTAGATTCATTCTTATTTGGTATTGTTCCTTTAAGGAGAACTTTTAGTAACTCACAACTACGTTTAAAACACAGGAGGAATTGGACCTAACACTAGAAAAAGTCTATATTGATAAGAGTACTTTCTTTATAACTAACAAGACACGTCAAACCGTTATACACTTACTTGTATTTGTACAAAAATTACATAAATAATAGGACTACGCGCACTGAAGATTCTATATTAGATCTTTCATTTGTCCTAAGTTCAGCAAGGTTTTGTGCATAAATTTGTAATAATAGGATTATTCCAAAGGAAGAGATATAGCTTGACTTTGTTATTTACTAATAAATGTATACCACGAAGAGGACTAAGAAAGATTAGATAACCTTGAGAATAGTTTAGTATGTCTTCAGAAGATCACTACGAATAACCAGGATTCCCCTCGTTAACCACCTTTCATGACAACAGGTACTCGTTGCAACTAAATGATAATTTTATTCATAGAAATATTCCTCAATTAGTCTATTCCCGTAAGTATATCCTCATAAGGGTCGGGTGAAATCTTATTATAGCTTTATATTGAGCAAAACATGAGATATTCTAAACAGAGCAGGGATATTATACTTCATAGGAAAAGATTATATAAAAGAGCATAGAAAAAAAATGGCGGGATCGGTTTCAGTTGTGAATACCTTCCAGTACCTAATGAAGCAAACCCAGATACCATAAAATTATTATAATTTGATATAACTTGATGACTTGTAATTTAAAGCAAAACGTACACTATCATTGATGACTAACACAGACTTAAGTATTGATCTTTTTTCTACAACATATTTTGTTTCCCTCATGCATAGTCAGTTGTCAAAGCTGTCTGTGAATAAAGGATTATGTTTACTAAGTTCTATTTTTGAGCAACGTAACAAGATAGAACATTTCATTTGTTGGGAAGAGAAGATTACGTAACATTTTCCTGAGAAGGATCACCACAGTCATAAGTATCACTCGTGTTTCCCAGAGGCTTTTTCTATAAATCAATTAGATTTCAACACACTCATTCAGTTATCCCATTCTATATGTTTTCCCTCTTATAAATTAGAAATTTCAGTAACAAAAAAGGTTCTTTAACACGCTTACTTAACTAGATATAGGAGTGAACTCACAAATGTATAAAAAAAGGGATCTAAGGAATTATATTATAACCTATAAAGAAAAGACAGAGACAAATAATTGTGTCTAAAGAATCTACCGAGTCAGGATAGAGTTTACATACAAAAAAAGAAGGGAGGTGTCAGCTTAAGTTGTGCATTATTTCAGATTCATTAGGAAGTTAATAACTATAAGGGTTGCTTAAAATGAGCTAGGAACTCGATTTCTCTTGTGTTTGGTGTTGGATTTGACCTTTGTTTCTATACTACCCTTATCTAAATAAAAGATGAAACTGGGAGGAAAGATAATTATATGCTTCGAGGAATATTTCTTGGCTTACAGTAGTTCTTACAGCAAACTAACTATATAAACTACAAATAGAAACTACAAACCAGGCACGTCTTATTTTAGTAACTACCCAAAAAGAAATGAACAGACGAGAACACCCCTTATATTTCCTCTTAGATTTATTTAATGATAGGCACCCAAAATTTAAGATAGATATTCTATTCTGAAACACTATAATAGGTCTGATACTTATGGATATTGACTTCTTTACTTTAACTCAAGTACCTTATACTGAGATAGGAGAGGACTTACACGTGATGGAATAAAGCATAGTTGTGGACTTAGTTAGACTTTTAATATCTAGCATGCCCTAAATTTAGAGTAGTATGACTCGCAATTATAATGGTTTGGGGGAATCTAGCACGTGTACAACATTATTTCTTTTAGACTCACTTAAGTCGAATTTGGTTTGTCTTATGATAGCCCACTACATTTTATACTGGACCAAGTTATGGAAGGATACACTATGACCGCCCTCGATTTGTTTGCAAAGTTATTTCACCCAGAATTCTATTATATAAATCTAGAGCGTGACCTCTTCTCTCTCCCAAAGTAACTCTTACCTTGGCTGTCCTCTAAGATTCTTTCTTTTGGTTCTGAATCCAATACTCCTCTTAACCGTTTTTGTTTGGGACTGTAAATACATCATGTAGTACTAAAAAGAAAAGTATATACCTGAAATTTATATTATATCGTTGGAATTGAATCACATGCCTAGTTGCTTAGATAGAATCCTAATTTAGTACAAGGCAAAGTAAAGACCAAGGATAAGTTAGGACTCTTTCATACTTACATTATATAACCTACCAAAAGTTTCATGCCCAAAGCAATATTCCATTTCTTATACCTGCAGAGTACTTATAAATTATACTCGACGCGTAGATCAACTAGAGTCTATAATACCAAGACATACCTTTCCACCCACCTCTATTAGTTTCTAAGAGTGCAGTGTATTTTGCCTATGACATAGATATCTTTATTTCTTTTACCTAGTAGAGACCCTATTACTATGCAAAGGTAAGTAACATTTATTCCTTGCGCCCTTCCATTCTTACTTAGAAATACAACTTCCCTTATCTCGCATTAGTTTAATTAGGAAATACTTCTTAGTATCTATTCTATTTTTGGTAATCCTTTGAAAGGCGGGTTAGCTATTTATTCGTTTTACTCCCACCGCCTATACTTCTTTATTTGTGCTTAGAAGAATTCGTTGCTTATAAATACTTGCCTATTTTGTACATACAATTTTAGTAGCACTATACCCAATCTTTGTAGGACCTATACAATATAAAAGATGTTTAGTAAGGAGAAAGGAGTGGTATACGGCATGAGAAAGATATAAATATAAATTAGAGGGAGATAGCTTGGCTCTACTATGAAATACTATAAAGAGGGCTAGCAATATTATTGAGATCTAAGGAAAGTGAGTATGACATAACAACACCAAAAGAAGTATTACTTAATGCATGTAAAATCTATACCTTACTGAACATACCAAAAAAAAAGCATAGAATTATAGTGAACCCTATTCAATCCTACCTTCTCTATAAAGTGATAAGTACGAAAATAATCCATTTAGTAGTGGTTGCTAGTAGTTAAGGGTAAAGGTTACAGAAGTAAAAAAGCTCCCAGTTATTATAACGTTATTAGTGTGAAACAAGGGTTACTATGTCTTATTATTAAGAATTAGTAAGGGAGATATAAAGAGTCATTTTATAAAATAAAAAAAAAAATAAAAGGTAAAATATTAAAGGGAAGCCTATATACAATGAGTTACTTGAGTACATATTTAATTAGGATCCAAATCTATGACCGAGTTGTCCAGAAAGGGAAGTTCTGTCTTATCCTATATTACTAGAAAGTTAACTACACTTGTATTCTATAAACCAATCCTTAAACCCTTAAGTAGCAATTTATGCTTAGATGTCTTGTTCATTCCCAATCTAATTTACTCTATACAATACAGTTCTACGTAATATGTTATACTAGAATATGTTTTAAATCTCGCTCAATATAATTTTAAGTTGTGGTCTTTGATGACTCATTATGGCACTTACTCTATAGCCTTGAATTTATCCCATTCCTATTTTATTCTCTAAGCTAGTATAGTTAGTATAGTATACACTACTATGTAACATCATTACCTTTCTAATACATTATTAAGAACACAATCAAGAACTTACCCTATTCTTTCTACGTGAAATATTTTGGGTTTTATTGAGCATGCCGTCTTACACTAAGGAACAACATTTCTTACAGAAGTCTTTTTTTTAAAGAAGTGAGTATGAAATGTATAGTAGTGGTAGATTTTATATCCTTGCATGTTTATTAGGAAATTAGTTTACCTTTTCGCTTTTCGGGTTGTCATTTAATTATTTTATATATCAGAGATTTCACACGCTTAGTAGCTATTTCTATATTATATACCAAAGGAAGGCTTTCATTTCACTATTACTTGTTACTTGTGCTTATTTATTTATAGATTCCATTTATATATACTTCTCCTCTATTGGGCTAGATAGCTTCTATTTCTTATACACATACATATCCAGAGGGATCCCTTTTTTATCGAGATATTCACGATTAAAGTACGTTGGCTTTGTGTACAAGAGTTTTGACTTCCTAACTAAACTACTTTTAAGAACTACCAAGAATTCCTCCTTTATTTTATTTTTATATTGTGGGACTTATCATGCTTAACTTAATACCACCCTATATCACAAGCTTAGGAATAGATATAACTTTAATGAATAATCCTAACACCGGCAGCTATAAAATTTGTACTAGGAAGAACCCTTCCAAGAGAGAGCTAGGAGTAAAAGATATGTTTATGCCATTAAGTCACTTCCCCGGTTTTTGTTTCTATGGTAAACATATAACAGTTGTTTCAAAATGAAAAGTATACTAAGTAATGTATGCTACCCTTCTTAATTTAATAAGATGTCTCTAATTATGATCTCTAAGTACTCTTTGTTCTAATAATCTGGAGTTCTCTCCCTTCTTCTTGTATTTTTTCATCAAATATATAGTTCTCTCTAACATCTTCTTTCCTCTACTAAGTCACATGTTGTAAAACATAGTTAAGTCCTAAGGCACGTACATAAGTTGGATTCTATCATAAATAATAAATAGTTGTTCATAAAGGGTAGATAAACTAAAGAAGTATACTATTGTTACTAGGTAAAGGAAATAATGTAGCGTACTAAGAAGAGACTAAAGTAAGTATCTAATAAGATTTAGGTAAAGTAAGTTAAGTTTCAACCAAAATAAGATGTAAGCCATGCACACCATTAATATTGTATAGGTCATTCTAGCTATATATAGTAAAGTTCTAATTAATTCATAAGAGGTTAGTATGTCATCAACAAGTATACCTCTAAACATGTTATATCAAATAAGAAGCTCCCTAAGGCATATTTAAGTAGAAGCTATAAGTAAGGACTACTAGGATATATTACTAAGATCTTTAACAGGTGATAGAAGGTGTGTAGTAAGAGCAGCAGAAGTATAGGAATGTTGTAGTCTATTCGCAGGGTAAGAATTTATGTATCTCTTATAGTAAATGGTAATTAAGGTAATATACCTTCTACGTTGTTTAATTTATTTCGTGTTTATCAAGGTACTACCAAAAATAATGAAGGTAATATAGTTTAGTTAGACTCGAAGTAAAATAGTAAGGGTATTCTTTTCCCACGAGTTTTCTCTCTTCTTGCTTAGACATATTATATAGACATAAAAGATGCTTTCATTTTCAGTTACATTCCTAGGTCAATTTATTATAAACAAAATACAAAAAAGGGAGACTCGCATAGAAGAAGGGTGCTTACATTCTAGATTACCTTATAGATTCCCTAACAATTACTAGAACTATATAAAATAATTAACTAGATTTAGAAGATCACAAGAATGCTTAGTCTTAAAATCTATAAGAGGGAAGATATTATACCATACCCATGTTGCCAGATACTACTCCAAATTACTTAGGTTATTCAACCGTTGACTTAGCTAGAAGCTCTAAACACGTATCACTAAGAAGGTCACTCTATAATCTATATTGGTAGTTAACTATACATCATTACTAGAAAATTTACGCGGGAATATCCATTAAAGTAATAAAAAAAGCCTACAAATAGGTAACATACTAAGAATAAAGATACTATACAAAATGAAGTCCTATAAGTATTATAAAAAAAAAAAAGTATTATATAAAGATAAATTGAAAGAGAACACGCCTTTTCATATACTTTAAGTTATTTCTTACCCAGTATTGATTACATACCATATCTTTATCTTTATAATCCACCATTTACTGTGTACTATAGAAAGCTTATACTATAATTCTATTTATCCTATATGAGAGAGCAAGTTCTTAATTCCTATATTCTTAAAACAAGGCAAGGGTAAAAAGAAAGGTGTAGAAATCTATTACTTAGTTACCAACATTTAATATTATAGCATTACCAAAGAAACATAATATAGAATTTGGCATATACACGACTGGGAAGAGCAAGTACTATTATATATAAAAAGAGATTATGCTTACAACTACAATATATAATGCATGTTATTCTTGTACAACTAGGGAAGGTTAGCTAACTCTTATGTTCTCACCTATCTTCTAGCTTGGGCTTATATACTACCAATTATACTAATACATCTTTACCACTATTCATATTTATCTACTCTTATACTATATACGTGTTGCACCAAGACAGGACTCTATATTATTTATGGAAATATAACTTAACACATAATTACTTTCATTTACATACAAATTTATATACTCCTTTTAACGAGGACTTATATTATACCCTAACTTACTTTCTTATAACTTATGGGGTAAGATGTACTATAAGATACCATCATAATTAGGCATACCCTACCTAAATAATATATATTCATATCTAAGTGAAGTAACTAAACATATAAGTAAACAAGTGTACAACATTACATAGCAATTTATTAGGAGGAGAGAATACAAACAATACAAGGATCATGCAAGATAAGAATTATGTAGTCCAACAACATAGGATATATATATATATATTATATATAGTATGAACTAAATAAAACCTATTAGAAGATAAGAACGTAGTTAGAAGCCCGACCGACAAAGTAGGAGAGGATAAAAAAAGTAGAAATTCAAAGAAAAGGAGGGACACCTTAGAATCGTGCTTTGAAAGATAAAACATAGGGATCTTTTGTAAAGGATGCCTTCTACAAATATTTATACATAGGCCATATTATAACACGTAACTCTCTTTGTAACATATTCTATAAGATTGAGTCATTAGGTATCCTTCTTACTTTAATATTTATTTAGAATTTAGAACTAGGTCATATGTGCATGTAATATAGAAAGTAGAAAGTACCCAGGAGTAAGTATCTTTTTTTACGTATTAGTATAGATTAGTATAGTAAGTACACACAGGCGAATATACACCCGTATGCTTATAATAGTTTAGTAAAGAGTAAATCTCGGAAAACAATGTACAAGTTTATAAGACTTCAAAGTAATATTACACATATAGTATTTATTAGTACGCCAAGGGGACACATGGAAAAACAACATTAGGGCAAACATTATAAATAAACATAGTACAAGAATTAAGAACATGCAAGTGTGTATAGTGTATAATATAGAGAGAGCGTAGTATTTATATAGTGCAAGTAGTATAAATAACTTAGAAAGTAGTTTAATCACAAAGAAGTAAGGAAACCTAAGGAACTCTATAGTATTTGTTCATTGTGTACCCATAAATAAAGTAGAGGGAAAGGACACCTAGTCTTATATTTATTTTTATACTCATTAAGTGCCAAGTTTTAAGGACTTATATGACCTATGTAGGAAGTTTAGTCGTGTAATAAATATAGTGTGTCTTATCTCCCATATACCCTAGTAGTAAGTTATACCTATAATGTGTTGTGCTTTTTTACTATATAAATTAATTATAGAAGTCTTCCATAACAAAGTACCTTTCTTTCTATACTTGTTCCTCTCTACTCCTATATAACAAAGGTAAGGAATGTACACTCATAGAACACCCCATAACCCTATTATGAATATTATATAACTTGCACAAGTAATTCTATAAACACCAAAAATATAAGAGTACTAATAAGTAACTAAGTAACATGCCTTATACTATAAAAATATAAAGGGAAATGAAAACATACACATTACATATTATGTAATAAAAACAAGATAGAGGTTAAGCTAGCTCATAATAAAGGAAAAAGATATAGATTGGGAAGGAGAGAGGAAAGGAACCAAAGCAACTAGGTACAATTTCGTGTTCTATCATGTAAGTAATGTTAGTTAGATATAGTATATATAGATAATCGATAATAAATAAAGGAAAAGTTCTTAAGGAGGCTCTCTTAGTAAATATTTAGTAAATGCATGGAATACCTGGTAACTATAATTTGTGTTATGAGAATATAACCTTGTTTCTATCTTAGCTTAGTAACTTGTATAGAATACTACTTGTAATTTATTCTTAGATATATATATATCTATCACCAAACCTATTCGTTGTAAATCCTTTTCTTTAGTACACTGCTTCTATAAAATAATATGCGTATAAGGTATAAGAACATTGCTAACCAGGAGAACACATTTATCTCTTAGGTATTTATTAAGAACATAAGGGATAGTAGTGAGAGAGTATACTAGAATAAGCCCTCATTGGTAAGAACTCCTTGTATTAAGTAAACCTCTAATAGCCTCATTTTTATCTATATTCCTAGTAATATTATTTTCATTGGTTGTTGTACACCCTAAAGATAAGTACGTGGGATTGGATCACCTAAGATAAGAGTAAAGCCTAAGCTATTTCCTCCCTTATACCCTTATAATCTTGTACTAAAAGTATACCTCGATGCATAAGAATACACTAATAAAAAGATGTTATTCATTATACCATGGTTAGATTCTTCATTTATCCCCAATTAACAAGATTATATAATAATATATGGGCTTGTGTAGTAAAGGCATGGTATTCTTATAAAAAAAAGTACTATAGAAGAGAAAACAAGAGAACAGGCTTCTATGAATTATCGTGAGCAGTTACTAAGAAATATACCATTACAGTATTTACTAAATTATATGCTGTACCGCTTAGGGCTAGTAATTAGACTTCCCCCTTCATATTTGGCATAATAACTTTTATGTTTCTATTTTTAAATTAAAGAGTATGTACCTTTATCAAGTTCTTATTGGAAGCAATCTTATTCTTTAATATAGCCTATGATCTTAAGCAAAGTTATTGGAGTCCTATATAAAAACACAAGTATACCGTGATAACCTAACCTACTTGTAAAAGTAAAGGAAAATAAAAAAGGGCGGAATATGAAGTGTAAAATGTATTAGGTAGATTAAGGTATTGGAATAAAATTATGTGCTAACGAGGAATGAAAGGCAGGACCACTTATGATATATTGAATTGGAAAGACATATACTTACTAAAACATATTATACGTAATAACTAACTTAGGTTGCTTAGAAGGGAAAGTAAAACATATCTATTAAAAGAGTTGTCTTAACTAGTAGATGATACAAACAATCCTTGAGAACGAATATACTATGCATTGAATTCTATATCTTAGTTAAAATAAAAAAATAATGAAGAAGGAATCCTACCTATGTTATACTCTATTTCTTAGGTACACATGCTCTCTAAGTTGTCTAACCAAAAACCTATTAATTATAGATCAGTTAGGAGTGCATATACTTTATCATAGTAGTATTAGAAAGATGTCAAATAGAGAGTAATGCTTTTCTTTCATTTAGCAAGATCCTGTATATAAAGAAAGACACCTAAATATAACGTTAAAGAATTGTATGTATAGAGTACCATATAGCACGCATATAGGTAGATTAGAGTAGATAACCCTAGTTTATTTATAGGTTAGAAATGTATTACCGCAATATGATAGTTTTATCCCTTACATGACTCCTATTATATTTTCTACAGGATTCTATTAAGAACACCTATTTGAAATAACCCAATAACTTCGCTATTCTAATATTATTCTAAGTAAAAGCAAGTATACCCTTATAAGTTGTGACTTATTCACACACATAACACTCCTAGATTAACACCATTAGAAGTTCTCTTTCATAAAATACAAGCAAATACAACTTATCCTTTTAGATCTAGATCCTATAAAGTAAAAATAAAAAAGTAGCTGGGAATTAAAGCAAAATAAGAAGACTTAGGTGAAGGGAAATATCATATGCCTTAATATTATATAGGATAGGAACACTATAATTTGTTAAAGCTAGCATGGAAATATCTAGAAAAAAAGTATTCTATGTCCTATAAGAGTGAGAAGTGGGAGTTACCTCTTATATTTGTTATGTTGTTATCACCCTATATACTTTATCATACATATACCCTAGTAATTGTAAACGCGCATGTATTTATAACTTAGCGCACATAGTAACAAGTCATATCTTCATAGTATAGTGCCTATCTATATCTAATATAGAATAGTTTATATCTTTTCAATACGTATCTCTCTCTTTGGTGGTTTCCCTACGATGCTTATAGTAATACCTTCATTGTGTTCTTAACTAGAAAGAGTCTTCATCAATCAAGAATTATATAAGAAAGTTGATGAGTTCCTAACAAAAGAAAAGGGTGTCATAAAAGTAAATAAATTGTTATGATCCATTATAAAACTAGACGTAAAGTACAAGTGGAAAGTTCATTATTCTTGTAATAGAGTATGTTGTTGTCATAGGTCATAGCTAGAGTAAAATAGTAAAATATTTATTGCCTTAATTTCAATAAAACCCCAAGTACAATTATTAAGAACCCATTATATTCAACAATGTTGTGATTTCTAGGCATAATATAAAGATACACCACACGTATAAGCAAGTATGGAGGGAAACAAGACATACTACTATATATAAATGGTAGGAGAGGTTATATCATAATTGGTTTGTACATAAGAAGCTAGGAATCTATACTATAAGTTGGAAAGTAAACATGCAAGGGAATATCACATATGTTGTACTATATAAAATACTAGGATTCATAGATAGCAAAGAACATAAATAATATAACTTGTAGTACTTAAAAAAATAATAAAAAGAGTTAACATAGCTCCAATACACTTGTTTCTTCCTATTGTTCTTGTATACCTTGTACATAATACGTTATCCTTAGTAATAGCTCCTGTGTCTTGTTATGTACGAATTATATTCCTATTACTAAAAACTTGTCTTATAAGTACTTAAAGAGTCTCTTTCTTAAACGATAGGAGCTTGGTGGTAAAGAAAAAATACCTTAGAATCTCATATATCTTGTTAATTTGAAATAAATGTAAAATCCCACCATTAAAGTATATTTAGCATCTTTTAGTATATAATTATAGATAAATAAGCACGCATTTAATTAAGTTTGTTAAGGCTCAAATAGCTTGAAGAGTAAGTATAAATAGGATATCTATTAGTAGGATATTTGATTTGATGAACCCTAAGAAACATGTAAAGAAGTAAGTACAATAAGGTAAAGCAAGCGACTCTCACTAATTGGCTAAGTACACTGTCTTTCTTATAAGAGTCTCTACCAGAAATAACCTATGTTCACTATACCTTTTCTTAGTTATGCTTATATTTAATTATTATTCGCTAGAGTGAGTGTATGTGCATTTTGTATACCGTGTATTATAAGGCAAAGTACTACATCACACAGAAAATATTTATTTTGGTTAGCTTGCGGTTAAGGGCAACATACTTAGATTAGAGAGGTCAGTAAGAAGTGATTCTTAAATAGTATACACCTAGAAAGTACTCCATGGTAATACCTAACACCAAAGTAATATGATAGCGCATATAATTCTCTTAGAGGTAGATATTTTTAAGCATAGTTCTTAAGATGATAGATAATATTTACTAAGCAGGAAGTGTATATAACTTGTACAATTTTAATATAAATATAGCACGCATTGCAAGGTCTAAGTTATAGATACTAAGGTATAAGTAAATATAGAGTAGAGAGCCTATATAAATTAAGTGGAATATAGTATAATGTTATCAATGATATGTGTAAAGAGTATATATATTTAGTAATAGAACCCAGAAATGAAGTAAACCCTTAAGTTTCTAAGAATTCTAAAAAAAAGTAACCACTAAAAAAAAATAATGAAATCGTGGAGGGAAATCAAAGTAGAACTTAATATGAAATGGATAGAGAAGACACAAGTATAGATTAGATATTGGCATATAATTACATAGCACGAGGAAGGACTTAACTAGTTTTATCTAACACACCAGAGTTACTTAACACAAGATATCTTTAGTACAACACGCCTAGGTAGTTTATATTATATTGCCTCTTATCCCCTTACCTGTATACTTAGAATTAGAGAGCGCTGCTCCACTATAATACTCCTAAAAGTTATTTGTATCATAGAGTAGTTTGCCTAGAAAATGTATTTGCCGCAGTATACATAAATGAAAAGAAAAATAGATGAATTATAAGAAAGAAACAAATGAAATTGGGAAGAACGCATACCCTTTACTTAGTTTTAGTTAACCTAGTTTAGAATTTTAAGGTATACGCTATTAAGGTAATTTGGGAGAGAAGATACTAGGAAATTAGAAGTAAGTGCATAAGATACATACCTATATAGTGAGAGTAATATATAAGAGAGTTTTAGGCTAGAAAGTATAAAATACAAAGGATAAGGAATGAAAGACACATAGATACTAAAATAGAGGAAGGAACGTACACACAATACAAAGTTATATACAAGGTTATTTGGGGCTAGTAAGAGATAAATAGAAAACCCCTTAAAAATAACTTATATACATGAACTTTATTACCAATAACTTCTTAAATAGTGCATACTTAAAATACTTTGAAAGAATGATTTACACCAAAGATATAATATTCTAAGTACTCCGTACGGTATAAATTAAATAACACGTACAAAATGAAACGTTAGAGCATATAAAGACTCAATACTAAAATATATCTCCCAACTCCACTCTTAAGGTAAAAGAGGGAAGGCATTTAGCACGTAAGGTATTTTTTAGAAAGAGGTAACTAGGTGTAAGTTATATAGATCTTAGTAAGAGTCAAGTATACTTCATAAGTTCAATAGTTATTCATAAGTAAAGGAAAGATATAAAACTAGTAGTAAATTAAATATAACACAGCCAATAACTATGGCACCTATATATGATTTATACCTAAGTACACAAAGTCTAGCGAAGTACAAAAATTTATTATACATAGAAGATTATACTGCACCAAAAAGATATTAAAAAAAATTGATAGTTGATTGGGTTGGATACCTAGGCTTTGATTAGAACATAGTCATACAGGGAAATACATAATTAAGCTTATGCCCTTATAATATAGTCTTCTTAACTCAAAGTTTAAATTTTAAGTAATATCTATTATAATTTTAATTAGGAGCACACTCTATATGTTCATTTCTTCGTAGATGTTCATTGTGTTGCGTTGCTTAAGGAGAACTCTTCATAAAGTTGCGTGGGTAAATAACTTACAATGTTTTTCTTTACTCTTTATTATACTTAATAATTACAAACAGCGTATATTCCATAATAAAATAAAAATAGATTTAGTAATTTGTCTTTAATTATAAAGTTTCTAGGGCATCTACTCTATTTGTATTAGGAACTCTTATTGTATCTTTCCTTTTTTGGATTCTATAATTATTCTATATTATTTAACTACTCTATCTAACTTGGTCTATCTAACTTGGCTTCGTGCGTTAACTTAACAACTACCCATGTTTATATGAAAGCTTATATACACATACACTACTACTAGAAGGTAAAATACACCAAGTTAACTACTAAAGTAAGTAAGGATATAAAGAAATAATTGAAGTTATATAAGTGTATGTATATTTAGTAAAACATAAGTTAATTTAAACATTATGTGATAGAACCATAATAATAAAGTCTAGTTTTGGATATAGATAATAGAGCATATACACTTGTTTGTAAATTATAGATAGTATAAACCAGTCTTTTACAAGGGTATATGAATTTGGTATTTGAAACTCTACTCTATGGGTTAATTATTAAATTAAAAGGTTTATAATAGGTGGTTAGCGATAAGGTTCTTCTTTATAGTAGACATAGACATAATATGTTTACTCATTATTCACTCTAGGAATCAGTCAATAATCTCTTCCTTGTTCCTTCCTAGACTCCATAAATCTATATGTTTTGAAAACTACATCGATGTTACTTATGTTTTCTCTAATCAATATCTAGTCAATTCTAAACAAATGACAAATCTATAGGGTTTGCATGCATCTTTTTGGTATATACTTACACGTAAATAATCATGTATTCGATTAAGTCTATAAAGGTTATTTGTCTATGTTTGGAAGAATAGGTATACTAAGTATTTTAGTTCCTTACTTCTTACCGGGCTATAACACAAAATTGTAGTCGTTGGGCAGTGTACTCTTAGAAAATATAATAACGTAGCTCTATCAAATGCAGTCCTTTCAAAATATCCTATTTTGAAAAATTATATGTCGAATTTAAGTCTAACTAGGATCTTATATAATAGCTCCCTATGGTCGAAGTGATAGCACAAACTTTATTGTAATATTTTATTAGGGTATTTTGCCCTTAGGATCTAATATTATTTTTCGGTGAGCTTAGTAAACTTCGAAATCTCTAACCTAACTAGGTATTAATTTTAGTTAGAAAGCAAACACTTCTTATAATACTCCCCTCTATTTTTTACAGGGTAAAATCAATAAAATTCTACATGTCCACTAAAGATAACATTGCTAGAAGAAGTAAGTCTTTCCCCTCGTTTTTTAAGGATCCTATATTTGTATACTTACGAAAACTAGACAAGGTTCCTTTCGTTTAGGTTAACTTCTTATATCTTATACTTAAGAGGGTTACTCTCTAACCACCAATTTATATAGATTCCTATCGCATTACTCTACGCAAGATTTAGATATTTTTGTAACACTTAATAAGTAGTAATAAGGCAGACATCATAACATAAAGACAGGCTCTATAGTCTAAGCATTTGATAATTACTCAAGTATGACAGCTTAGTTCCTATATAAACTACAAGACCTATTTCTAAAATTATTTTTAAAAAGTCTACTTTCTTAGAGGTATATGACTACTATGCTCTTTACCTTATTCCTCCTATACTATCACACTTAATTCTAAAGTATGAGTTCTTTCCAAATTACTATGCTTTATATAAGTCATAAGGAATTAAGGCGTTCGTTCTGTGTACTAAATATATTATTAATTATTAAAGTATTTTTAGCTTTCATGTTTTATCTTTGATAGTGTTCATTGCCAAGTAGAGTCATCAGAATTCTCTCTTACATTATTATATTTCTTAACCACAAGCATAGTATTTTATATACCACTTAGTAAGTAGGTATATTCTATTTTATTTTCGTCTTAAAGATTATTGGTTTTGTAATATTAAAACTTAGGTGTTATCTTTCGTTCCATTATAGAGCATTTATAACGAAGACCAAAGAAAAAAGAAATTTCAATGTCAATCACGAAGTTGTCGTAAAATTCATTTATAAGTTGTCATAGCAGTTACATCTTAGGTATGAAAAACCAAGTATAAAAGAATATTTCCTTTAGGGCTCTATTTATTAAAAGGTTACTATGTTTCACAGTTACATTTATATACCAAAACAAGGTACAACAAAGACTAATTGGTACACAAGCCTTTTTATTTTTTTCTTTTTGTGCTTGTCAAACAAAAGAATTATACAATCTATTATATTTACTAGAAGTCCTTACTAATGAATATAACAGGAAACACAATTCAATGCTTAGACCAAGTATAGTAATATATATATATTATGTTTAAATATTAATAAAATATTCGTCTAAGTGTACGTTTATGACCGTCATAGTTTAACTTGAGCAACCTTCCACTTTTACACAATTCTGAATTGGGTACTTTGCTTGTAGGAAAGTACGTTTACCCATTTTCCCTCGAGGATCCATTAAATTTTTTAAGAATTGGACACTCACCATATACAAAGCCACGCTCCTTGGATTTATAGAGTGAAGGCTCATTATTTTTTAGAAATTATCATAGTCTGTGTATATAGGAAAGTGAGAAATATATTTTTAGCTAAGAAACATGTCTCAATTTTTATAAATGTGATAACTCCTATAGGATAGGGCCAGTTCTCTATATGGTATATCATCTTTCTTTACTATATTATTATATTACTTGGTGTAGTTCTTACTTTTGTTTAGGGATACTTAGTTCCTTGATTTCATACATATAATTATAGAGACGACTGCTTTAACCTAACAGAATTTTACTACGTATACCTTGGCATAAAATTTCCTTATAATAAATAATAATCTTTACCTATGTTTCCTTGAAGTTTCTCTGAGTCCTGTATTATTTATTCACTTAACTTATAAAAGCTTACTTTACCGAGATCTCTAACTAAATATGCTAACAAATTGAAGTATTTTACTGCAGGTTCTGCTGGGTATTAAATATGTTTTGGTGTGTCTATCAATTATCTAATGCTTAAACTAAATAAGGGCTTGAGAGAAAGAATCTTTTTGGTTACATTTATTATGCGTATACGACATTGTTTCTTGTAAGGGAAGACTCGTATAAAGGGAGAAGCTAACCGCTATTCTAATATATCAATACTACAGGAACAGAAGGTTGTAACTTAAAGTGATACCAATCCCTAAGTACACAACACGTAAAAGACAAAGATATGTAAGGGAGCAAAAATATTATTAACACAATAACACAAGTCAGATTAGCATAACACAAATATAAGGTAATTAGGGTAGAACTGTTAAAGATTCCAAACTATTTTGTAAGAGATTAAGAGAGAAGGTTTAGGACAATTACACCTAGTACATATATTTATTTATACATACTATGCTAAGAAATAAAACTACTCACCGAGGAACACCCTTCTTAAATATATTATTTATCTAGGAACGCGCCTTCTGCCTCTATACTACTTAAAGAGGGAATCCAATATATTTATTTACTTATGTTTACTCCAAGTTTTTCTTTAAGCCTTATAAATCTCTTTCCAATATCTCTGCTTAAGAACAACTATAGATATGCTTTAGTACTTTCATCATTAATATAATAATAACAACGTCAGAAAATAGGTTATTACTTGTTACAATTTCACTTAGATATCTCTCAACCAAATTTATTCCCTAAGGGAGTCTTTGTGCTTGTCCTATAAAAATAATGTATATAAAAATAAGAATTTAAAGGGTGTACTTCTCTAAGTTATGCTTGGTTTAGAGGATAAAGTATTACCTATAGTAGTAATAGATCTTTATGTACTTAATAATTGTGAAGTAAGGGCTAGATTATGTAACCTCAAACAGCAGCAAGAACCTTCGAAAAAGGATAGATGCTTGTAAGCACACATAACATATAATATTCTATATAAAAAGTTAGGCGGAGGTTATATACTTAACCTAGTTCAGAAAACCATCAATCAATTACTAGGTACACATTTATAGGTTCCCTATTATAGATTCAACTCTGTATACCCTATTATTTCTATAACTTAATTATTAATTAATGGTTCTTTATTTTTCCATCTTCCTTTCTTTCTTATTATACTTTATACTATACCCGACCCGCGCTAGGAACACATCAAATTTTTATTTATACAATACTAATACTATATTACTAAATACTAAGCTATAAAGAAAGAGTCTTTCTAAAATTAGACTTGCTCTGTTATAAACAACAACTAAGGATTGCAAGAAGGGGTGGAATCTAAGTAAACAACATCTAAAGGGTACTCATTTCTAAGTTATTTCCTACCCCTTTCCTAAATATGTAGGTGAACATCTCTAACACCTCAATGCTCTATTTCTAGATCCCTGAATTCCCTCCAAGATAATATCACGTACTTGAACTTATTTCCCTTATACTTCTCCTTTCATTTCATTCACTCCACATATAGACACACACTGCAGAGTAGAATTCTATTCTATTGATCGGGTACAAAAAACACTCTTTATAAAATTTAGAATAGGAAACAAAGATAGTATTCCCGTTTCATAGTATTTCAAAGAGAAAAGAATTATTCAATAACAAAGACATACTTATATAGATTTACAACTAAACAAGCTTATAATAGGTATGGTCTTTTCTATCTGCACTAAGTTTTCCTCTTTCCCCACGCTGTGTATTCTATACTTCTCTTCCTAAATAATATAGCATTACTTCTGTACATTATAAGACATTTTTATTGGTATATCCCTATTCGTATATCGTAATTGAGCATTAAGTTAAGTGGCATGTAAGCGAAACTATAGTTTATTAAAGAATTAAGAATGAAGACTGTGTTTATCCTTTGGTTTTCTTCTTTTTAGTAAACATGTTTTAGGAGCGTGACTCCATAGTAGAATTTGCGTATTTGAAATAGAATGCTTTGTAAGAATTTACCTAAAGTAAAACAGGGAGAAGTAACGTACGTTTTTTTAAGGATAAAGTAATTTAATAATATAACCCAAGAAAAGTTCTTAGCCCATAAACTATTCTAGAAGGCCGTCCTTTTTTTACAGAAAGCAATCATCTTATCTAGTGTTTGTTGTATGCCATAGTACTTTCATAATTTAATATAGGATTAGTATCACAAACCTATTTACTCATTCATCTTTATTTGTTGGACTTTAAAACTTTTTTTTAAGTATAGTTTATATTAGTACTTCCAACTAGGAATTGTATATATTTTTATTTTTTATTAAGGTTTGCTTACATTTTTATATAGAACACCTCCTACCAATGCTTTTTGTACTTTGTTTATACCTCGCTTTTCAATATCCTTTTCTATTTGATGCTAGAACCAAAAACACAACTTAGAAGATATGATATCCTCGTTCATCATAGAAGAAAAAAGATAAAGTTTACCTATCTTAGTTAGTGATGACACAAGAGTATAAAAGGACCTATTCCATACATTTTACTAGTAGAAGCTTTTAAAAAGTATCCCGTATTTTTTGAGTATTGCGCTGTATCCATGCCCGTCTCCTTCTAGTTCTTTATATATATATATATAACCTATTAACTAACCAAAGTGTGCTCCTGTTTTTGTGTATAATATATCCTATGCTCTTATTGTATACCTTGGTATACCTTGCGGGGTAACATTTATTATATGCTTTTACGAATTATGTGGGTTGTATTAAATTAAGTAGATTTATTGTAGAAAGAGAATAGAAGGAGTAAAAGGGAGCTGGTATAAGGAAGGGTAGAACCTTGTATTAGTCGGACAAGTATTTTAAAAACATAATTTTTTTAGATCTAGTGACAACATAGCTTTATTATATCATATCCTTTTATAAGTCCCTAAGTTTTTTTGTTTGTTAAAAAAGTATAAACTTTTTCCATGTGCATACAGACTAAGTTCTATTTATTAAATAAATAAAGGCGTCTGCTCCATCATATCCAAGCAAATAACTATTACTTTTATTTGTTGCTGTTTTAAATACTCTTTAAAAAAGAAAGAGGCTTACACCTGAAATATTTCTTTTTTGTAAAAGATATAGAATACTACAGGAGCATAACCTAACTTGTATATTAATTAGTTTTAACTGGTTGATCAGTACTTTTTCCTCGTAGACCTTAGTAAGGTTAAGAGATTGGTGTTCACGACGTGCTTCTTGTAATATTTGGTAATAACTATAATTATTTTACTTAATAACTCCATTTTTTTTCTATCTTCGGCACTTTACCCTACACTGCATACAGATTTTTTTTTATATACACAGGCACCCCTAGTTAGACACCTTAATTTCAATTCATAAAAGAATCTCTCACAAGTTTTAATATTTTTACATATTTAGTTGGCTTAGCTTTTATTAATTAATTAATTAATATAGGTGAAAACTTCCCATCTTTGTTTTGTTTCCTAATTAACCCGCTTTGGTTTGGCAGCTATCCTACACCTCTCTTAAGTAAGAAAGAACGAACATTACTAGAAAAAGATAAAACCTTTATTTATTGATTCTTTTTTTATAGTCTCATATACTTGATGCTATAACTAAGTATAATACACACGTTGTTTAATCTAATTATCTGGGTAATAGTACTCGATGTCTCTTCTTAGTAGGTGAAATAGATTTTATTATTAGTTGTATCTTAATATCCTATCTTTGTGTTTCAGGCTTTGTATAAGTTTTTTTGTAATTTAGTATTGTTTGCTGTGTCCGCCTCTCTTGTATACTTTTAAACAGCCTTGGCTAATGGTTTTGGAAATAAGAAATAAGTTCTATTTTTGCCTTGTAATATTTTTGGGGTCTACATGTCTACATTATTTTATTACTCTGTGAATGAAAAGTATATTGCACAGGTGTATACTCTAAATTCTATATTGTGAACTACTCATTATAAGAAAGAGTGTATGCTTAACCCATTATTGTTATAGGATAAAGGCATATTTCAATTATATGTACTAATTTCTATTTCTAACTTGTGGACTAATCATTATTGTCTTATACTGATAGGTAATCTAGGTCATTTATACCATATCTAGTTTGTACTTGTGACACCTAACTAATGTAAAACTAATGTAAATATAAAATGTAAATATAAAACGTATCTACTCTCCTCCTTTAGTTTCTATAATACTATATGAAATATAAAGTGTACACTCTTGACAAGCATTCCGGGGCACCTATTATTTAATGAGCTCATTTCACATCGTAACTTCTCTTTTTACATTACCGCAGCATATTCTATAGAGCGCATACTTATTCTTACTCAACCTCTATTTTGTTATAGTATATTTGCCTTTTTTACTTACTCTTTATAGGAAATTTTGTTATCTCTGTATCTCTCTTACTTTGGTTAGTATAATTGCTTTGTAATACGTATCGCTTTTATATCTCGAGTCTATAGTTTGTTGTAGGTAGAATTGTTAAGAAGGAGTTAATCCCTATAATAGGATTCATGGTAAAGTAAGATAATGAAATTTATATATATATATATATACTAAAGGAAAAAGAGAGTTATCAATACTTGCACTAAGTAAGAAAGATCCCAACGAAGCCTTACAAACAGAGTAGTATGAGAAGAGAAAACTAAATGCTTCACTAATCCATAATTTTAGAACACAGGAATAATAAAAAAGTATCTTCAAATAACGTATTTAAACAACACACTATATTACCACCTACCGTTTTGTACTACATGTGATTGTAGTAGCCTGTTAATAGGACTAAGACAAAAAGTTATTTCCCTTTTATTTATATATCTAGCTTTACTTAAATAAAAATTTTTCGTAATGGGTGCAATTCGACAAATCTAGCTCTAATATTAAAGGAGTCTCATACCCTTTAACAGCTTAAGATACAAGTCTACTGTAAACACTGCTTTTATCGAACAAAATGAAAAAATTAGATGGGGAGTGTGTTTTACTTAACGTTACCTTCAAGAGTTTATACTAAAATATACTAAAAGTAATGGTATTTTGTATGGAGTACTTGGTGAAATCATAATAGATCATATAAGGTAAGTAAAGAAACTTTTTAAATAATGACTAAGAATTACAGAAAGAGAAGTTTGCAACTCAGTATGTAACACAACAAATATATCCGCACGAATAATAGATAATAATGATGAATTTCCTTACACAAAGTTAATACTATAAGACATGTTACAACATAAATTGTATTTACTTAGTACGTTATTTTATCCCGCGTATAATTCCAAAGAGGCAGCATACCCCCTTAAACTTAATTCCTTTAACACTATGTTTCAATCTTATGTACCCGCGTCTATAAGTACTTTGTGATGTCATATATCAAATTTTGGTTAGTTTGATGTATCTGGTATTATTTTGTTATAGCCCCAAAAGAAGAGTTTTAGCTTAAGAAAAAGAATTCACTATACTACTGCTGCCTCGATAAAATAGAAATAAGAAGTATATTGGCGGGGTACACTTTCTATTTCCTTATTGGGTTTTTTGTATTTCATAGTAAATTTCTTCACTTAAATTAGACTCAAAGTTGTTTTTATAAAGTAGACAAGAGTCAGACAAATTCCTAGGGAATCTAACCGTATTCACAACATACATAAGATAAGGTACACAGTGCAAATATAAAAAAACTACTAAGGAGAAAGACAACCATCTATTATAATTATAAAATGAAAGACAAGACTGATGAGGGCCCTTACAATGGAGTATACACAAGTACACATATGGAATAAAATTTCGAGCTGTTTAAAATAGTAGAATAATAAATAAAGGCATGCTATTAAGGAAATGACAAGAGAAGTCCCTCTTACAGAAAGAAATGAAATAATATATCTATTATATAAGAAATAAGTTCGATGTACTAGTTTAGAATTACCAAAATGAAACAAAGTATCCTTATAAAGTGGAAAGAGTCCTACCTTACAAAGACAATTGCCCTATAAGTTATAATGTAGTCCTTAAAGTGAACGTGTATTATCCCTTCTCTCTTGAGTACAAAGTATTTCTTTCTTATGATCTATTCATGAAAGCTATAAAAATGATAGTATAACCCTTCTTCAAAAGTACCTAGTTATAGTAATTGGTCTTAGATGATCACCTCTACAAAGATTAGATTCTAACCAAGTAAAAAGGTATGATAGCACGTATAAAACTTATTAATGTAACAAATAAACTGGACATAGTACTCTATAAAGACTTCTTTGGGAATAGAACATAACTGGGGTATAAGGGCAAGGAGGGAGAAGAAATGTTTATACATGGAAATTGACTAACTAAATACAACAAGTAATGTGAACTACTCAACTATGAAATTTATGCTAAGTTATAAGGCAACTCAGTACTATTCATGTATAGGGTATATAATAGGGAAAGGGATACTTTAACTTCACAGTAACACCATTAGTCTTTTATAACCAAAGTAGTATACTATAACAACATAAGATATTCTCTCTACACCCATACCATACGTTTAGTTCATATTTAGAATAGCTCTTACTTAGACAAAGAAAACACTAAGAATTACACTTATTTTATTACTAACACAACAATCAATATCATAGCATAGAAGAACACAGGATAAGATACTACAAAAATATATCACCTAGATAAAAAGATAGAAGTAGAGAAAGAAGGTTGGGTATCATAGCGTATTACACTTAGTTAAGTATAGGATAGCATTTAAGACGTATACCTTAAATGTGGTTAAGAACAAATCATTGAAGAACAACATAGTAAATTTATGAACATAGTATAGCAGCAAAGTTAGGTTAGTAAGATAGATCAGTAAACAAAGACAAATAGTAGGTATCTTTATAAGTCACATACATGAGTAAATCCCTTAGTAGGTTATACGGGAACATATAAAGAGACAGTAGTACCTAAGTAAAATAAAAGAGGATAAAGACATAGTATAAAAGTCTAAACTCCTAGAAGTACATAACGTAGAGAACACAGCAAGCATAGGAAGTAATATAGGGATAATAGATGTACAACCACGAATAATGAATATAGTAAAAAGTCTTTTCTTTAATGAACTAATCATGATAAAAAAGGAATATGCATACTTAGTAGTTGTAGCTAAAAGTACATAATAATCTTAACCAAAAATAAGGTAGTATCCCCTTCACCACTCAATCTCTTTACTAGTCCTAAATAAATAAATAAAGTAGGGGATTTCTTAAGTTATGCTTCTCTTTCATTTTCATGTAAATAATATGGTTGTGTCTTAGCTATGTTACCTTCCTCTCCTATTTGTTGGTTACAAGGCAAGGGTAAAGGTGTCATTATTTGGTTTAGCATATACAAGTAGAAATTTAACATCAATAGAAACCCTTCCTTCATTCGCTTCTATAGAACAAGAGTCACCAATTATAAGGGATCCATACAATATACTTTTCCTTAACAACTATATTTATACAACATAACACATTCCTTCTACTCTTTGATAATTGTTATACATAAATAAATACTCTTACATGGGTTTTCTCATTATTTGGGTTAATATATTCTTTAAACTAAATACACACGAGGATTGGTATACTTTTTTCTTTTCTTCTACCTGAAATAATATGGGTCATATAAGCTAGCTTTGATCTTTACATAAGTAGTTCTAAAAATGAAATATTCTTTTCCTTCTAAATGTACTTAGTGGAAGTATACCTATTCTAATATATATTCTTCTAACCCTGTTCCTTTGGTTTAATATAGAGTGGTTTCTTCTTGAGATAAGTAATTGTTCACCATAATCTCTTAAGTCCCTTACTAATATTTATAGTGTATTCTCTTTCCTAGTCATATTTAACAGAGTACACTTAAGTTCCTTCTATCTTGTGTTACTAAATGAGTCGTGTTAGGTAGATGTTATAGGTACTTCATAAAATACGCGTCATAGCTTATCTACCCCATACAAGATTAATCACTTCTAGTAGACTTTATTAGGTAGAATTCAAAATGCTTACTACATAAAAAATAGGATATACTTACTTAGTATACACTGCTTCATTGCGGAGTCAAGAGAAAACATAGATAATATAGACTAGTGTTGTCAAGTTCAGACTAAGTAGATATTGTAAGAAGAAGTTACTATAAGAGTATTGGGTTAATAAAAACATGGCATTAAGAACGTACTTAGATCGATTAGTTATTTTATATAAAGCAACACCTATATTTGTGTAAGTAAAATTTAGAAGAGAACCTATTATGCCTAATTTAGATTTATGAGCAATCCCCCTATACTCCCTTCTTTCCAAGATAGAGTACTCTTTAATAAAAATGTAAATGTCTACCTTGTTTTTCTCTTCGTGGTAATTATTTATATCTCTTGCTCCTAACATACCATTCTATTTTACTAAGCGAGTATAGTATCCATAGATTTGATCTTCAACTTGTACACCCTTAACTATCCTTTAAACTATAAGGAATTCCTAATAAAGATTTTTTTTATTTTAAGACAACCTTCTTGTTTTGTTTCTTAGTAGCCATATATAATATACTATACACCATATACTAAATGAACCGATTTCGCTTTGTACTTTCCATACGTAATCATATGTTTCAACAACTTAGTAACTACCAATTTTCTAAGAATTCTACCTTGTGTGTATTATCAAAATAGAAGATAAGAAATAAGAGTTTTTGGAGGAATATTTTATAAGATAACTCTCGGTATGACTACGTAAGAATACATACTAAATAAGACAAGATGGAAGGTACGCCTAATCTCTAAGAACTAAGTATGAATCTCAATATAATAAATAATTCTCTAGGTGTCAATCTAAAAAATGTAAAGTATATGCGTTACTAGTTTCTATACTATGCTTCCTCTAATAAATAGGTAATTTCCCCTAAACAAAATACTTGTAGGTTCTCTTATTCCCTTACTAGTTATAGTAAGAACTTAATTAATGGTGTGTTATCTCTTTCCTTATATATTCCTTCTATACCAGCTTTAAAATAGAATACTTTACCGATACAGTAAATATACTTGCCTACATTATTTTATTAGTTAAATTATTTGTGTCTAGTTATATGCGTAACTCTATTTAGGGATAGATTTCTTCATTTCATAAGGTACTTCATCGTATAGCTAAGTATATAATAAGTTATAAGAGTAAGCAACCAAAGATATAAAGTAAAGAATTGGGAGGAGACATCCTCGGTGATATAAAAGTGGTTCAATAATTAATTACTAAGCCGTGCACTACGGAATACTTTTGCTTGGTATCTTAGGTTACTATAATTTGCTTTGTCCTGTTAAACTATTTTGTCTTAGAATAAACGTGAAATATTTCTTTATGATTGATTAGCTTATCTTTCTTCATAATGACTAGTACTTAATAAATACTTAAAAGTTATATACCTTTCTTGTTATAGCAGCAAGGACTTAATATAATACCTCACAAATTACTTAACTAGACGCTCTGACTTAATCCTATATTTACTTTTTCAATTCTTTGTCTTTGTAATAATATTTATTTGTAAACCCTAGCTTATAATACTTTGTTTTGTTATGATATGATAGTAGATACCTTACAAAACAACTTAGATATGACGTATGAAAATAGATTTGTTGTGATAACTAGATCTAGGTGCTATGAGAATGAAAAGGGTAAGATACCAAAGAGAAAAGAGGAATGTGCCTATTATATAAAAGAGTCTATATTAAATATTAAATAACTAAGAAATCGTATTAAAGGAAAGAGCTACTAAGAAAGAATATTATCTACTACATGTCTAAGTGCATATACTAAGAAACACCTAGTTTTATTTGATCATTATGTTTTAACTGCCCTATGTGTGAATTATTACTACTTGCTGTACTGTAAACATGTCTCTTCTTATTACTATTGGCTATTGGTACTATGGCTAGTTCTTCCCTCTTAATATTATATTATGTTAGAGTTATCATCCCTTTGTGCCCTGTTAGGTAATTTACATGCCTATAACTTTATTATTAATTAATACAAAACAACTATCGGTTATATATCGTATAATAAATGGTGATAACTAGAATTCCTTGTACGTACTTATCATATTTTGTCTTCAGTGTAAAATGATTTCCTTAAAACAGCCTTTAATAAGGTCAACCAATTCTGTCAACCAGTCATTTTATTATTATCGCTAGTAAAGAACCCTGAAAGGTGTGGAGTTATTATAGTAGTCGTCTATCAAAGTAAAATGCACAAGGGGACCTGTCTTATAAAAATCTATAAGCAGAAATAAAAGAATACAAAAGACTTTATTGTGGAATGAATAAAAAGAGGTCCAACCCAGGAAAAACGAAAAATAGGACTGCTTGAACGTGGATTTTATAAAGGAATCCTCAGTAATACTAAGAAATTGTCCGAAAACCCAGCACGGAATTTCTATGTTATCAATTTCTAGTTAGTACAATGAAGAACAAATCTCAAGGCAAAAACCCAAGTAAGTAAGGCCTAATCGAGTCTTTATGGAAAAAGCAACATAGAGTGGAAAGAGTCCTTGGCGCAGAAACAAGATATATGGTTTAAATCGATTTTAAGAAAAGACATTGGTGAGAATCCTAGCTACTCCACTACGTGTAAGTAACTAATTAAGTATTTTCAGAAATATTTTAGCTAAAAAAAATAATAAGGAACAGTTATCACTTGATTCCAAACTTATGTGGTACTAAGAAAGAAGTAAACCTAAAGAGAAACCCTCATTAGCTTAAATGAATTAGAAAATCAAGTTAAACCAAACCAGAAGAATCTAGAAGAAAGAAAAAGGAAATCTTATCTGCATATCAAGCTGTATTATAGGTGCCCTTATTACTGTGACCAAGTATAAACAAGAAGTAGTGTTTACAGTTGTTTTTCTCTTGGTTGGATACCATGGATGCCTTATATTATAAGTTATGTCGGCTTTGTTGGTGATTAAATTCTTTATTAATATTATTTATCATATCTAGTTCGATTCGTCCTGTTACTGACTTCCACCTTAAACCTGGGCCCTTTGCTCGTGTTCACATATTTGCAAATTCTTTCTTTACTAAGCTACGACGCATGTATTTTATTAGATTATGCCATGATCTCTGCTCCCAAGTGTTTTACACTCTATCTGTATGAGATTTTTGGTTTTTATCGTTGTTGATTAAGTTTTTCCTCTACTTTATCATGAAAACTATATCAGTAGAATTTCAAAATATGTTTTTCCCTTCAAAGTAAGAAAGCCTTTATTTATATCAATGCCATTTCCTACACCACGACTGACTGTGTTACCAGTCCCACTTAACTTAAAAAGAGAACCCGTTGACTTTTTTTTACACACTGTATGTAGTACCTACGTAACCCTGAAGAGCAAGAAAGAACCCTTAAATAATTACATGATCCAAGATAAGATGAACATAATACAATTATAAATAAGATTCGTGAGTGACAGTGTATCACTTATTATATTTCTAAATTTCTAAGTATGAGGTTGGCCATGCTGCTTTTATTTTAAGTCAAGATCAAATGAGGGTTCGTGTAAAGTTGTTGCAAGTTAGTTGTAGAGCCATCAGGGAGAACTACAGCAATAGAGATGGAAAAGACAGTTTGTGACTTGAAAGTTCGAACGATGTAGACGAGAATACTAGGGAGTTTGAAAGAAGCGTTGTCCATAGGCAGCTGTATGTATTTGATCCTTCTACCAACTTGGATTTTTCCTTGCTTGGCTTGATTGAGGGTTACTTCCGTTTTTAACGCGAAGAAGAACGGAACCTCGAGGTCAGGGCTGTGCCTCCTCTATCAATGAATTCGATGTGGTGCAATGATTGTGGATGGTTGGTTGAGGCGTTGCACCAAGGATTATATCGAAAAGAAGAGGAATCAACAACAGCATAAGAATATAAAGAAAGAGACTTCACTTTTCATTTTCGAGAGCAAGTATAACAGAATAACATTTCTATTTCGTCTACCAAGTTGTATATTATATGTATTATATTTATTATATTATATGCATGAACGTATACCTATAAACTACTTTAACCACTCCTTTCTTGGACTCTTTTTACTGTTTTATCCCATGACTTTTGTTCTTCTTCAGATAAGCTAGGAGATAAGCTTAGGAAGCCTTCCATTTCCGAATAATACTAAGTACTAAGTAGAAGGGAATAAAAAAATATTACTTTTTTTGAGACCTGCCTTCAGTTAAAATTTGAGTTTCTTACTCTCACTGCGAGTATTGATAATATAATATAAAAAAGACAAGACTTCCTTAGTGAAAACTGAAATACATACTTTGGACTATATATACTGACTATGAAATATTTAAAAGTGTTTAGTTTAACATAAATTAATGATTCTTGCTTTTCCATATCATAGGGAGTATTGAAAAATCGTTAAAAATAGATCGTTTTAGACCCGATCCGGGAGTTTATAGAAGGTAATTGCCAAAGCCGATACTCTGCAATACCCAAGCCAAAAGTAAGAAATCGACTTTCTAAGTTAAGATCGATCAAAAAATATGAAAAGTGACTCCCACCTATGGGTTAATACATGTTTTATGAATTTCCCTTATAAAATATGTCATGTGAATTTATGAAAAGTTATTGCTGGCTAGTAGTCAAATCCTATCCAACAGAATTCCTTAGCGAAAGGTTCTTAAAAAAGTCAAAAGTTATTAGTCCGTAGTAGTGAAATGCAGTAAACCCAAATTTCTTCAATAGATGATACCGAAAAACAGAACAGCCATTACTCACTATTAGTCAAAGTAAAGAGATTGGATTCCCTTAATAGCCATTCATATCGAAGTGAAAAGCTGCATACGCCTAGACCTATATGTATGTTTTTCTGTTCACAGGGCATATTTAGGACAAACTAATTAATAAGGACATACTAATTAATAAATATCCTTTCATTCTCTTCTCTCTCTTCGTTGAAATATGAAGAAATGGACTAGACATAAAACATAAGAAGCATAGTATACAAAAACAACAAATAGAACATACCCAAATAACTAGAATAACTAAAGAATAAAGAATAACTAAGTACACTAATAAAGACACAACAAAGTATTATAAGAACGTTCTACGTAAAACGGTATATGTCATGATTTGCCAAACAGAGCATAGTATCGAAGAATAAGAAGAAATAACACTCAGTAGTGCACAATAGTCCTGAACTTCTACAATAGATAGAATAAATAATAGATAGAATAAATGGAATAAAGTTGGACGATTTAATACGAATCTTTTGTTTTTTCTCAACGCAAGCATAAAAGTCTATTTCTTTTTCATAATCTAGGAGGGAAGTGATTTTACAAAAACAGCTTTTTCTTTTATAGGAAAGATATAGGAAAAAGATTATAAGCATATATAATAATAATACCCAGTACTATGCACATGTATGTAGTAGGTAAGAAACTCGACAAAGACAGACGTATATTTAGTTATGAAAAACGGATTGCTCACAACGACGATCCCGCTCTCAGATGTATTTTTCAAACATAGAAGACGATAAAAGGGTAACAACCCGAGACCTATATTTTTATTAAGGCTCAAAGAACTTTTCTATTTTCAACAATGACTGCTTTCTAAAAATAGAGAGTAAGGAACAAATCATTTTTATTTCTATTTTTATATGTTTTGGATAACGATTTTATAAAGACATTTTACGAACTATTATAGATGAAGAATCGCGAATAGTAAAAGTCTTCCTTTGTCCTAATTCTAAAAGATGTTTCTGAGACACGAGCTAAACAAAAAAAATATAAGCGAACTAGAAAAACGAAGCGAAGGGCGATCCTTTCCACCAAGATATTTGTATTTATTTTCTTAGGACTCCAAGAACTCTTCTGAAATTATTAACTAAGTCTGCTCTACTAGAATAGAACTTTTACGCATACGGCTAATTTATGCTATAATATGTTACGCGTGATGTGCTGGTTCTCGATAGATCCAGTTAAAAATAGATTCCATGAAAAATGAAAAATCACCCACGGCAACAAAACTAATAAGACTTGCATTCACGTATTAAAGTATAGAAAAGAAACAGATCCAATATTTCTATACTTATGGAATTGAATTGGAAGTGCTCTAACCATAATAGAAACATAGAACTACAACGTACTTTATTATTGCCTTTTCCCTTCTATTTGGTTAACCATCACTAAATGATTTATTTACCTCTCTTCTTTTCTTTGTTTGTTCTTACCTTCCTTCACTTAGTCCTTCTTACAGAGAATGCATTCCTTCTTCTTTAACTCCTATCGACGCTGATAGGACCTCTGCCTTTTTGTATTTATCAACTGAGTTTGTCTTAGCCTAGTGAGTACTTCAGAGTTCGCGTAAACTTAGCTTATAGCTGGTAGTGATATTACGCCCTTTTCTTATTTAAATAAAAAAGTAGAATAGGAATTTAATACGCCCTTTTTCATTAATATAGAATTCTATGAAAAGTTTAGTATGTTGATGTTTCTGCATGCAATGAATCTTTGTAATCAACGTTCTTTGTCCAATTTTATAAGTAAGATGGTAAAGGAAGAGTTATCTGGGATATTTGTCTGTCTTCTTTTATAGTACTTTATTAATGAAGCTAAGGAAGAAATATTATGCAGTAAGAGAGGTCACGTGGGAGTAGTAGAATAAATAAACAGAAAAGCGTAGTCATATAAATAATGGGTATGGTATCTATAAATATATACAACTAATCAAATTAATGAAATTCAAACGTCCATTCCTTGCGTATCTACCTTGCTCGAGAGCAAAAATATTCTAAAAAAATATTGCTATTTACCAGTACCAGTTAGAATTTAGAATAAAGAAAGATTAGACAGACAAGGATTTCATTGATGGGATACAACTTTATAGACGAGCTAAAAGAAACAAAAAAAAGTATTAAGTGGGAGCTATACTCCATACTACCTGGTATACTATGAAATACTGCTATAAGAAATACATCCCTACAAGTGTGATGAATGCAAATTCTATTTAGAAAAATAAATTATGGGATGTGTAATAAGATAGAAGATGACCTTACCCTTTTTTTTAGATCACATTTCCAAATCTCATTACTCATAAGACAAAAAACATTTACAGAATTTAAAGCAGAGGTGTAGTCATTTTATCTAGTAAGGGGTAGTATAATAAAAGGGAAGAGCGGGTAGGCTCATAACTCAAGGTACTGCAAAGAACAAGACCAAGCAAGAAAGGAAATATTTCTATCCTAAGAAATAAATAGACAAATATAGACAATATTTAACCCAAAAAAAGAGAAAGAAATCCAGTACTAGTCCCATTAATTAAGAAATCACCAACAATTTGTTCCGTTCTAATTAATCCTTATTATTTCTATCTGTGTATGTACTTGTGTATAGTATGCAATTGAAAAAAAAAGTATGGAAGTTAATCGGCTGCTAACTTATTCTTAATTGTATTGTCTGTCATATTTGAATATTTAACTACTAAGTACTAAAGGTATACAAATATAACAAACAGCTCTGTGAAAACAACCAATAAATTATGTATGATGGATAATCTACTACTATTTTATTTCTTTCATATTTACTACTATTACTTCTCTATACTATCTATCTTTAAACTGATAATAAGTTGACAACAAAAGGCTACCAAGTTATCATGAATGAAGTACTTGCCTAACTAGAAATTAGTTAAGACAACCCGATGAAATACTACTATATATCCATTATTAATTGGTAGGAACAACAACAACAAATAGAGATCTATACAAAGACAACCAAGACAGTCAAGCAACCAAGCAAAAGAGATAAGTAAGAGATAGAACAACTAACTAAGCAGCAAAGTACCCCTCCCTATCATCACGTATAACATTCAATAGAACGTGTCATGTACCTTAAAAGTATGGCTTCCTCTGCTCGTACGATGAACCAACAAGTCGCGGAAGGTAGAACCCCACAAAGAAAGAAAACGACAAAAGAAAGTCTTATTATACGATACGCGACTTGGCAAACGAGGGCAGTTAGCAAGCATAGAGAGCTTTGCTGTTTTTCTGGGCTTGTCCATGACTCTGGCTAGTGGAAACAAGACTGCTACGACTTTCGGGTTTGTCTAAATGTATTGCTCTATATACGTACCAACTTTTATTATTTCTATGGTTATATGGATTATTTTGGATTAAAAAACATAGTTAGATAATTCTAGTTTTCCTATACTTTCAGTTTTCAGTTCTAGATTTATGAAGTCAATATTTACGATTTTTCAAGGGTGTCTACCTGCACAATCCTGAGAAAAGGGAAAAGAAAAATTCAATAGGTTGTCGTTAAAGTAGTGAATATTAATTAAACTTCATCTAACTTAGGGATGGATATGAAATTGACTATAGACTATAAAAAAAACTAACACTAACTAGAAATTAGAAAATTCTTGCAAAACAGAACAAATAAAAGAGAGAAATATGGATACCTAGTAACGACTCTCTAGAAAAAAAGACTAGAAATTATGTATGCGTGTAGTTCTTCTGCAAAGGATACACTGTTTTAGACTCGTTGTGTGAAGAAGCTATGTATATTACATGAATGAAGACAACAAGGTCAACTCCTACTACGTATTCTTTATTTCTTAAATGTATGATAAAATGAATGAAATATAGAATTAAGCACGCAAAGATAGAAATAAATAGTAAATAGAGAGAGAGAAATGGAGAGAAAAACAGGAATCAGTCAAAGACAATTCACGCTCTTTCTATGAGGGTTTTACTCGCTCGATTGCACCAATTCTTATATTAATATTATTCCTAAATTTAAAAAAGAATCCATGCTCCACACACACTACCTATAATACTAACTACCTATAATACTATAATTAGAATACTATAATTGCTATAATTTATCTATACATACTTAGTTTTTGAAATTCATACCTTGCCGCTCTTCTTTAGTACCCTCCCCAACCGTGCCTCCTCTGCCCTTATTTCTTATTTCTACTGCTTGCTAGGTCTAATTTTCTGTCCTTTTCTATTTCATTAAATTAGTCATGAACTCTTTGTAATAAACGAGGTTTTGTGTGTGTACCTATATGAATCTTTAAACTTCTAAATAAAATCTATAGAATTCCTACTTATTACTTTTTTTTGTACAACAAACAGATTTATTTTTTCTTTAGTTATTATTATTATTTATGTTTGGTCTTTCTTTAATAGTGTTTTTCTACATAGCATATTCTCCTTATTCCTAACTACCTAAATTCCCTTCCCAATTACCCAACTATATATATATATATATATATAATCTATATATAATATTAAGCGATGTTTACTTTTTTACGTTTAGCTTGGACTAATTAATTAATTATGGTTAGTTGTTGGCTTCGAGATGTTATAGGTCAATGAAAGTTAAAGAGATAATATATATAGAATTGACTTAGTTTAAATCTTCATTTTGGTATCCAACCAACCCAACATTGATATATAAGAAATATAGTATTTCATCATATAGATATCTCATAGTACATAGCTTAATTATAATTAATTCAATTACTACATACATTTTTACCTTTATATTATACCTTGTTGTAGTGTATTGGCGTTAGCCTTCCCTATTGTGTCTTGCTCTCCCTTGCTGATTGATTGTCAGTTATGTTCGACATATTAAGGGTTTTTTTATTTATTCTACACAAAAGGCTGCTTTAGATCTCACTACATGCCATTTATCTATGATATGTAAAGATTCCCTCTATATTTTATTACAAGAGTTGATCTAAAAAAACTTAGGCCTTGATTTGTCTTTCTTTGGTTGTCTTCGCTGCTCGAATAACTACTATATTGGCAAAGCTTCAGTATTCTTTATTAGTTAAACACGTGTGACATTTTTGCATATAGTATAGTGCATACCATATTAATTATATTCTCTTCCACGAAGCCTATACCACAAATTTATTTATTTTTCGAAAGAACATTCAATCTTTGCTTTGGTGCGCTTTTTAGGATCTAGAATAACAAAAGGAAGCCCTTAAAAAAAACTAGTTCTAACCTACTTTTTTTTGTATTACTCCTTATATAAACTAAATAGAAACTAAAATGAGGAGGTTGTATAACTAAAAAAACCCCATTATTTTGTGACTACAGAGCAGCAGCCATTCTAATATCATATACTTATCTCATCTTCAACAAGGTACGCTGTACAGTAAAGGATTGATTCTATACATTTAAAGGGCACGGGTCTTTCCAAATAAGGAGAAGTTTTTTATAGTTAGGAGTAGTTTTTAGTTCTTGTTGAAATGTTCCTACTTACTTTATGAGTGAACTTATAAGAGGTGGTTTACAAAGAGTTTTGTAAGTCAATAGAAGAGCTAAGGAAGTAGGGTTTTATCTCTGCTTTCCTTTACCAAAATGTCATAACAAGAATAGAAGGGGCTCTGACTTTTTTTTATGTGTATTAAGTTGAACTCCTGGGTTAGAATCCACGCCAGAACAGGTTACTTTCGAGCCTTTCAGAAGCTCTCTACAAAGGAAAAGGTTACATAAATCAAACCAGAATGATACATAGATGATACTCTGCCAATGTCTATATTTTTATTACAATATTAAAATTAGGAGAGAAGGAACGCTTTTAAAAGACTAAAAACAAAATGGTTTTCATTCCGAAACAAGTTGGAAATTTCTACTCCTACCTAAACCATAAATTCGACGAAGTATGCGGGAGAACAGACTGATCTATATTTTCAAGGCACAGCATATTTCACAAACAAAGTTATACAAACATACATGTAATGCACAAACATTTCTTGGTTAACCGCCGATATTCTCTAAAAAGCACAAACAAGTCATGTTTCGTCTTCTTCAAGTTCTTTTTACTATACAAAACACCATAATTAGAGTTCACTAAGAGAAAGAAAACCCTATGTTATAAAGGGACTAAGTCAGTTCCTACAGTAAGGTCTTCCACAGGAAATGGTTATAGAAATGGAGTTTATTGTTCAATATTCATCAAATGTGCTTATTTTTTAAGTCCACAAGGACAAGGTGTTCAATCAAAAAAGCAGTAATTGTTCTATATACTATGTTACTGTAATCTACCTGGAAGAGACCTATCTATAAATAATACTCTATGATCCAAAACAAAGGAAAACCTAGTCCATAAGTTGAGTAAAACAACATCAATGTTTGCTTATGCCGCTAAATGAAAACACATTCTCGAGTATAGCCATGATGCCTGGTATTATACTTTAATATACACTTTATATACCTATAAATATACCTATAAGGAAGAGATTTGTTAAAATGCATGCTTATTAGATCCCTTATATTATTAATTGCTTATAGTTAGCTACTATGTTTTAATTTTACTATACTATATGAACATTTAGCAAAATAACTTACTTATTACACTACGATTTCTACCGTGACCTATAAGCTTCTTCTACCTTGTCCTTATTAGAGTACTACAAGTTCTCTATCATATTACTGAAAAGTACCTTTATTTCTAGCTTACCTAAGTTATCTACAACATGATGAGAATATTACGATGTATTACTACATCACCGAGCAAGCTTACAAGAAAGATGTGATGATAGAGAAGAGAGCTGTCTTATTTATTACAAGGTGTTACTCAAATAGAGGGGAATCTTAGAGCTAACAAGGAACTTATAATACAAAAGTAGTTTGTGTTGGTTGGTTGGTTATTAATAAGTCAAAAAAGAAAGATATGCACCTAGGAATATTAGGAGTATATTGGTAGACTCTTTAGTTGCAATACATGGAATGATGTTATCTACAAGAGAAGGTGTATAGCATATTATGAAGTGAAAGGTTAACTAGGGAAAGATGGGTATGGTTTAAGTGCTGTCTTACTTAAACCTAGTAGGTTTTATCTATAAATTATTATAAATTTCTAGCTAAGAGTCATTCCCTATAATCTTTATCCTTGTCTCTATGATATAAAACTTCTATAAGGGGTAAGTACCAGGAATAACTAAATTTAAACCATAAAGACAATAAATTGGTATACGTGCATCTATTTCCATACATTATAATGAAATCCTAGGTTGTGATCTTTCTAATTTAGAGTACTGCATGGAACATAATAAAACCTGGAACAGTTAAGTATTATAACACAATATAGTATACAAAGTCTATAGCATTAAGGTAAAGCGTGTACATAGAACCAAATAGATCCGTTACGAGTAACGTACTTACAGAATATCTAGGTAATATAAAGTTCCAACACCCAACCAATACTATACACTTACCTTTTGGACTATCACTTAGGAGCAATGCTTATAGATAGGATGCTTTTCTTTTAATCCTTACCTTATTTTTGTTTAGGTTTATTAAATATTATATATAAATACCAAAGCCTTTCCTTATGAGTTACTATAGCTTTATATGCACGTATCTATAGAAATTAGTTTCCGCGACTAACTTACGTATATGTTTATTATAAGGCAAATACAAAGTACACCTACTAATATTTTAATATCTTTCTCTATACAAAACTCTGGATGGTATAAGTAATTCACTACACAATTCCTGAAGAACCACTCTAGGCGTACTCGTGGTTAGGTCTTCACAAATATCAAAGATAGAAAATAGAAGGTATGATCACAATAAAGAGCTGTAAATAAAACCATTAATTAGTAAAGGAGGGGGGGAGTACAGGAAATTGTCTTATGCTATATTATATAAGTAAAGAATATAAGAGAACTTAGGTATGCAACGTATAAAATGTACGATGGCTTCTTACTAACAATTAGAAAAAAGTACTTCTATGATTATGAATCTTAAATAAAGTATACAGGTATTCCACAAGATCTTCTATGATGCCACATGCCTTACTGTCTTAGAATCTCCCGACAAAGCTTATATTGTCCATTTACTAAATAATACAGGTGAGTTTATATACAACTGCAGGAGGAGTGTTCTTTCATCTTTCATAACCCATCTACTTAATAACTAGCATAGAGGCATACTTGGTCTACGTCGATAAATTCTATATATATAAAAGGATTAGATAAAGGATAGGGTGTATATACTTCTCTTATATTTCTGGGCAGTGGTATATTATATAAGTCTTTTTGGTTAGGATCTAGTTTTTACTTTAAGAACATGGCATAGTTTGCAAGCATTCTTATCATTTATTTTCTTTGCCTTACAAGTTTCCCTTACCTACAGGACTCCCGTTTAACTTTGAGTACAAACAAAATTCTATGCTTTTTATTATATTAGTACTGCGTTTCTATCTACTCTCTATACTATACTATACTACCCTAAACAATATGATCTTACCTAAGTGCGTGCGTTGAAATAGAATCCTAGAGTACTTTAAACTAAGCAACAACATAATTACCAAGTTATATAATTTATTACTACATAAGATAGAGTGAACACTAATTATAAAGGCCCATTTCAATATCTCGTTATATAAATATAAGTAACATGTTATACTATAAATGGGTAATACTAACTACTATAAGAAACTGAGTGAGTAAAAGTAATGATAAAGAAAACGTGTTGTTATTGTTATTAGAGGCATCCTTACTGAAATATGTTTTATATGCTATATGGTTTTTGTACAAACACCGGGGAAATCATCTATTCTATTTTCTTATTTAGTCAATTGGTAGAGTAATAGCTTCTGAACTATACACCTAGAACTCTTTACTTCTAGAAAATGGATTTACCCTGTGAAGATATAGAATTACTTACCTTCTATCAGGAAAAAATAATTATTATTATTATATACAGCAAAGCAAATGAAAGGAATGTATTTATTTATGTGTGAAGCAACAACCTAAGATATGAGAAACAATATAAAGGAGTTAACTCTGCATCTATATACGATACG
Source organism: Plantago major (assembly GCA_026545765.1). Lineage (NCBI taxonomy): Eukaryota > Viridiplantae > Streptophyta > Magnoliopsida > Lamiales > Plantaginaceae > Plantago > Plantago major. Next base: position 2,046,635 of record JAIFAC010000007.1, on the reverse strand, counting down.
GAGTACCCGTAAAAGAGGATAAAGTAAAGTAAGTATTTTACTAGATTATTATACCCAATATTCATTGAAAAGTAAGACACACCCTAAGGCATCCCCTAGTATTCTATATTTCTGACACTTAAAAAAAGGCACCCAATTGCTAGTTAGACACTCCCTTCTTTATGTGGGTAATACAAGTAGCTAAGAACTTCTCCCTATTTTATTTGACATTGATAGTCATTCACTATCCCTACGTTTTATCTTTAATACCTTGCTAGCTATAAATGAGCCTACCTCCCTTGGTTACAACACGAAATGGTTTATTCTCAGAACTCTTGGAAGATATGAAAGGGGAAAGGTGTATTAATAAATAAAATATATGAGCTTGCCTTTGTCTTTTATTTATATTCTATAGCTCTAAGAAACATGTAATGCGTATGATATAGGAGAACACTTATAACTTATAGGGTGTACAGAAAGAAAGAGAAAGACTTAATATTCCGCACTATAACCCATTTATATATTTTATGACTCGTGCTTAGAAGGTTACTTAGAAATCTATATGCGTTAGAATAATCCTTCTGGCCCAAGCATGGGTTGTAGATTTATGGAATTTATGGAGTAATATGAAAAATGACTCATGATATATGAATGAATGAATGATAACATGATTAGGTCTTCTTCCCTAACTCTAAGGTTGTGTAATAAATAACTAAGGACTTCTTTCTAGCTAACTAGTTACTACATTGTTATGTCTCTTACTTAGTATTATAAATTTATTATTAATGAGTATACAAATCTTCCCTCTTAATTACAAGTATGAATTCTTATGAAAGAAATTCCCTAACAACCCTCTTTTGTATATAGTAGGTATAGGTAGTATATAGTATATTAGGACACAGTTAACCCTTACGACTTAGGTGCTGCTTTATAAAATATATAAAATATAGTAATTGAAACATGTGACAGCAACAAATCTTCATGATAGATTAACTTGATAACACTTAGTAGGGAACAAGAACATTTTTGATGGTTATAGTATAGTTAACGTGCACAGGTATTCTATAAATAGAAAAATATGGTTAAGGAAGGAAGGCACGAGGATATAATTCATTTTGTACGTATGCATATAGTGTATGTAGTTGTGAGTCCTAGAAGAGTCAATTTCTTTGCTTGTCTAGGAAGAAAATGAAAGTATAGGAGAGGCATTTCTTTTATAAACATTATGATGTGGTATATAAGGTGCTAGTAGTGAAAGATGTAAGTGCCTAAGAATTAGACTCTATTATAAATTATAAAGTAAGTGGGGGTTATAGTTTCTCATCGTCTTCAGTTTACCTCAATACTCTAGCAAGAAAACAAGGTATGGGTAGGATTCTACTAGACTAGATAGATTAGGCCATTACAAATAAGATCCATCTAGAAACAAGTATAAGGAGTATACCTTAGCAGTAATAAATAAAGTTATAGTTAAAATCATGTCTACTCACCAATAAAAAGATCTTGATAAAAGAGATATGGAAAGCATTTCACTAATGTCTTTGTTATAAAGCATTATTTAGATATGTATAAAGAAAATGTATTAATAAAGGCTAAGTAAGATTTTTGTAACCTAGAATACGTGGGCTTAGTATTTAGATAAGAATATAGGCGGAATAAGACAACAAACACCCCTGTTTGGTTCTATAGACACTAGAGAGAAATTTATGAAAGGATACTTTATGATGCGTATGTAACCTATATCACCCTATAGACTAACTTGACGGAAAATTTTACCCTGAGGATTCTTTATTGTTGTATAGTACAATGGTTGCGGATCCTTATATACTTAGTTAGAACACTTATCCCTATGAAACTTTTCTATATTTGTATTAGCTATTTTTATCTAGTTAAGGTATAAGTATACAAGCTTATATTCATTCAAGTATCCACACAAATAGAAGGATAGTGAGTCATACCTATAAAATGCCAGTTAAAGAAGAGAAGAGTACAGTTATAATGAACATGTGAACTTAGGTAGATTATTTAAGAACAACCCTTCCTAGTCTTAGTGCATGTAGTGTAACCAAATCACTCCAGGGAAAGTCCTTTCTTATACGCTTAGTTAGTTAGTTAAAACTAACCTAAGTAGGCTTGTTTGTATAAAACAGAGTAAGTACTAGCTAGTCCCATTATTTTGCTCACTTTTCCTATATAGTACACAACTAGCCATTAAGGTACATTACTCAAAATACTTAAGTTTTTCTCCAATACCAAAGAAGAGTCATCTGTGTAGCACTTATAATATAATGTTAGATATAACCTTCTACATGAAATGTCTTTGCGCACGAAAGGGATTGGAAGTAGTACTCTCTCAAAACTCAACAAGAAACTTAATATAGGCTTAGGCTATAGCAATTGTTGGGAATACCTTCTAGACTCTATTATAATATCTCATGTTATAATAGAGTTGATTCTTTAGATAATTGTGTAGTAAAGCAAGTATTTGTCTAAATAAAAACACAGGACACACTACAAAAACTCTTTCCCTATTTTATTTATTCTTAAAACGTGTTACCAAACTCAAACCAAAGGTGTTCATTAATGTGAGTTTTTCTGCTGGAATATCTATCTAAAAAGAGGGAAGAAGGTGTATTTAAAAAGACTTTATAGCACCAACAACTCAAGAAACTAAAGTAAGTAAGAAGAATCTAAGTTATTTTATTTCAATTCTGTTTTGACTTTATTGCTTGCTGCATTCTTAGGGCTTCTGTTGTTATGCTGCTTTCGGTCTTACTAAGTATTTGGTATATAGGTTATCCTATAATATAAGATAAGAAGCCTTGCTTACCAGATAAAACAAAATAATATGAAGGCATTGTCGGTATTTAATACACATTTTTAGTCCTTCTGCCTCTTCATTCTGTATTTGTGCTAAGTGTACGCCCAACCTTTCGTAATATAGCTGGCATACATCTATAGTCCTTTTTTATTTAATTTTATTTAATAATTTTGGGGAGGACTAATATAGTAGTAATCTTCTTCGCTGTGATATCTTTTGTTGTACTGTATTGAATAACCCATGATCTAGACAAGGTGTAATATAAGGGATTTTATAAGTTTTATAATGTAAATATACAGCCAGGTTAAGAAACGCTTTCCTAATTTCCTATCTTCTATATAGATGAAGTATGAAGTAAATAGAATATAATATATAAATAGAAGAGTTGGCATAACTGAAGGGATTTCCGGATTCTCATAATCAAACATAATTGGAAGATAGCAAGCAGTAACTTGTGCCAAAATTTTCATAATGCTCTATACATACTAATTCTATACTAATAATGAAATATAATTGAGTTCTATTGTAGTCAGTAATACATCTCACGAATATCGGATACTTAAATTATTTAATAGAAACTTAGAGCTTAGAGAGTGCCGTCTTGCTTTTTTTATATCTTGAACCTATTCTAATTCTAAGGATTTTCCTTTTTAACTTCGATTAAATACGAAAAAAAGTGTAAGTTTTAACTACGATTTAACTACGATAAATAGATCAAATAATGTCTCAAAATGAAAATAAAATAAGTAACTTGGTTCACCACGATAAAATCGTTCGGGATAAGCCAGAATGTTCAGATGGGTGTAAGTAAGCTCCATAGAGTTAAGTATTTATATCCATATACGAGTAATCACAGCAAGAGGATCTACATACATACGAACACAACAGAAAAGGAAAGGTAGGTAAAAACGAAGGACAACAAGCAACGAGTAACTTATTCAACATACCTCCAATAATTTCTGCCATGGACATGTTTCTTCTAAATGTAAGTAAATTTGATTTTGAATCTAGTTATGGAGTACGGCTTTCTTTCAACTCAACAGTTCTTGGCACTTTTATTTTTCCTTACCAAAGACATGAAATCTAATCAACGAGTAAATAGTTCTGAAATGTAATATAATATAGTGTGCTTTTGGCTTTTCTTCTAATTCTAAACTTTTTTTTGATTTCATAAATAATCCTAGCGCATTGCTTTGGGAATTGGGAGGTAGTACTGTTGTAATTAGTACTATTACTATTACTATTTTTCGGTAGGAGAAAATTTTACCTTCTTATTTTTTAACTCTGCGTCGTAGCCCAAAGGGAGATCAAATACGTCATAAGAATCCACATACTTTGAAAAGAGGAAGCGTAGATAGGTTTTTGGAAAAGAAAGAGCAGTTTTTTTGCATCAATTGCATCAAAATGAAAAATTCATAAATGTTAGAATAAATAGTTTTGGATGTTAGAATAAATAGTTTTGGATGTTAGAATAAATAGTTTTGGTTAGGGCAAGTACAAAGCTTTCGTAAAGTTATTCATATTATTATTATATTAGGTATGAACACAATCTCCTATGTTTCTGTACAGAGTAGGAAGCTTACCGATTTAGAGTTTTTTCTTATATAATTCTTTTTTTATGTTTTTTTTGTATTACGCAAGAGTTCTGCTCGACCTCTTTTTTTCTTCGTTTTGTTTTCTCCACCAAGACTCCTTTTATCTGCTAACCACATAGAATATAAATAAATTGAATTAAACTCGCCTACGACAAAGGGTCTACTTTACTTCATTATATTATATTTTATTTTATACCAAACAGAAATGTATAGTCTATAATGAACTTTAGAAAAACAAAAAAAAATTTCTAGCTGTGCAGTATCATACTTATTTAACGACGAAAATCTGCATTACGTGGAAACTCTCTTTTTTTTTTTTTAATATAGATAGATATACGTTACAAAGAACTATCCATAATACAATGGCTTGTACGCCTACACATGATCCACAATTCAAGGCGGACAGCTTTAATGAAGAGGATAAGGAAAGTAGGCATATGATTCCACAAATAATGAGCACACTACTCTACAAGAGAAATGGACTATTATAGACTATCACCTAGTATGAACAAGTAATAACCCTATGCAAGACTAAGAAAGAATTCCCTTTTTTCATTATATTTCTAGGATCTTATCACTTAAGAACTTTATTTAGAATATATACGTGTTATGGCTCTTGCTCTCTACTTACAATATAATTTGTTGACTACTAATAAATAATCTCTTCCTTAACATTACATTAATAACTATACTTGTCAACAAGGTAAGTACAATCCTGTCTATATACTATGTGGACTTCTAAAAATATACTACTCTCCCTTTAATTCTTCTCTTGGTTCTATACTATTTTACTCTATTTTCTTGTTAGTGCACGCACTACACAATTTAATCTTAATGGGCTAGCTAGGGAATGAATATAGGTTCGCATATAAATAATTTGGATAAGAATGATATATGATATAGGTAATGTTTGTAAGGATCAAGGTATAGAATAGAGGAAATACTGAAAAGATATAAAAGGAACTTCCCTAGTATTTGGTTGTACAATTATAGCTTAAAACTCTTAGGTTGTCGTGGTTGTATTTATATAGTATTTGCTTTTCACCCAACCTTAGAAGACTTGTACTTTGTGTATAGTCTGCGTTCATAGTAGTAATTAATATAATATGATAGGCTTAGAACTTTTTTTTATAGATATTGTTTAGTTTAAAGTAGGAATGAATAAATATCCCTACATCCTTTTCCTTTGTTGTATTATATGCTTGCTATATGTTATAAAGGAAATAGACTTATATTAGGTGATGCTTTATACTCTTATTAGGTATACTTTTTGTGTAATGTATATAGAAGTCTTCTTTTATAGATACCTAAGTGTAAAAGGAAAGGAAAGATGTAAGGGTTAGATTCATAAACTATTGGTATAGACTCATTAGTGGGCTTGGTTAGAAGGGATACTACATTTTCTAATAATTCATTAGCAATTGTAAGGTAAATTTATATACATTTCTATATCCAATAAGAGGAATGGCTCGTACTTAGTAGCTCTCTTCTTGTTTCTTTATAACTCTATACACCTTATATTGTAGACTCTTTACTCTTTGTAAACCACCTTTAAAATAGTTCATATGTAAATCCCTTTTTCTTATATACATTTACTCTAAGAAGCATACTTTTTATTTAGTTATTTAGTAGTTATCATCAGTTAGAGAAGATTTCTCCCTTTATTTAAGTATTTTCTATTACAACTCACTCACATTGTCTAGAATATTAGTAATCAAAAGTAAAAATAGACTTTGGAGGAAATCTCATATACCAACAAACGAGTCAAACTTACTAACAAATTAGTTGCCTTATTTATAAGGATGTTTCTAGTAGAGTATATAAAAATTAAGAGCATTTCTAGAAGATTGATAATGAAAATAAGATAATTATATATTATATGTATGAAAAAACATAGCTATAATTCCAAAAGAAATTTAATATTATGAAGAATAGAACAGCTAATATAATTAATATATAGGGGTATAGAATCCAAGTAAGAGTTCATAATCATAATAAAAAAAGAAATGCAAGCAGAGTATAATATAGGTAGATATTAGATCAAAGTGAATATAACCCAGTGGTGCTATGTAACTCCTTCGGTAAAAGACTGATTGAAGTACTGTTTTATTCGTGATCCTAGTCATTCTAAGACTATATTGCAAAAAACTCTCTATTGTCTATGTCAGATCTACCAACAACATCCGCTTATTAACTACTTGACGACCTTTATTTTTACACTAAGCGGCGATGTCTTCTTTAATTTAATTATTACCAACTAGTTTCATTGAGAACAATATTACCTTTTATACCAGTAATTAAGTATATATAAACCAGTATATAAATAAAAAATATGTAGTATAGTTATTATCAGTTAGTAAGGAGATAGTCAGTTAAGTGGGTAGATAGAAAATCTTGTGTACATTTCACGATTAGTCCTAGTTATTTGTCTTATTATCTTTGATAGAATAATTAGTTAAAAAAAGTTTCTAAAAAATTTGATATTATTATGATATGACTACTATGTCTTTGTAAACTGTGTTGTGATACATATTTTTTCCTATCCGAATTTATCCCCCACGCATAATAAATAAATCCTTCCTACGAAATCGAAATACAAGAATAGGGTATTGATTGTAGTAAGGGCATAGGCTATCTATAAGAAACAAGGGAAATAGATAGAACTAGAATTATTTAATTATAAGAACATCCTCTTATTATTAGCCCTACTGCTGAAGTAACCGAGCATATATTATCTACCAAAATAAGTAGCTTTATCCTTGTTAGTTCTTAGTCTTACTTAGAATGCGACTTATAAAAAGAAAGTTTTTTCTAAATAATGTCCTTAGCTTAGAAAGAATCTTTAAGTCCTAGGAAAATACTTCAGTTAAGAAAAACCTGGATGAGTTAATACTGACAGACAATAAATAGATCTCTTCTCTTTTATATAGTGATAGTGTTTGGGTTGTCTCCCTTTGACTAATTATTTGTTATTTATTTTCTTGTTTTCCTACATAGTACTTAGTATTTAGTATTTATACAACACGCAAAGTACTTAATTTAGTTGTGCTTAGAAAATAAGTAGACCAATAAAGATAGAGAAACTCGTAGTGTCATAGGATAAGTAGTACATGAAAAACCATACAAATTCTTTAGTAGGTGTACTAGACATATAATGTTTAGTTAGAAGAGGATATACGGAAACTTTAGTTATTGCTAGATATAATAATAATAAATAGGATATGAAAGAGATCCCTTATAATATAATATAAGTGAGATATTCCACTAACCTTTAACCATTTTTAACCATTAAAGATGTAAGCAAGCACATAGAAATACATTTACTACATAATACTATACTCCTCTTATTTTAGGCATTACCTGTACTATACTTTGAGTTCATATACATCATCTTATTTAGGAAACTTGTTAGGGAATTCGTTACTTCATCGGCATAATTCACTTATAACCACTTATATATAATACTAAATATAGACAAGTCTGTACTCTTAATGGACTCTAATAATTTGTAAGGGGTTAACTCTTGGAATATAATTTGGTCTCTTCTTGAAATAAGATAAATTATAAAGAGGTATATTTAGATCTTTCCCCTACCAAATACCATACCTTTTGTTAGAATGTGTAAAGGTGGCTATAGAATTGACTACCCTGTTTTCCTTATACCTACCTTAGTAATGAGTTAACCTAGAATGACTAATATGTATTCTTTATCTTGGAAGACTCTATCCTTCTCTAAGTTGTGTACTCTCTTATCTTGAGTACTAGTATGGGATAGGCTTATCATGTACGTAAAATTAAGATCAATAATATAAGACCTTTGTGATTCAGGACGCTTAGAGACTCCTTTTGGTGGCAGCATGTAAACTCTTATTAAAGGCAAAGTCTAAAAAATAGGTCAAAAATAGGTCATCGTGATTAGGCATATACTCAAAGAACGTGACAAAACCTACGTGTACCTCTGAGAGAGAGACAAAAGGATGTAGGTAGTAAGGACTCAGAAAGATAGAAAGAAGTAAAGGAACCTGTCCTAATAACTTGCTGGTAGGTCCAATAAAGAAGCACTTTATTTTATTCCAGATCCTAAAAAATGAGTATCAATCCTGCAACACGAAAAACAATTAAAGGGATCAAATGAAATCCTGTCACCTTCTAGGAATTTTACTTTGGAAATAAAGGCATAAAAGATAGATTTGGAGGAAGACCTCTAATTTCTGACTATTAAGGACTTGAGAAAACTTACTGGCCTATTATCTATATTTATATTGTCTGTTCATACATTGTCTACGCTATCCACCCCATATATGGCAGTTATTACTTGTTCATGTTTGCTTGTGGATGATCTTTATGCCCTAGATCTTATACACCAGCTAATATAGTATCTTCATAATTTACCTATACGCCGGAATCTTCTCGGTCAGCTTATATCAAAGTCTAATAATTTATGGTATACGTGTCTTCATTTTCTAGTTATACTATAAAGAAATCCTAGTAATGATGTACTATCTATCAACAACTCCTCCGAATACAGCAAGGAAATTCTTTTTTTTGTATGTTGTATGCCAGCCTTGCAGTGTACATTCCTCCGCCTTCTGTCTTTGGTGTACTTTGTAGTAACTATAGTGTATTTTCTGCTCTTTGATTTGTATAATTAATTAATTAATATTCTCAATCTTTTAATAAAATTCTTTGTTTCATTTTGTGTTTGTCCTTATCTATGGATGATTTTTTTTTTTGCATTTTTAGGATTTACTTGTGTTTTTTTTATATAGAACATTTAAGTCTGCCCTGTATTATCTATTTGGTTTTTTTTTGCACACAATGTCTTTCCCGGAAGATGTTTGGTAATCCGCGCCTAGTAGTATCATACATTTAATTATGAGCAACGATACGAAAGTAAGTAGAGCTGGGGCTAGTAGTATATTTCTTTCTTTAAATTTGTCTTATCTAGGAGTATACGGAGATTTACATTATACATAAGCTGGAAATAGCAAGCTAAGGGCATCTTATATAATATTATATTTAGAAATAACAAAGAAAGATAACTTAAGGGACTTCTATTCTCAGGCAAGGCATAAATAACATGGGTACGACAGAGAAGATTGTCATCACTGACTGGCTAGACACTGACACAGAATAGAAAAAGATACTGGAAATCCTTTACCTTGGAAAGATAGGCACAAGTCGAAACTAATAAAAAGATAAGAAGTATACTATTTATTGGAAACCGTAGATTATAACTAGCTGCATAAGTCTTATTTATTAAGACTCCGACTTATCGATCTAATTTAAAGCCACGTACAATTGTTGTGGGATATTAAAATTATCTGTGATCTATGATACTTAACCAAGGTTGTCATGAAAAGAAGAGGACTAAACGTAAATTGTTAATAACTATAAGACAGCTAAAAGCACCGGTAACAGATCAATACACAAAAATCCGATGGTTGGTACAAAGTACTTTTATATAGTGAATTCTAGTAGATAATTAAGAGCTGTAATAAACGAGACTTAAAAAGGGAAAGAAGTTCTTTTAAAATAAAATAAAGATGCAAGATAAGAGTCAAGTTACTCCGCATTACTTAACTACCCGTCTCTTTACTACTATACAGTATATCTTTTCTTTTCCTTTTTTATTATATTTAACATTAGCTTTAATTGTCCCCTGTGTTTTGGTTTCTCAAAGCTAGATTTCTGCCCTAGTCAGTATTTTATTTTCCAAAGGTAGATCCTCTCTCTTTACTTCTTTAGAACTTTGTGTTTACTAGCTAATAATATTTTCTAATATTTTTGAGTATTGTTCCAAAGTGGAGCTATAAGGATCTATTCCAGGTATGAATTGGTAATTAATAGTAACTTCGTGCACGGAGACTTAAGAAGTTCGGCGTGTAGAGAAATCTATGTATAGAGCGCTAGTAGAAGACCAAAATGAATAACAGCACAAAATATTTTATCGTGTATAGAGAAATAAAGAAATGGAGAGACTTAGTAAAACCTTTGTTGTATTTTGATTATTTATTAGAGACAATGTTAATGCAACCGAAGGGTAAAAAAAACAAACTCGAGAAGATATACAAGATTCAGTAGAGTATAGAAAACTTAGATAGAGGATTAGAAAGTTACCTAATCATATAAATAAATGTGCTTTTCTTTGCTTTCGGTATTATATATGACCCTTACTTACTCGTTATTGGAAAGGTGTACTAATCAAACCCTATCTATAAATCTATTTGTTGTGAAGTATTAGATCATGTATACAACTCTATTGGTGGTAATCGTGTAATTAGAAACAGGATATACAACAAATAAAGAAGTGTAGGAGTGGTAAACCAGAAGAAACTAAAAGGGAAGGGAGAAATGACCATGGAGTATCTATTAGAATCTTCGGGAATATAGAGAATAATAGAGAAAAAGGTAAAATCTTCTACTAGCCGAGTTATAAATTATATGATATGGTAGAGGCGAAGAGCTATATAATGTATAAATATAAGGACATTGTTTGTCTTGTTTGTCTAAAGAAGTTAGTTAAGAGAGACCTATTCACGTATCGAAGACGTATCGAAGAAGGATATATACTTTTTTGGATACCTGAAACTTGTATAATATAATAATATTTTCTACGCCAATTGTTTTATACGTACTCAAATATGAATATGAAAGAATATACATAGCCCTAGGATGTTTACAAGACTTTGGAGTTGTTAGTTCACTCTTTTCGTAAGGACCACTGATTATCAGGTTGTTTCATTTTTATAATTTTTATAGAATCCAGGTACACCCAAAAACTATCTTTACTTCTTTACTATATTTTTTTTTATTTACTATTTATAGTTTATAGAATATAGAATTAGTCTACAACACGTACCCACGACCGAAAGTTAGTACATCCAAATCTCCTTCATAGACGATTCCAAAAATTAGAAAATTGAATAAATACTCACAGCGAATAAATTAGATTTCCTTTCGTAACTGCCATCCCTAAAACGAGAAACCTATTAGTCCATAATAGTCAACTGGACGTTTTCTATCCAATATATTTAGTAAAGTGCGTATTTCCTAGGCCTATTCTCCTCTGCTTCTTTATCAAAGCCCAAACTAAATTAACTGTGAATTATTCTAAAAAGCTAATTAAGTATTCCGGGTTTCTCCTACACCCTAGACTTTGCAATGACATGTGCCTTAATAGTGGCTTATAATAAATGGTTTACGAGTGAATTTTCTAGCTCTTCTAAATACTTATAACAAGGGTTGTATACATTTGTATCTATGTTTCGTCTTTCAGTCATCGTTTTTCCACCCACATAAAAACTATTTGTTAACTTACATTACGTGAACACAGCGATCATTTATAATATAAATATAGAAAAATAAATATAGAGATTTGTACTAGAGTTTTTTTTTGAATTATTGAATTCACCTACTGCAGCTTCTACTTTTTCATATTGTATGGTAATATATTTGTGTATCTAAATGTATCTATCTTAAAGAATTGTGCGTTTACTTATTTTATATTTTATTCCTTTCATCCGACTACTAGGACCAACAATAAATCGGGTATAGAAATTTTGATCTCGCATATAACAGGACAAGTGTTATAAGTTATGTATGATAGGTCCGTTGTAAACAAACTGTGTATATTTATAGTAGATATTTGCTCTACTTCTCTTACTTTTTAGACTCAGGTAAACATTAATTATTTATTAATTATTTATAAACATGTAAGTTGTAGTAGCTTTTCTTTTTCATTCTAATCGGATATAAAAGGGAAATAATCTTCCAAACATCTGACTGAACTTTTGCCATGTGTATATATGCTTTTATTTTTTTTATGTGTCTTTTCGTCCAACATTATGCCAAATATGTTCGATGTCTAACTAAGCCAAACGAATTTCTTCCTCAGTCTTCTAACTTCTTTTTGTCAACACATGCCAACATATATATATATATATATTATATACAATATACAAGGAATTTCTAAAATTGCACGTTTTGCGGTTATCCATTGGAATAGTTTGTGAAATCTAAGAGCTCATTTACGTTACTACATTTCTAAATAGTAATATAGAATAGAGACTTGAGGGAGGGAAGAAAAGCTTCTAGAAAGTTTATGGATGGGTTTTAGAATTTCTTTCTGTGGTTGGTATTAAGTAAGCACCCAACTGCAAATATACTTTGTAGTATTTCTCGGACAAAACCGGTTAAAGGCTATACATTTTATAAAAAACCGGATGTACAAAAGGAAAGAAGACACTGCTCGTTTAGTCATGCAAGACACAACAATTTAATAAACGTTCTATACTATGCGAAAAACTGGATATTGTGATTTGGAAAGCTGACCATATTCGAGAATAATAAGAAATGACACTCGGAGAATTGATAGAAAAACAACAATGTCAAAACAAAAAAATAAATGAAGAATGAAAAAGGTGTAAACCCCTAGTAAATATATCTCCATTATTAATAGAAATAGAATCTTGCCCTTTTTTGTTTATTGTACAGTAGAGGTTTTTCGAATCATACATAATAGAGGTGGTCCTCTTCTAACCAGCATAGTTTCCACTAAACATAAAAATAAAATAAATTTGAGGAAGAAAATACATATAGGCTAGCATAGGAGTTGTTTTGAAATACAGGCCATCTAGACAATAACCAAAACGAGTTATCTTTCCGTGTTCAATACTTTTTTTCGATAAAGAACCATAATCCTTGCATTTATTAAATTATTGGTACCTAAGCGTTGTTACGTTTATTACATAAAATGGAGTTGGTTTACACACACACAACAAGTCATATGTTCAGATCTATTTTTGAGTTCTTCTCCTAGCGGCTAAACCTTTAAATTCTATTTTGTGATTTCTACACCAAAACGTGCTTTTAAATTTAAGTAACTTTTCCTTTGTTTTTCAAACTTTTTAAGCAATATTTCTAGTTTCATATCTATAACCTAGGCTTAAGCAACTTTTAGATTACCTTTATGTCTGCTGCGAAAAGATAAAATGCCTTCATCTCTAAGTTATGCTGGAGAAAGTTCTATTTAACGAACACCTATTCATGATTGATAGAACACATTGATTTTTCCTCGAGAAAGGTGCTATATCTTTTGTTATGGGTTACTAGATTAGATGCTACTTATATATATATTTCTATTTGTTGGAGTATAGTTGCATGAACTAAGCTTACCGAAGAATATTCATTATTTGTTTGTATTTGTGCCTGATTCTATATTCATCAATTAAAGAAAGTTAATAAGATAAAATAGGTAAATTAAAATTAAATATGATTAAATAGTTCCCATGTCCCGCAATATAGTCTCTATATCTATAAAGGATCTACGCATCTTATTATTTTCTATATTGACTCTAACTATAAAATAAAAAGTCCTTATAAATTTTACACGTTCTTTTTTTTGCAACAGGAAGTCCTTTGTTTGTTTACTGAGGATTATTTAACTTTGTACTTTTCCGCGTGGAAGGTCCTATACATATTTATTACGCGTGAATCTAGAAATGAAGATTAACTGGGTAACCTCAATCTTTTGAAACTTGACATAGTAGAAATTGGGGTAAGAGTGAGGGTGATATTTCATAGTGTTCTACTTGTGTATTCTTTAAGATTACACTACTAAGCTTTTTTTTTATAGGTAGCTGAGATAACCAACAAGATAAACAACTAAGATGCGACGATGTATTACAATAAATAGATCCTTTCCAAACACAATAACTCCTAAACCCTGAAATTCCAATACTAGCTTTGCCCTCTACTAATAATTTCTAATACAAATACTGAAACGGAAGTCTTCTCATAATAAACAATAAACGTGATTATCCTCTGGTTTTACACTACTCACGAATGATTAAAGGTATAGGTGTTTAAAAGAAAAAGGGGCAGAGGAATAGAAAGACAACTTTGTGTACATTTATTCTATAAAGAGAGATAGAAAGAGTTATGAGGAAGGACATAGATATCTTAGTGTATTTGTCAGGGATAAGATAACCCAAGCATCAAAGGTATAATAGAGATAAAAACTCATTACTTTCCAAACATGAAAGGTATCCATAAGTGTATATTATGTTAGTCATCGTGTACTTTTTGCTTTTTAATTTCTTAGAAGATCTAATGTATTCGTGCCAAATATAGTATTTCTTACCAAATATCCTACGCGTCTAATAACAACTTTTAATTCAAAACCAAATAAATTACAACTTTTGCTTAAAGATCTGAGTATTATTTAGAGGGCTGCAGAACTTCTATATAATTTGAGTATAACTCTACCTAATGAACTATAACTTAAGTTAGATAATATAGTCTTGTTCCTTCCTCTTAATAGAATATTAGCTTTATACCTTTTTTATTTCGGTAGACTGGGCAACTCTAATAGATAAGAATTATTAGATATAGTGAGACAACTCCGTGATGATGTATTCAGTAAATATAGAAAAACCCAAACTTCCTTGATGTACTAGCTTCGTATTAATATACTAGACAACCGTAACACGAAAGCTATAACCTACTATAGTGCGATTCTTGCTTATTTTAGGATACTTTCTGCTCTTCTTTTATTTCTTTACTTAATTAAAATGTGTGATTATCACTTCTAATGTGTGATTGTTCATTTTTAATGATTTGACAACTTTTATGTATAGTCATAGTTATAGTATAGAATATTTGTGTCTACAGTGTTTTCTGGATAAGGATAATTCTATACTTCCCTTGCTATTTGTGTATTACGTGTACTACCAATAATGTTTGGGCGAGCTTGCTGTATTCAATAAATTTACTGGGCTTCTACCTACACTCTTTACTCTTAGTTTCTATTCTAATTACTAGAGTTCTTTGCTTTATTTACTATTGTCTATACTCTCTCGCTCTATTCTATACCCGTATTACTTTCTTTATTATCCACACGCTACAGTCGTTACTTGTCTTTAATCAAATATAGTGTCTCCTTTTTCAAAATTATCTACTGAGAAGAGTGAAAGGTATTTCACGCTAATTATTCTTTTCCAACACCCCACAAGCAACAACAAGTATAAGAAATATAACTTTAATTATTAACGGAGTATTTTGGGCTATCACCAGGGTATTGAGAAAGGACCGACAAGGAACATAATAACAATGAAGTATTTAGGGAATAAAAAAGTATAACTTTGTTTGGTACTTTAAAGTATTTTTCTTAAGATTCCAACATGAAGAACTCATTAAGCTTTATAGGGCAATGTTAGTAATATTCGACTTCTGCTAATGGATCCGCCAACCTCTTCTATTTTTTTAGATCTCCCTATATTTTGTGTTTGTTATCTTTCATTTCAAGCTTATACCTATATAGCGGTACTTATATGTTGTAAAGCTAAAATTCATTTATATTGTTTTAATTAAGTATTCTTTCACTCTACAATCTCTTTTGCTGTACTAGGACGTGCACTCCCTAATTATTTTCATTTAATTTTTAGAAGTGTGCATTGTTCTTCTACGTATAAGCTATTTAAAAAAAATATAGCATCCAAGCAATAACGAAATATAAAAAAAAGGTATCTCTTCCTTACATAGTGTAAAAATTCCGCTTCTTTGTCTTAGGTCATACTCATATTTGGGCTAATAAGACTTCGTAAAATGAAAGAAATAGCTTAATGCAGAAAAAATATTAGCAAAATGATCTAAAACTAAGTATTAGTATTAGTGGATCTATAATTACTAGCATTGTCGGTCAATTTGTTCACCTTAACTTTTCTCCCCTGCCCTGCCCTCTATCTTATTAATAAATATACGGGGGTGTCCGTTTACTGGTCGAACAATCCTACATCATGAGTCTTCTTTCTCACAAGTTTCTAATTTCGTGTGATAGACATTGTTTTCTCCTTATTTCTTCGATTTGACTTTGAAAAAAATATATTGGCTTTTGGTCTTACTTTATTTTTATATTATTATTTTAGATTTAGAGGCGTACGTAACATTAATTTATAGAATTCAGAACTTCTCACAAGGTAAAAAAGATAGATAGGGCGGAATTAGGTAGATACATTAAATAAAGAGAAACTAGAAAGAAAGAACTCTAAGAAAGCATGCAGAAAAGGCAAGGATGAGCGGCTTAGTAAGGTAAGAATGAAATAGAGAACGTGTAGTAGTAGTAAATCATTTATCTAGAAAGTGAAAGGCAACTACTATAATTAATTTTTTGACTAGTGGAGGGAAATAAAGTAAGTCCAAGTACTCCGCTAAAAGCTTTTCAACAGAAATGGACGGGTCATATAGGATACTAGGGTACTGAAGAAATGTTGTCTAACAACTGAACTTATTTATTATCGAATGGTTTTTGCTTCTGTCTCTTTTATGTTTTTCGTGTTTGCGTACCAGCATTCTATTATATTAGTCAGTAAGTATAATAAATTTCTATACCTTGAAATTGGAAGATAAGGTTCGTACCTAAAAGCTAATTTTTTGCTTGATGATCTGACATTGACTAAATTAAAAAAGTTAAGTCAAAATGTATGTATGAAATATGTGGGATAAGGGATATCTCTGTCTAGATAGAAAGAGTCTTTTAAGGTAAACTAAGTACAAAGCGTAGCAGTAGAAGAAAAGATATAACATAACAAGTGATATTGAGAAATGGATAAGAATTCAAGCGGATGGACTAATTATAATGCAAAGTAGCTACTTCTTAGATTTAGATATGCTCCGCCGCTAAAGAAAATTCTGAGAAAAGCTTATAGTCTAACTTAGACGAGATTCCTACCTTTCAGGTTGTTTTTGAGTCTGAAGGCAATAGCAGAGATCTGTGAATGAAATGTCTTCTATCTTTCTTCTCTCTGAAAGCGTACAATTTCAAATAAGATCTTTCGCGCGCATTCCTTATGTAATAATTGAAGAAACGAGAGAGTAAGGTAGACCCCTTTCAAATAAAAGGGACAGTAAGTAAAAAAAAAAAAAGCTCGTAGAAGCTGAAACAAAGAGATATGATATGAGCTCTTATGTTAGATTTACAACAAGTACCTAGTAGAAAGGATCATAAACTTAGAGGCGGCGATTTCGGAATAAAATAACTATAAATAACTAAAGGGAGTAGATCAGTCTTTACATTGATTGCAGAATATGACAGATTCGTTGCTTTTTAACTCGCCAGCCTACATTTTATTTATATATAGACTTATAGGTAAAGATGCAAATCAGTAATTAATGACAATTTCTACCTACATATCCAATCTCTCTACTTTTCAATCATCTCTGTGAATGAATTTAATTGGGTGTATGTACTAGGAAAAGAAAAGATATGTATTATGTCACTACAGATTTCGGGCCATTGATCGAATAAAGATATTGAATATAAAATATTTCAAAGGAAAGGTTATAAATTATTAGAACTAACATACATACATATCCACTTAGCAAGTTTTAAAGAAATTAAAGGATAAGGGCATACTCTTCGCCGTGTGTCATGTTGGTAAGTTGGTAAACGGTAATGTCTATCTCTGCGTTAACTTTTGGGATTATTAGCAAACCTTCCTGGCATTAATACATTACATTAATACATATTATTCTTTAGTTTTAGTGCTAACGACGAGCCGAACTGCTTTGGCTTGGAACTTACAAACAAGAATCACAGCTGTGTAGTAATGTTGTTGGGGTCTGGTTTTAATCTATTTATATAGTATAAACAAATAAAATAACAAAAAAGACCGTACCCAAAGAGAATTATTTGTAATTATAAGTGTGCAGTGCAATATGTTTAAATATTCATTCATCAAACAGATAAACGTTTAAGAGAAGACGGAAACCAATTTTTTTTATTCCAAATTAATTACACTCTTAGAAGTCAAATGCTATGTATATTTAAGCCAGGACTATAAAACTCTTCAAATAAATTATTTTTTCTCCTCATCTAGTCTCAATCTAAGTACAAGTTTTCACTCCACTTATTACTTATCATAACGAATCTATAATTCTGACTAATTGAATGTCTTGTTGCTTTTTCTCTTACTTCCTCCATGAAGCTCCTTTCTCCTTTAATTTCTTTGGACTGACTGAAGTGAATAATTAAAATGTTGTACTATTGCATTGCTACTACCTTATTAATACTATTTCTATTTGCAGGACATTGTTTTACCCGCACTTCTCTTCATTTCTTCCTTTTTATTTCTTTTTCTTAGAATTCAATACTTATTCAATACTTAATTATGGATACTATACTATGGAAACTTTGTTTCATACCATACCTATATTTTATCCGAAAAGATATAGAATTCTCGCGCTTTGCCGAAGTAAAATTTTACGTAGTCTACTTTTTTGTATTTTATTTTGATGCTAAGCTAACAAGGAGAGAAGAAAGTGGACCATACATAATAATAAAGATCGGGTTTTGTACTTGTACGTAGACTAATATTCTATCTATCTAATATCTAATTGACTTGTCTGGATTCGGTACATGACATCTTTTTTTTCTAAGATTACAATTACAATACTACTGATTGATATTTCTATGTAAAATATGTACCAAATTAACTACATACACATCGCCGTACTTTTCATGTATGTTCTTTTTTTTTTAGGTGCAACGCCATTCCTTCAGTAGAATAGAAATAACAGAGCAAAACAAAAGGGTATATGAAATTACTACAGCGCTCCTTTTCTTTAATATTTTTTTTAATAATTTTTTAGAATAATTTAGTTCAATCTAACCAAGGTTCCTCGCAATTATTTACCAATATTTACAAAATTATAGAAGATAAAACCCAAATAGAAAGAATTCATCTACAATCCTATCACATATACACGTAGATAAAAGATAGACTCCATGGATCAACAATGCATACATAAATCGATTCTTATTCTATACTAACTAAACTAACTCTTTTCTGGAAACTTCATTTGTCCTTCTAACGCATGTATGTATATCACAAAGTTCGATCTTAGCTTTATTTATTTATTTATTAGAAGAAGAAGAAAGAAATTCACCAAGGACTCAGAGCTAGAAACTCTTTCTTAAAACAAGATATAATTACATCACAGAATCTTGCACCTTTCGCAGCATGGTAAGAAAAATCTGTTTATTGTCTTAGTTTGAGTAAAAATATTTGCTATCATTTGTTTTGCCGTTTTGCACGTGAGTAGAAAAAATCCTAGACACAATAAAAATAAAGATTTCATTTAAATCTTGTTAGCTTTTTTGTTAGTGCAAGTATAAGGAGTCATTAGGCTTTTGGTGCTAAAGTAAAGAAAGTTCTATTCTAAATTCTTCCTCACAATTTGGTTGGGTACGGGTATAAGCTTTCGAGAGATTCCCGGATTCCTTATCTTATATTTATATCTATTTATTTAGTTTTAGGAAAGAAAAAAAAAAGTTGTGAAGAAAGGCTATTAGAAGTATTTATGTATGGGAGAAAATCTAGAAATAAGAATTGAGCTTTTGATTTCTTCAAAAACTAATATATATATATATATTAGTTTTATTAGGCATGAGTAAAGCCTTTAGTATATTAGAAGAGTCTATACAGAATCCTATATGTTCGTCACGTCGTATAAATTTTCTATTCTTTTTCTCTCTTCTGAAATTAAGTTCTTTTCTGATCTTGTCGTGTCTTTTTTATTACTTACTAAATTACTTACTAAAATTTCTTAAAGAAATTTAAAGTATTATTCTATTATTCTAGTAGATGTGTTATGACTTTTTTATGAGTTACTTATGGATGTTTCTTATATAGTCTACTATTAGCCCATATAAGTGGCCTTATGATTTTCTTATATACCTTTTTCTTGTATTTAATTTCATTTTATCTAATTTCATTTCTAATACTCAGTTTATCAAATAATAGGCCTATTTTTGTTAGGTGTATTCATTAAATTTGGATCTCCAAAACTAGTTTTACCAATATTTATTTATGTGAAACCCTAAGTTATTATCTATACCGAGGCAAATCCACCTTATTTGATTTGGGGGGGTTAGATATTTATTGATCGTCTTCAGTAGTCCTGTCCAATTTACAATATAGCTAGGTTTGTTTTCACTTAGCAAAGATACTTGTCAGTATTTGATTGAAACAAAATTTTTTTCTTATAGGCAATTTTTATCCAAAATTAGAGTTTAGTCCTTTCTTGATTCAAAAAACTTAAATAAAAGTTTATAAAATTTAGATGCTGACATATTAGTTATTACTATTCTTATTCTATTAAGGACAACTTTGTTTGTTTGTGATTTGATTACTTTTACCTTGTACTTATAAAAGACAACTCCTTGGATAACTGGTTGAAATTAAGTGAATTAAGTGAAAAAGCTCGCTACCTATAATTCGAAATAATATTTATTTGAGACTAGAATTGGGTCATATTTCTTTATTGGAATAGTCTGCTTGGGGCTGAAAAAAGTTACTAGCGAGTGTGATGAATTTATTGTATATTAAGAAGTTATACAACGGATTATACTTTTTGCAAGAATCTTTAGTAGTCTAACTTTTCTCTTGTTAGAATGTTCTGATTTCTAACAACATGCCTAATCAACAAAGAGAGCTTGATCCGGAAAGAAAGGCTAGATAGATGCCTAACACATGCAGCAAGTCTTACATTCTCAATCAAGTTTCTAAGCTAAGAGACTAAGTGAAACTAAGTAGCAAACGGGTGAACGCAGGAATCCACCTACCAGATCCCTAAGTATATATGAAAGGTTAGCCTTCGGTAGGTTGTTAGAGCAAGTATGACCAAGCCGACGATGCTTTGCTCTTTGATCAGCCACACTGGGAGATAGAGCCCGGACTCCTACGGGGAATCTTGGACATATGGGCTAAGAAGCCATATTGCGTGAGTGAAGAAGTTGCTTACATTAATGGTAATCGATGAAAGGCCATTTCGCTCGTAAAGCTCTTTCAGCGAATGTGACATCATAACAAGAATCGAAGAAGAAGCCCCGGCTAACTCCGTGCCAGCAGCCGCGGTAAGACATAGGGAGCAAGTGTTCTTCGGGCGTAAGTAAAGCGTACATAGACTGTTTGTCGTGTAAAAAGAGAAAGTCGCCAAAAAGTGGCGGAATGCTTTCTAAACTAGTAGACAGACAGAGGAGAGTGGAATTTCGTGTGTAGGGGTGAAATCCGGAAGGCCTGGGTCACAACAAAGTCACCACAGATTGACTTTCCGCTTTTCTCTTAGGTACAAGAAAGTTTCAAAGCTTTCTTGCGGAGATAACCAAGCTTGAAAGAAATCTGAAAAAAACAAGATCTATCCAAGTTTCCTTAGTAACGACTTTCAAAAACTCGCGGGAAGAATTGACTAGGAAGATCTTTGTTTACAATAGGTGATGGCCCAATGAGGTAGAACAGAACATAGTGCAAAAGCAAGAAATGGAAGGATCACAAGAAAAATCTTTAGTGCATCAATCAATAGAACTTACATGGCGCAATAGCAAGAACAAGAGAATCATAGCCAGTCCAAGATAGTGCAAAAGTAAGGTAAGGTTTGGTCTTTCTTCTTTCAGAGAGATCCAGTCTTAAGAAATGAGAGAGATAGGTAGAGGACTCTGCCGAAATGAGTTCTACATGGGGTAGTGGACCCCAACCAATTGAGGATTAGGGGACCGAGCCATTCCAATATGACCTAATGGGGATTAGGGGACCGAGCCGTTGCCTAGCTTTTTCTAGCACCTAGTCGCGGAACAGCGAAAGCATTACTCTCTTACCCAAGGGAGACTTTGAATATGATACACATGAAAGATCTATACCTTATTAAGGTGGTAGAGTTTGCGAAAACATAGATGAAGAGTAAGGGAAAATCCCTCTTAATACCCTTAACTTATGCATTATGCATCCAATACTTGCGTGCTTATTTATTACCTTCAATGACGTGATTTTACATTTCTAGGATTTTAACATGTTTTTAGCAAGTACTCACTCTTATAGATAGATTATAGATAGATAGAAAAACTCAACAACAAAGTACGAGGTATTCAATAGAATTTATAGAAGCTCAAAACACGAGTTTCAAAGAATGAAAGTAACTGAATGTTGAAAGACAAGTTCTATAACTTCGAACTACCAATCCTAGATATAGTTGATATAAGGAACCTGAACTACAAAGATATACTATTAACAGATATATCAACTCATTATCTAAACACAATAAACAGCCTAGTCCTACTATGTATACACATATTAGCAACAACTGTTATTTTATGTTTTCTTAGTCAAAGATTTGATATATTTTGTTTTGTATAAGAAGTTGTATAAGAAGTAAATGAAACTTAGACTTTGGGTATGGATTGGGTGGAAATGAATATTAATTAGCTGTATTCGTATTTGTTACTCTACGTTCTCTTCTCTGTTCTGTTCGGTTGAATTCTGGTATTTTTTTATTTATCTTTCTTTACTTGGTTGTCTTCTTTGTTTGTTCTATATTTATCTGTATATCTTATTACTAGCTTTCTAGCTTTATTTCTACCAATAATATGTTTTAGGACTTATTATAATATATAGTTCTTCTTTATTTATTAGGTCGTAGCATGTTATAACGCGTTATAAATTATATTCTATAAGGATGTTTTATACGAACGAGATAGAAGGTTGTTTATTTCTTTTAATTCTTTTAATAATTTATTAATTTATTTAAGTATACGCCTTCTTCAGTCTTTTTCGGTTATTTTTTTATTGAATTTATAGTATATTTACTCTTATTTTATATTGAATTGATTGCTATGTTTACTCTTTATTTTTCCTTCTTAACTTGTTGCTAGTTCTTTGTTGTCCTCCACCCACCGATTTTACTATTATTGTAGATGTTGTTGTATGTAATAAGCAAGCTATTCAATATGACTTAACTTAACTACTGAATCTAATGTATGTATGTATGGTACATGTTTCTCCCGCATACCTATAGTTTATACATTATACAAGGGAAGATTCCCTTTATTCTTTAATATTCTTCTTAGCCTTTACTTGCATTTATATATTTCTAAAGTAGTTCCTAAAGCATGTTTTATAAATTTCTATAGAAGAGTCTCTGCCATAGGATTAAGGGATGATGAGTTGGGATTGTGTTTATGTTTATATGTTGTATATTTCCTGTAGTAGTTATGACTAGTTATGGCTTAGCTTTTTGGTTATTCTTAAGTACCCCTTATATTTATACTATATGTTCTATGTCCAAATATGTATATCTATATGTTATGTTTAAAAAATATGTTTAAAATCCAATCCCTTATAGCTAACATTTACTTTCGCAATGAATATTCATGTTTTTAGAAGAGAGTAGTTTTAGAATATAGATGTTACTTACAGGACCTTTCTACTTAATAATTTGTATTCGCTATTGGTTATCTTTCATTCTGTGGATGTTTTGGTATTTATACCAAGTTTTAGAATTGCACGGCTTTTATTTATTTAAATTTATATTTTACATTACATAGCATAGGATCTTATCTTAATTATTACTTACGTGCGTTGTGGAAAAAGAATTTCTTTGTTTTGTAGGATGATATTGTTTTGTAGGATGATATTTATTCATCGTAGCGCGTCTTGTCTACACTCAATTTCATCAATATTCACAAATCAGTATAAGATAGATTAGATTCTTTATTATATCTTTTTATAATAATAAGGACTTACTTCATCACGAAACATGAGATGACTTAGCACAACAAACAATATAGTAAATTTAATAATCAACGATTGGATATTTACGTTCAACGTAGATTAGGAGGAATAATGGGTTTACTTATGATATGAAATTGAAGAGTCAATAAAAAAAAAAAGCTGCTACGTATGTATTTTTATTCTGTTGTTCAAACCTAGTATTTCCAACATTAACTATACATTTTTTAGATCTTCCGCTTTAATTTAAAATAAATTAAAATAAAATTATAACATTACGCTAATTATTATTATATCTATTTTTATTTACTTTTACTGCTTATGACTAATCAACCTTCTGTTCTTCGCGATCATCTTTTTTACAAAGCAGTTCTTTCTTTATTTACTACATTTGATTACTATAAACTAGACTAATAACTTTAACTAAATTCATTATAAGCGCATATTTTCTATTTTCTTCTTTATATAGGATCCTTGAATTATAGATCTTGGTAGCGATGATCTATTTCTTGCGGAACATTTCTTTGTCTCGATTAAAACTAAACCTAAGTAGGCCCTAACTAGTAATGTAATTTAGACTACAACACCTAAGGAGTGTGACATGTAACGAAAGGAATATCTTGTAATATAACCTATATCTAACTAATAAGACGCGTGTATAACTCCTTTCCTAAATAATATATGTATGAATTAATGAGAACTCTTTTCGTTCTTCGGTAGTCCTCTCCAATAAAACCACAAGCTGTGTGTTGTGTATAGAATATAAAGAATTAGTTATTTGTTAGTATGCCTTGTAGTAATAGTTATACCTTGTCTTCTTCCCAGTCCTGAAACATAAATAAGTGAGTTATTTTCCCTTCTAAATATACATCAAATCCAAGTACAATTATAAAGCTAAGCAGTACAAAAAAACCTAGGTAAGATAACTCCAAAGTAAGGAACACAAGTAGTAAGTAACATGGATTATCCTAAATTTGTAGGTCTTGGTAATCTATGATTTTTGTATACCCAATAGTATTTCATTATGACTTCTAAGTATAAAGAGCGGTGCTCTCCATGTTCAATATAAAAATAAATGAAAAAAAAATAGAGGTGCCAGAAGAAATAGACAAGGTTCGGGATAATATAGACCCAAAACACCTATATTTTTATTCCAAGGAAAAGGCACGAGAAAAGACCAAACAAGAGACTAAGTAGTCAAAAAACATTTACAAAATTGACATTGAAAAAAGGAGTTAGGTTATCTCGTATCCAATAATAAAAAATAATATCGATAAAAATAAAAAAGGGAGTTAAGGCCAGGAATCAACCACATTTAAAAAGAGAAACAGAGTAGCGCAACAGGAATTAGGAAGAGCTCTTGGTATTGTTATTTCTTTTGTTTGAAGGTATCTTAACCAAACTACTTTTGCGGACGCATACATAAAAATAATTAAGAATTAAGATTAAGAATACTAAACGGAAAAAATAAAAAGGGAAATCAAGATGGATTTCAATTTACTAAACCACTATACAAAGTCTCATCGACGATTGGAAATAAAATAAAGAAGTTCATTCGTTTGTTTGTGTCAAATATTCAAAAATTAGGAATCATTAACGAGGGCAGAAGTATATACCTGGGAAATACTGAATAAAAAATAGAGATTACTTACATACAACAGATAGTAATATATTCGTAAGCCTATCTATTAGTCGATTAGTTAAAAAGATATTATTATCTATATCTAGTAGTGAACAAAGATAAAATATAGAAGTATTCTTCTTCTAATTGTGTGAAAAATATAAGGAGTCTAATCTAATCCCGAAGTAAAAGAGTTCTACACATATGATCGATCGATCATAAGGTAAAAACAGATTCAAAAGTCCTAGCCTAAAGAGCTAAAGAAAGAGTAGGAAGTTTTATCTTAAGTTAATAAAGTCGAAGTATTGCCGACAATGTAGATATTCAAACGCGTATTTCCCCGAATTAGTTCCTTTGTTGACCTGTATAGGAAAGGCGAGTACATGACAAGTACCAAAAAGAGTTAACACTGCATATTTCATTCCTCTTGCTGGGAAATTAAAGTAGAAAATCCAGTCCTTAACCCCTCACTTCTTGTTTTAGTTCCTTCCTTATAGAGGTTACTTGAGATATACATACTATTGAACATTATTTAGTATAGATCAATATAAAATAAAATAAAATACCTTTCTATTAACCCAGCCAAAGAACAAAGTGCTGAGTACACATATAGAAGTTAAAGCATAATATATTAGAAGCGTTAGATTATTACTCAAACACGTCAACACAAGTATCAAGGGAGAAAAAATCATGGGTATATAAGTAATAAGATAGAGTAGAAAGGAACTCGAAGCAAGGTAAACATTGTATAGAGTGATATAAGGTAGATGTTGCACAAGATAATAGAAAGTAGGACATATACAAAAAAAAATAATTGGATATTAAGAAAAGATAAGTTCTTACTAGATGAAGTACGCCTTAATATAATAAAATAGCATTGGTCCTAAAACACGTACTATAATAGGAAAATATCTCAGTGTATTAAGTAAATAAAATAACATATGTACGGTTGTCACGAATAAAGTATCCCTATAAGCTTTTAGTCTTCTAGGTTAGGTACTAGGTAATTGAATTTGAATAATGAACTCCCTTTCTTCCTTATTTTCTCTAAGCGTACTATTTATTTATGTATGATCTACAATATCTTTTAATAAACTACTAGTGATTATGAAACTTGATCCACTTGTACTAAGAAATCATGATACCCAAAAGTAATATGTATATTAGTTATATTTAGTAGTATAACAAAAGAGAAACATGGCTTAGTTAGTGACTTTAATGTTAATGAGTATGCGTAGAATTTATAGATCTTAGTAAGGAATGGTAAAGTAATGCATCGAAGGGAAAGAACACAACCTTATATTAGGGCTTCTCCTGTAGTATATAGATGTATAGAAATAGAGTATTTGATCAATGAAGTAAGATGTGTCAAAAAGAAAAATACGTACTGTACCCTATAAAGAGCTAGTGTAGAAACAAGGGTTATAAGTCCTACCAAATGCGTTGTATATAATTTCTAGTTAAAACGAGTTGTCTTAACAATACCAAGAATACGGCCTTCTCCTTAGTCGTAGGTTACTTAGTACTAGTATTAAGATCGTGTGTCCTCAAGATAAGCTTCTCCCTTTTTTCTTTTGCCATGTTATAGTACTTTACGCATTAAACCAATTAATTATGTAGTACCCTAGTCCTTCCTTGATTGTTGAACTGGAAAAGTATTTGTTAATCCTAAGTATGTAATTTTATTTGTTACTTGTAGTTGAACATGATTTTGAAAGGGAAAGTCCTAGCTACCTACTATTAGAAAATTTTATAAGAGGGGAAAAGAATGATTTAGCGGCAAGAATCTAAATGTTGTAATGTACTCTATATGGTTAAGGGTAATGGCATACAATTTCATACGAATTCTCTAAAATAATGGTTATATTTGTATGGAAGGAAGAACATCTAATAAAGGTAAAGGCAGAAGCACGTCTTTATATACTAGTTACTATGCATGTATACTTTAATTCTTCCTCTGCGGGTTTACTTCTTCTAACATATTATGTTTTAGACTTATAGTGTTTGCTTACTAAAAATTAATGTTTATCTCGAGTTGTCTCTCATATTATAACGTCCTCAATAACTCCTTTCTTGCATGAAATAAAATAATATAACTAGGTACTCTCTTAACTTACATTACACGCTATAATCACTTTATATACTAAGTTCACTCGGAATTGTCCTTTACCCCTACTAGATTGAGATAGAAACCAACTCATTATAAGAAATTAGATAGAAACTATACTTGTTAGAAACATGTGCTTTGAGACAGATATGGAAAGATCTTTTACGAAAGGAAAAGCTAGGAAGTATAAAGAGAGTGCAATACCTGTTTAGTCTTGCCTATACCATTAAATTGTGTTAAGGAGGGATACTTGAGATGAAAAAAAAAAAGATATCTTGGACGCAAATATAAGCAATAACGAGACTACGTGTACAAATAAGATAGAACATAGAATACAGGTACAACATAATAGGTACTTAACTTAATATTTAACATAGAAAACCAAGGATCATTTAGGGTAGTAGAGTATTATAGATTAGATCATTAGGCTTATTTATAGTATAGAGGAATACTTACATGGCTTGTAGCTTTAAAGTTATACTGGTGTTTAAGTTATACTGGTGTTTATTAGACTCTTCATTCTTAACTTTTTAATCACAACATGATACGAGATACCTTACTTCACTCATTTACAAATATCCAATTATAAGTACATTTCCAAAAGAGATATAAGTTATCCTACTGAGTGTAATCGTAAACCATTCTATCATTTCTATTCGTCCTTTATTTATTATAAATGCGCATGTAACGTTGTGTAAAGATATCCATTCTTCTTTATTATAGGGTTTTTTATTTATTTATAGGGAATATAGTCTGTGCATTAAGGTGCGCCTGTGTTCTTATCCATTAGTATTTCATTTCGTACTTAATTTAAAGTATATACCCAAGTAAAAAAGTAAATCATTCATAGACATAGAGGGATCTACAAGATATAATATAGGTGCACACTAACCAAAGCAATTTATAAGGTAACATGGAATAAGAGCCATACCTAGTAGTTTTAATTATTAAGTCTTTGTCTAATTCTAATAAAGAAATCTAGATATAATATTAATTATGGTTATATTGTATGAGGATATACTATAACCCCAGGTGTCTTCCCTTATAATGACTTCTCCAAGTTTGTTGGTTATACTACTACCACCAGTTGTGTTTTCTAAGAGTAAATGGATAATATGGTTAAGCTCCTTAAAGATAAGTATAGTGTGACTAAGAAAGCTATGGTGTATGATGATGTCAAGTGATTAGTTCTCAAAGTAGAGGAAGTGTACTGGCCTATAACCAGGCAAGGATAAACATTATGTATTGTCACATATGATGCAAGAAAAGAGTATAGTGTTGCTAAGGTATGGTCTATAACAAGCTACTCTATCTATAACTAAGTATTACATAAATGTAACTCTAGCTCCCATTAATTACTTAAACAATAAACAAGTAAACTGCCTATAACAGTATACTCGCTTTATATTATTTTTTACAAGACAGGGAAAGGACTCTAGTATATTATGTAAGCATCTTAGTATATAACTTATGTAGCAATCAAAGCACAAACATAAGTTACTCTACTTCCTACAATAGGATCTTCTTTGTGTGGTGTCTCTATCGACTCGGCAGTATCTTGGTATTAAGTAATTTCTTATGGATTAAGTCTTGGCTAATGTATAAAGGATTGTTCTATATGACTATGACTACACGCACGCACACTACCAAATATTGGAATGAATGAATGAATGAAGGTTGCTATAAATATAAAATAGGGGAATACATAGAATCTAGGGAAACTACATGTATTACATTATAAATAAGTGAGATATTTATTGATGGTAGAACTAAAATTATAGGATTAGAGGATACTAGTATAGAATAGTATACACGACTAGAAGGTATAGAAAAAAATATAGTATAACTGACTTACCTCTTAATAATATGTGTTAGGGGCTTTGCCTAGGGATTAAATAACTTACCTCTCCTGTTCTACTACATTTTCTATATACATTGGCAGTATAAGATAATTTCAGTATTCATAGAGTACAACAGAGTTCACATATAAAGCTTACTTGATACAAAGTCACAAGCTAGCTAGTCAAGACACGAGTACAAGTATTCCAAACCACTAGGATAGGATTTTACTTGGGCATTAGAAATAAATTAGGTAGAACAAGACATCGTTGATAAGGGATTATTCCTTGGAGAGCTCGTGGTAGGATTTCAAATTATATAGCTTTGTTGTACACACCTTAGCATAGAATATAACATGGGGAAGCTCCTTCAAGTAATCATTATAAATAACTTGGTGTTGTAGTAGATCAAGGTAATACGTCTAATAGAGCTCTACACAAAGTTAGTGAAATGTACGTGTCTATGTAATGGCAAATAGTGGGTGGTTATAAATAAATCTATGTAATAAGGGTATTATAGAAAGAGAAGGAACAGCATATAGGACAACTAAGAATAAATTTAGTTTGGGCATAAACAAAATATTATAAGCTAGCAGGGAATTAAGGACTTCTAGGACTTTTTTTTATAGAAAGATAGAAAGAAATAGAAAGATAGAAAGAAGGTGTATGATCTCTATCGTGTTTACTAAGGTTTCACCATGTACAGGAAAGAAGGAGGACTCAGTAAGGCTTACTTATATTTCTTCCCTTTTATCCATTCATTTTTGTAAGGTATTGATATTGTGTTGTTTTACATTCTGGCTTCTTTATGGGTTAACCTAGATCTAGCATGCACTCTACTTACCCACTCTTAGTTTATAGTATACAACTTAGGAATATTTACAGGTATTTATTTATAAGGAACCAATTATAATTATAGTTAATTAATAAGCCAATTACTCTATTTCTTCTCTTTCTCCTATTATGAATATCGGTAATCACTAACACTAGCAATGTCATACTTGACTTATAACCCAACATATGAAAAATTATATCACTCTTTAAGTATTTCTCTTGTACTCACTATATAAGTTCAAAGGTTGCTCCTTCCTTTTTTGCTCTGGCAAAACCTAGTTTTTCATAAATACAATACTCCACAGTAATATAAGGCAAGAAGAGTAAAGATTGTTATATAGGCATGGTTTAGTTCTTAAAGATTCCAGAATTCTAAGTGGCAAACCTAATTTTATGTAGTACGCCTGTCTTTCATTATATAGATTTAATACTTCATTGTAAGCCAAACCCAGCACAACCTATTATACTTAGAGGAGTTCTGTCCCTTTTTCAGAAACTTATAATACTCAACAAAAGGAGATAAATAAAACCCTCAATTAAGTTCTCTTCTAGTGTATAAGTACTCGTTTATAATTTACTACTCTAGGACTAAGTATTTCTAGCTTGATACGTATTGGCTTACTTATTAATTTGGTATTGGTTATAATTAAATAGTATCACTAAGGACTACAACTAGGTTACTTTAGAATTCTTAAGAATTCTTAGGATATTTCTCTCTATGTTCATGACTTAAGCTTTATGGGTGTGTTGGAGCCAAGAGGTATTCGGGGGGGGGGGTGAAATAGTAAACTTAGGTATAGAATAAGTTCATGCTTATAAATATAATTTCATGCTTATAAATATAATTAAAGAGCAGTTAGCAGTTACAGAGTTACAAGTTCTATAATATAAAAACAGGATAGGGGGTAAAGGCATTATAAAGGCATATTCTCCTTTAGCATACTATGATTGGGTTCTCTCCTAAGTCAACTTAGAAATGAATAAAAATATTATATCAAGTCTTACTTACTTAAAGAAAGAATACTAGATCGGCGGGCATAACTAACCCCTTCCATGTTTTAATTGGTTGTGCATAAAGATTTGGGAATTTAGAGTTATCCCTATGTACTGTGTTTTGTTATAATTATAGAAGAATACTATGGAGTTAGAGTTATGTATAAGTTTCTCACGTCTTGGTTTACTTGGCCTAGGATTATATTACGATGTCTACTAAGTTTCCCCACTACCTATATTATATAGTACACTTAAAAATGCCTACTATTATGAACATTGGGTGGATTTACTCTTCTAGTTCCTGTGGTATATATTGTGGAGTTCGCGCATGCTCTTTCTAACTCTTCTCTATAATATTATTGGTTTATAATGAAATGTATTACGCAAACTATATATCTTGTAGGTGTTCTATAGATAATAGTTGTTTACTAAATTGAATACTTACTCAGTGTCCTCTTCATTTATAATATAAGCATGGTTTCTTTTTATTCTCACTTCTTATCTATCTATCTATAACCTTACCTAGCTGCATTACAACATAGTTTTCTTCATAAAATACTAGAATTTCTAAGGTTTGATAATGTATACTAAAAGACAAGTAACCCAAAAATCGGAGATAAGGGAATAGTAGTGCAAAGAAATAGTAGGGGCATAATACTAAGGGAGTATCCAATATAAAAGAGGTAGATCACATAGGATTCATTAAGAATGAACACGTATAAATTAAATTTATTTTCTTACAGAACAAGGGCTTTCATAATAATTTTATCAAGGAAGACTTACACCCTATCAACTCAAATTCTAGAAGGGACATATAATACATATTTAACATTGCCATAGATCCCTTGCTTTTTATAGTATAACCTTTTTTTTTACTTGACACTTGTGATCATTTAAGTAAGTTTATTATCCTTATTCTATATTAATTATCCATACTAAGATTTGTTCTTAACTAGCCTATACTCCGGTGTGTTACCCCTGTAAGAGTTCGATTGGTATTTTCTAAAAAGGTAGAAAATCTACATAAGGTATGATCAGCTCTTATAGTGTCTCTTAATCTAAAACAAACTATAGTCCTTTCCTAGTAATTCTCTAAGCAGACCTTCCTTCTTTCTAAGCATAACCTTTTCTAATATCATAATTGTTTGTTTCCAAATCTTAAGTACTTTCATAGGCATACTAACTTAGATTACCCTTACAGGTTAATCTTTCTACCTAGCTCTAATTGTAACAAGGCACACGTGTATTTGCTTTTGTTCTTAATGATCATTTATAATTTAATTGGATGGAGTCTTTCCTGTAGTACTACACCCTTTATGAACGTTAGCTAGTATAGTTATATCACAAAACTTAGAAGTATTTCCTAGTAGATATTAGTAGAGAAAGTTAAGGCACTCTTATATAGTTTAAGCTTAAACAAAGATAGAAAGTAATTAGATAATCCAAGTAAAAGTAAGTGATCATTATATGCGAGAATTATAATATGTGCTGTGCTAGTAAACGTTATACTTTATTAGGTGTAGTGAAGGGGGAGTTTCTATTGGAAACTTAAATAATTAATGAATACTTATTTAATTTATGTCTTGCCTTGTTTTTTCTTATAAGAAATATAAAAAATAGAGCGGGTGTTTTCTTGCTGTGTACTATATAAAATGCTTAGAAGTAAGACATCCCTGTTCCTTATATAGCAATAGTTTGTATAGGTAGAAATTAAATAATATAGAGTAAAACCAAATTGAGAGTAGATTCTTATAAATCACTATCACTATATAAAAGTTCAAATACATATATTGCTAATATAGGAGTGGTTTACTATAGAAGTGTTATACTTGGAATTAGAAACTATACACGTTAAATACACATTAATATAAATATATGCTACATACGAATAAAAGTGTTACAGAGTCAAATATCACAAACGTTTCGTTAACGTGCACTTACTTATAAAGATGAAGGGTATATTCACATGACAACAAGGGAAGACTTCGTAAAGGCTTAGAGGGATAGAATAGGGATAATTCTTTAATTGGAGGAAATACATACTATATGTTGTAAAGAGTAAATTACTTTAAATAGCTTGTTACTTGTACTCATTTTGACTAGAATAGATAAATAACTACAATCTTGTTTTTGGCTAAAACACTACTGGAATTGCCTCTAGTGCTATGTATACTATGGTAAAACATTTATAAACTTCTTATCTTTTTATCTTTCTCATATTATTATTATTATAGGTTGACATATATTTATACTTGCCTTATCTTATAATAATCCAAAGAATTAGCCAGTACGCCTTTCTTACAAATAAGTTTGGGTGTTAAAGATAGAAACTAGACTAAGCTTTGACAACACTAAATGATTTAATTGAAATGAACCTTATGAACTCTCTTCTAGGTAATATCTTTTTCTATCTAGCTAAGAACGTATTATAAATTACTTGTGTATTATGTTTTGAACACTACTTGAAGAAGGTAACTCCTATGTATTACTTATACCCTTATAAGTCCTGGCTTGGGTAAACAAAGATTCATAGAAATAATCTCATGGTGGAATATATATATATATATATACAAACAAGGAAGGGTACTAAGAATATAAATGTGTAGGAAGTAAAATAAATATACACTGGGTCTTATAGCATTGGAATAAATAAGGGATCTGTTGGGAATAAGGTACATAGTAACTTATCCATATCCTAAAGTAAAACTTATAGAGACAGTAGGGTATTTCATACTTTTGGCTTTAACCGAGAAAAACAATCCTTTTGGGTAATACTTGTTAGTGGTTCATTATGTATACATATTTTCTCACTTCTATTATGATCTTACTTTTGTTTGTTCTTTAACTTAATACCAAAAATACTCTTGCATCTAATTATGTACATGTATATCCAATATCTATCTATACCTAGCTGGTTTATAGAAAAATCTAAAGGGGGGTAAGTCAACAGGGGCACCTCTCTTCTTGTGTTATTTTATATACTAAGTGTGAACATGATACACCAATAGAATATTTTTATTTATGATAAACATTTCACCGCAGTTGTAAGGGATGTACTACTTCTAAAGCAATTTATTTAAAATGAAGACAATCCTCAGCAATATCTGTACTGCACGCCTTCCTTCCTTTCATAATTTCTATACTTTAATGCTGTGTTAGAAGTATTAAAGGGTAGTTAGACCTATTTATTAGTAGTTTCTTTACTTTAGTATTTTGATATATTAGTTCTTTATATACGAATATTGGTATCCTTAATGATGTATAGTTCCTATCTCCTTAATTATTTAATTATTTATTTTCCGAGAGGGTTTCTCTTCGTTTATTCAGTGTTCTTATGTAGTACTCAAAGTAAACGGATCTTATAGTAGCTTAAGCTCTTAGTGTAGAGGGATGATAGAAATGAAAGGGTATAAGTTCTCAAATGTTCTTTCTAATTTCACCAGTAAAGGAGTAAAAGGTAGGGTTTAGTACTACAGTATAGATAGAGAAACTTCGAAGAGGAACAATTGCGGTATGATTCTTTCTGAAATTAATAGAGAAGGGACTGAAGACTGCACAAAGATTCAGAGAACCTCCAGTATATCTACTAGTTATAATAAGCTTTATTCGAAGATAAACACCGTCTAACAGTTTGTATCACACTGGACTTTAATTACTTGTGCCAAGAAAGAAAAACTGATACTAAGGGTTACTTCTCAACAAAAGAAATCAGGTTTACGAATAACGAAAAAGAGGCAGAAGAACGGACTCCATACTTGTTGTGTTGTATATTTCTCTTCATTTTCAAGGTATTATGGGTCAAGGATAAAATATAGTGATCAAATCCTTTTTCATTAGGTCCTAAAAGACTTGTAGCCAGCCTTGTTAAGTTAGGAAACTTAATAGTGCTTGTCATATTAAGTTAAGGATACGGAGGAATAGTGCACAAGACATATTACAACCTATTCTTTAAATAAATTTTACAAGAACTTTTCTTCTGTTTTCCCACTTTGTATATCTGGACTTTGCTAGTAGTATAAGGTGGTTTATATTATCTAAGGCCCTCTAGAATTCGCTCTTCCTCAAAGAGATATGTTTTAGATGGGTTCCCTTTTATTACCTGATGAACTGAAATTGAGAACTGTAAAATATCCGTTTGTTCCCGAAAGAAAAAGAAGAAGTTATAAAGAGAACTTATTAAAGAAGAGTAGCATTACAACAATATAAAAAAGAGGGTGGAGTATCTGGTTAAAAACAAAAAAATAAAACAGGAACAGCCTATAATCTAGTAGATAACAAGAAATATTATTGGTAAAAGTGCTTTAACTAGTATTGGTTCTGCTTCGGAGAAAATTGCGCAAGGTTTTGTATATTGTATGTAGTATTTTCTTCTATATAATTTCAGAGAGATATGTGTCGTCGGTTGGAATATTTTAAAAAGTAAATCACTTCTTATCTTAAGGTGATAGTTTAGTTACTTATGCCACAGTGTTTACCTTAGAAAAGCTTGCTTAAGGAATAAGATCGATATATTCAATCTTTCTTACTGCTAATTTTAGAAAAGGATATAGAGAACTTTTTCTAAGTTATTTCTGTAATGTAAAGTGACGAAGTAAGTATCTTCTACCGTGCTAAGACCTTTTTGACTTGTGTGATGAATCTTGCTTGGTGTACTTAAGGAATAAAAGGACACGTTTCCACAAAAATATTAATTGTTGTGCTAACCTTCTATGCTTCTGAAATCTGTACATAATGGACTATAAACAAAAGTGTAAAACATACGATTTTTGCCAACAGTGGGCTTCTTTTTTTTATTAAAGATGTCCTCGCGGGGAATTTATTCTATAATTACTAGAATCAAAGTTTTCCTACATATACACATATTCTCTACCCGGAAATTCCTGGGATGCGCAAGAGAAGCGTACAATGTTGTAAGGAGCGTGGTATGATTATGATATTACTGAATTAATTAATGCTCTATGTTCTATTGATAAGTCTTCTTTTTAATTAGGCAGGGTGTCGAATAAAAATAAAAAGGATTCTTCTTCTAGGTTCGGTAAAATTTAGTAGAAAAAACAAGCATTAGTCAAATTGTGAAATAGAAACTTACAGCAGAGAGATAAACGTGATGGCATACTTACTATAAACTAGAAACTTTACACTTGTTGTTTTGGATTTATGTTATGACTTAGTGTCTTCCTAATTGAATCTTTTTCCTTGCGTTTTGGTTAAATTAGACAATATAAGACAAAGAAGTAGAAATTTTACTAATTATTAATACACAAGAGAGAGAATTTCCCTATATAATTTCAATAAAGAGGGTATTACTGTCGTCTTGAGGAATGTAGCAATGGGTACTAATAAATAAAAGAGATTTTTAAAGGCTGTTAAACATATAAGAAACCAGGTTTAATGTTTTTTTTTCCTCTTCTGTGTTAGTTCTGCTAGATGTAATTTCACTTTGTCTCAGGGGAGAATAATCAAGTTCTCAATTTCAATATAATATCAGTAATATGTCTAAGAACATTGGTTTATATCAAACAAAAAAGAAGAAAGAAATAGACTAAGGGAACATAACATATAAAATTTTAACATAATATTCTACCTGGCTAAGAGAATTATTTTGTTTATGGACCCGTGTTTACTTTTTAATAAATACTTTTAAGAGAGACTTTTTATTAAGGTTGGAATTATAGAAATAGAGTTGCCTAGGCATTAGAATTTGATCGATTGCGATTACTATTCGTAAATATTGATTGATTAGCCCCACAAAAATACGAAAAGGATCTACTCTTCTCTCATAACTGACCTTTCTTTTTATCCGGAGAGTGACTTAACATTTTTATTTATGTTCTTTTAGATTAGAACTAATAGAGAATTAATACATATTTTATAGAAGGAGATATTTATTATGTGTATGAAACAAGACCGTAGAAAAGATTCGAGATAAGTAAGATCCGGGAATATCGGCAGTAAGAACCCAGAGGTAAAAGCAAAAGATAAAACAAAGAAGACAAGAAACTACTCCACTCGCAAAGCTTCACACACAAAGAATATTGTTATAAAAGCCAAGAGTTATACCTACTAATGGATTAAAAAGGAAATTATACGCGTACCTTCAAATAGAACGTTGTAATTTATATTCGAAATTGTTGTTAGTTCCACTCTATAATATATTTTTAAAGGAGACTGAATACTCCTATTTTTTATTCTTTATTAATCGAATATTTCTCTAACAAACAAGTAACACAACCTAACAACTGCTTTGGGAGAGACTTGATTTTTGCCCTTACTTTTAAGCTAAGGTAAGAAATCCAAATATGTTTTTACTTTCCTTATTTTTTTAAGACACACCTCGCCGAGAGATAATTAACTTGCTTGTGGAAGAATCAATTCTAAAAAAAACTATAGATGCAGGTAAAAACTATTCCTTTTTTACTACCTACTAAGTAGCACAATGTATATCCGCTAGTTCTCAACAACGCACAAATGTAGATATCTCTATACCAAGTTTATTTATTTTTGATCAATTATCCCTAACCCTAAATCCTAGTTCTATGCTAAAGCCACTGGGTGTGAGTATAAATAGAGAGTACGAATTCATTACAAAGGAAGACAAAAAAAGGACGTCTTAGTTAAGAATTACGAAAGTGGGAAATATAGTATAAATGTAAGTATAAAGAACGAAATAAAATGAAAATATTTTTTTATGTAAAGGCAAGAAGAAGATTCATAGCAAAAAAATACTTTCGGGACTTTGTTTGGTTGGATTCTCATTCAGTTACAATTGGTTGATAAGACTCACACCCTTACACAAGAGAAAAAACTAAAGGAGAGTATTACTTAAACTTAAGTTTGTTAGATCTTTTAGGCTAGGTACCACCCATTTGCTGACTACTATTCTCTTATTTATTTCCTTTTTTTTTTTGGCAAAGTCTATATTTGTCATTTGTTTTGGATCTTTTCCCACCTTCTTTTCTTTGTTGTGCTATATCTCTATTTATCTACTTCAACCTTTCTTTAGCATCTATAAAGCAAGCACGTGAATAAATCAACTTATTTTTCATTTTCCATGTAGCCTCCGTTTTGCCGTAAAGAAGATAGATATGTTTGCATTTTTGCACTAAATAAATGAAAGAAGGTCTCTGGCTGTGCCAATAACCCTGTGAATTCTGAAGATGCATCGGTATACTACTCCACCCCTTTTTGGGTACGGTGTATATTCCTTATTCCGACTTCCCCTCTTTTTGAACAACGGATCAACCCCTTATTATCTATCTTATTTTTTATATTTGCCAAGACGGGTCTTAACATTTCGACTTCTAATACCGAAGAGACATATCTACTAAACAAAAAAACCAGCAAGGCGTACGTAAATGAAAAGAAAGAGATAAATCCAGAAAGTAAAGGACCTCTTTATTATATTTATTATAATCGTCTCACAGAAAGGGCAGTTATATTGCTTCTCGCATTGATCATAACCACACGACGTAGTTATCCCAAACCAACAATTACGTGAATAATTATATAATAGAAATCTTTCTGTTTGTCATATAATTATCATAAATGTTCTAGAATTCATTTGGTAATTAGTAATTGCTTCTTTAACCTATTGCCTATAGAAGGGAAGTCACTTCTCCTGTATGAACAAATACTACAGCCAAGTTTTCGAGTCATTAGTATCAAAACAAAAATAAAAATTCGCGGTTCTGGAATCAAGGAGATAATACATATACGAGTCTAAGTGAATACTTACAACCAATACAAGAAATTGACCTATAAGGCAGGAAAAAGCGTAAGTTCTCGATTATCTTATCCCACAATTATAAAGCTAAGGTGGAATATGACTAGCTAGTAAAGAAAAAGGAAAGGAAACAGGTACTTTTATAACTATAGTGAGTATTAGATTTTAAGATTTCGATGTCTTCTCCCTAAAGGAATTTGTAAAACATCCAGTTGACCCTTGGGTTGGGTAGATGCAACTTTCTCCGATTTTCGTTCTTAATAAAGGAAAACTAGAAAGCTTCTGACCCATATGTGAAACTTTTCGTATTTTTTGGTCAATCGTAAGTTAGAAATGTGACTTACTATTTTTTCAAATATTGGATATTGGTCAACTATCGTATTTTCCATTCCGCTTGTAAAAACTACGAATTTAGACCCGAAAATAGCATGTTTTTTATGATTTTTCAATGCTCAGTATGAATCGAAGTAAGCTCAATCAATTTTACTTAAGAAGCTTGTTCATTTTTTCAGAAAGTCGATAGTTACCAGTAGTGAAAGTGAGAAAACCAAATTTAACTTAAAAAAAAGTGGAAAAGTGGTCCAAATTTAGAAAGTCAGATAGTTGCTCTGGGGACAAAACCTTGTTTGTTAATTTTACGTATTAAAGAGATAGATGTTCTTTGTTGTAATTCTTCCAATATATTTCCGCGCAGAATCCTTATACTTATATATAAATATAGAATCTCTTTATTTAATAAGGTAGTTTTTTTTGCCTTTAACTTTTCTCTATAGTTATAAGAATTTAAAAATAAAGCAGAAAAATATACCACACTCCTTTGCACAAATAAGGTAAGGAAGAAAGGACAAAGACAAATATTTCATTTTTTTGTATGTAGATAAAGTATAAGTTTGACTCTCACTTACGTTACAGATAAATACGTTCTTGAAGGGACTACTCCTTTTTTTGGATACGTGTTTTTGAAATTTGAATAGATCTCTATATGTTGGTTAAACCTTTTTGGTACTAACTATAAGCAATATTAGACAAGACTTCCCTTAGATAGTATAAGAAAGAGTATTATAAGAAATTATAAGAAGAAAGGTCTAAAAAAAAGTACCGTAGAATCGAACTCTCCTCTACCAGAGATAGTATAATATTAGAAGAAGTCCGATTAGTATCTTGCAGAACCCGCCCATGTAATATTTTGTGATTGAGAAATCTTCATCCAAAATGTTCTTCTTTGTTTTTGAAGGCAGCTAGCTTCCTACTACCCCGTATTCTATTATCTAACTAAATAAACTAACTACTACATGACTATGCTAAAGAAATCTATTGTGTATGAAAGTCCCCAATTACTTTATATTATTTTTCTATATTATTATTATTAGGAGGAAAAAGACTGTGAACTATTTCCACTAGGCTTGCACACACAGTTTGCTTGGTTAGGAAGGTCATATAGCGTCTATTACTGAGGAAGTATAATCCTTTATAGCCAAATAGCCAACAGCTTTATTATTTCACTTATTTTTTTTACTCGTACTGATGAGAAGTCTGTCAACAGCTCAATAAGAATGCAATACTTATAAGTTGGGTATAATAACTCAAATATAATAATATTATGTATGATCTAGTCATTACAAATAATATACGAATATATGTCATATATATTATATGTGCCATAAAAACGTATCCTAGTATATCTTTAAGTATCCCTGCGAAATGCACCTTCTAGTAGCCTATAAAGAAAGCACGGTTAATTTGAATTCTTTATCTTTAATTATCGAACTCTAACTCTTTTTTACCTCGTTTCCCACGCTCCGATATTGTGAATTGAATTTTTCTGGATATGTACGTACGAATCTCTTTATTTCTTTCTTATTTCTTTCATTTTTATTATTGTATTTCCTCTAATGATTTATTTATCCGAGTAGTAAAGACAACCTCGGAACTAATTTCATTTCCAAGGAATAAAGACCAATAATCAATAGTTGTAGAATGTAATAAAAGTCAAGAAGTCTAAAATATATAATTCTAGAACAAGAACAAGGAAGAGCTGAGAAGGGCTGCAACTCGACCAGTCATAATAAAGACACAAAATACATATAACAAAGTAAAAGAATAAGTAAGAGAATAAAATATTTCAGGACAACCCTATTATTTTAATAAAATCCAAGAACTCCTTTAGTAATTTCGACAGACACCGCGTAACTAGGTCTTTGTAGAACAATTTCTCTATATAGTAAATACATGTAATTCAAGAATCTAACCTATATTTTTTCTACCAGTTTCTTAGTCGAAAGTATTTTTTCGTTGTAAACAGATGTTTTAGCCATAGAATGCTATATCATCATCCTTGTATGATCCATCCGTATAGATCACCTGGGTTGTACTCTTAAATAAAGCTTTTTTTTTCTAATGCAATGAATAAGAACGAACACCAAGTACCTCTCTCTCTATATATATAATATATATATAATATATAATGTACATTAAATGTTGTTTTTTGCGAGGTTAGAGGGTAAAATAAAAAGAAGGGGGGTCCATATTAATTAAATAAATATTAACAGAATAATATAAATTACGTATCTCAAACACGGAATATTGTGTAGTTGGAACTGCACTTCTTATACTAAGACATTTGCTCTTGTCTACGTAACCTGTATATCCTCTGCTTACCCTTGTAAGTGCGAAAACTGGATTAAATTAATTATTAGAAGATATTAGAAGAAACTTCTATTTGATTGTAATTGCTTCTATAAGACTAACTTATAAAGAAGAAAAAGAAAGACAAAACCTCGCAGCAGAATATTTAGTTAGCATATAACTAAGTAATAAGTCTATTTAGAACCGAATTTAGACTTAACTACAGACTAAAGTTTCAATTCAATCCCAAATGGAATGAAACATTTTATTCTATACTGCTTTAATTACATCATAATAGTAAAATAGAAAATAAAGGGTTAAGGCCCTGAAAGGAAATCGGACAGGTGTATACTGTGTAATAAGGTTCATCAGGTAGAGACAACAATAGTATTCTTAATTTAATAAAATATATTTCCAATTTTTTTATAAGATAAGCGTAAGCTGTATTCTTACTCCTCTTCGCTAGAATTAATGTAGTGTTCTCTCCCTTTATACTTTTTTAGCTTGTTTTGTTGAAAGATATCTAATTTATAGAAAAGTCTTGCTTAGTAAAGAATAGATCGCTAGAATAACCTATATTTGGTTGGGAGTATTCCTCTATTTCACAGTTACACTATCGGACATAGATTATAAGATACGTATTAGAAATATTTATTATTATTAATTGAATATAAAAAACTAGAGTGGGCCTTTCCTGCATGTCTCATGTATATGTCGTACCCGAACAAAGGGGAAGTATTTCGTGTTTTAATCTTATTTCTAATTTATACAGGTATTTAAAGAATTCCTGAATTATTATACAGTCTCTCTATAGTACGTCCTCTCTTATACACTACACCATTTTAGTATCATTTCTTTCTTAGCCCTTAGTTTTTTTTGATCTATATTATGTTTTAGATTCCCTCCTTTGCTAACAGGTTTGTTATATTTGATGTACTACTTAATTAATAATACTCTATTATAAACGGGATTACTTGTTTCTAACTAAATAAAAAGAGAAAAGACATGCTTTTGTTTCC
The DNA here is from genome assembly GCA_026545765.1 of Plantago major. NCBI lineage: Eukaryota > Viridiplantae > Streptophyta > Magnoliopsida > Lamiales > Plantaginaceae > Plantago > Plantago major. The sequence goes on along the minus strand of JAIFAC010000007.1, from coordinate 2,003,921 downwards.
GGGTTACACATCTTTTGTTCTTAGTAGAGAATACATAACAAAAAAAAGGATCAAGAATTCATTAGTAGCTGTCATTTAGAGTACTTAGAAGGAAATACATAGAAGAGCTTAATAAAAAAAATAGTTGGGGTACTTACTTCTCACTTATAAAGTTAAATTTAGAAATTATAAAGAGAGATTACTTTTTTTTTGTTTCTTCCCAATATACACAAAAGGTCGTTAATAAGGGAGGCCTTTTCCTTTCTTCTATTATGCAATAAATATGCAATAAAAGTATACGTTATATCTACCTAGCACAGACCTATGTTTTTTCTCTTCTTCAACTCAAAGCACCCTTCTTTATTTTGGATTATATTATAAATAAGGTAAATCGGTGAGACAACTCTAGTATAGTATACGCATTAAGGGATAAATAGAATGTTAAAGCGTGTGTTACTCGAAGGCATTTACTAAAAGCTGGCTGTTATATATCCAAGTAACCAAGTAATAATAAATTTGATCACTACTAATAAGTCCTATTATATAAACCACCTTATGAGGATTACTCCCTCGGTACTGCGCATTATTGAGTGAATAATGAATCTTACTTAGAGTTAACTTAATAAAAAGGACACTTGTATGTATGTACCCTGAATGAAGTATTAATTTGATGAGAGCACTACTATAAAAAGATATAGGGGAGAAGAAGGGTAATATGGGGTTATTTCTATCTAGTAACAATATAAGTTAGGTGTAGGAGCTCTTTAGTTATGGAACCTATAGAACCAAATAAAAATATGAAGGTGTTTAAACTGTTGTCTACTCGAAGTATTCCTCTACTTTATCTGTCTTTGGTAAGTAAGTTATCTTATGGTGTGTATGCTTACAAATTAAGGTTAGATTGAAAGTAATCACTGCTTGATAATATAATTTAATCTTTTGTGTTAAGTGACGGGATGTATACCCTGCATTTAATTCTATTTGATCCCCTTGTAGTACATAATTATTTATATAGGTTTTTGGGTTAACAACACATGTCTCTTAGTACTGATGATTTCTCTTTCCTGGGTTGAAGTTTAGTCCGTATATTCATTTCAAAAATACCTTATACCTTAAACCTAAGGCCATTCTCAAGATATCTTCCTTCATCTGATAACATAAAGGTTCTAAGGAAAAAGCTATAATACATATCTTTCTAGTTGAGGACAAATGTATATTGCAAGACAAAGAAAACACAACAACGGGACCAGAACAACAAAGTACCCCAGAATCTAATTTGAAGAAGTTGGGAGAAGGCTTTGCGGTGGGTTTCTCAACAATTAATAGGGGGGATCGTAAATACTATAATGGTATATTATAATAAGAGGCTTGGAATTTTTGGAATATCTTTACGTGTTCTTTATTTCGGTCTTTATTTAATGAGCTTATAAATTTGGCTAACAATGAGCCTTTGCTTGGTTTTGCTTAGTTCTGGATCCTTTGTATTTAATCTCGAATGAGACTAAACAATTCTTCAATAAAAATAAATTGCGACTTGATCCATTCAGACAGATCCAGGATATCGTAAGAGAAGAAAATATAATACGTAGTTGTCTCAGAATTCAATCACGTATTTAAATAAGAGAAGACAAAAGTAACTTAGTATATAAAATAAATCTCCTTCCTTTCTTTTAGGGCCCGCGTAATGACGACTTTGTGAAGAGCACGTGTAAAAAAAAGTTAACACATATTAAGAATTCTTCGAATATGCTTATATCTTGTTTCAGTATCATTAAAAATATCACGGCAATTAAGACCTTGCGACAATGCATAAAACCTCTCTTTTATTTTACTCGGTTCTTATCTTGATCAATTGATTTAGAAAAAAAATGAAGGTGCTCCTTTAATGAAAAATACTAAAATAAGCCTTTGTCGATACAAGAGTAACATATTTTTAAATTACGGAGTCAGCTATGTAGTAAACACTTCGGAATTGGTAACTGTCAACTAATCATTTTTCCTTCTCTCTGAAAACCCTTATTTTAGGTCCGAAATGAACCTCTTTTTATGGTCTTTGTTCTCTAGCATATAGCTCTGAGAAGCCTGTCTAAAATTTTAGAATCTGGTTACTCCCTTAGAAATAGGGAGACATGGTTACAGTGAAGCTAATGAGATCCAGTCTTGCCCTTTCACACTTCTATATCTAGGACTAACTAGACAAGCTTGCAACTACACGACTGCTAGCGGAAATTCGGTTTCACTTTATTGGGACTAGTCTTATTAAGATATCGTTCATTTTCAACTAGGATTCTAGGTAAGGAAAGGATAAGGAGTAAGCCTAATCTAATAATATAAATTTTATTTTAATAGAAATTGGAGAATTTGGTCTTTCTATGGTGGAGGACCGAGTAATCAGCACCTTCAGCTAAGCACAAAATATCTCTAACAAATAATTGAGTTGAGACAAGTACTGGATTCTTCTTTCGACAAGAAATCTTTTCTACTAAATACGTAAATACAGATCTTTATTTCACGTTGTATTTATTATTTATGTAAGAAGTTCTTCTTCCTTTATGATTATGATCTAACTCTAAGTATTTAGAAATGTGTCTAGGAGGGAGTTAATTTAAGAGGATCAAATTCAAATTCAAAGTAATTATCCTCGAAGCCTTTGTAGAGTTGGTTTAGTTTTAGGAATTGCCTACATACAATAAAATACAACAAAGAAAGTTTCACAAATAATAGAAAATAATATAGAAGAAGTCCATTTCATGAGAAAAAGAATGAAGACAGGAACATATTCTAAGAAAATGAAAGAAGTATTTAGGAGAAAAACTCGCACAATTCTAATGCCTGCAACACCCACAATATCAATTATAAAGAAGAAAACAAAAATATCAAAATATATTATATATATACTATTTCTTTAGCTTGCTTACACAGGACTCTTTTCTTTATATCACTACTTTCCGTTGCTCGAACAATCCTTAGTATAAAAAACAACATAAACAGAAATTTACGACTGCACTTTACTTTTTTTATGTGAAGTATTTATTTAAATTTAAATACATTTAGAATATAGAAAACAAAGGTAAATATTCCATTCCCTGGGTACATATGCTCCAAAAAAGAGGTAGGCGAGTAGGCGAAAATACTAATACAGAAAGTACAGAACTTAACTATCCATCTCCGGGGTGTGCGTAAAGAATGTTTTAAAGGAAAAAAGTTATACAGCGTATCATATAATAAAGATTAATATCTCACAAATACAAAGTAGAGATCTCAACATGTAACATTTCTATAGACTATAAATTCAATTATTCCAAACTCCCCACCCCAACGTATTTTTTAATTTAATGAAACCTTGTATTTAGTAAATAGACCTTGTAACGCACGAAAATGGGACTTAATCAAAACTTCTTAAGTTAGGAATTATAGATTCTTTTTATTCTTTGGTGACGATAAATTATTGCTGAAAAACCAATCCTGCAACTACCTCATTCTAAAATACTTCTTATCGGGGAAAAAATTAGTAGGTAAAAGTAAAAAGAAGGCATGAATAAACATAGAAAGTTCCTAGCATATAGTCCTAGCAAAGCTAACAAATTATACCGTGGATAATGAAACTTAATAGGAAATAAGAGATTTGAGGGAGAGTGGTAGAGTTAGGTTAAGAAATAGATGTTGCGGGTATTCTTTTCACAGCATTCACTTAGGATTAATTTCTAATCATTCATTAATATGCGCCAGCCTACGGTTGGGTTGTTAGGATACCAGAATAAATCTTTGATTGGTCTTAACGTCTATAATATGTATAAATGAGGTCCTCCTAATAAGCCCACTTAATTAAGACTAGGTTTCAAATTCAGAGAATGTTATTTCACGTCCTAACTAACTAATTAATAATTTCCAATCGAAATGTTATTTTTGGTTGGTTTAAAGGCTAGTTATGCACGCAAGTCGGCAAGGTAAGGTAGAATAGAGACATGATAATGAGAGATAATGGTGGAAAAGATAAGACAAGATCCTAACAGTTTTTTTGGCTCAAAAAAGCGAGGTTGGATTTCATAGGTCTCTAGTATTACATAAATCTATTAATTGGCAACTCTTATTGACTTCCCGTTTTGTCTTTCTCTTTATCATCGTACACAGGGGTCGAATTTTGTCCATGCTTTTTTGTAATTCTAAATTCATGTCTACTCATATCTAAAAGATATCTAAAAGAAATAGAAAAATAATATTATTTTATTTTCTCCTTTTTTTGTATTTGTTGTTTGTAGCAAGCAGATTCCTCTTATCTTATTAAGTCAAATATGAAATATGTATGTAGTAAGGAGAAGGGATTCTATTTTGTTTACCAAAACTCTGGAAAGCATATCCTTAATTGATCATCTCATACGGAAGGAGTTTATTTATATAATATTTCATTTTTTCACATAAAGAAAGTATATCGGATTGTTTTAGATTTGGGAATAGCACATTTACAACAACTAAGAGAACAGAGAAGCAAAGGATTTCCTTCCTGGAAGATACAGGTATTTCTTATGATTGATAATTGATAATGGAAAAAAACATTACATGAGGTCTATCTCACCATGTTGCTTTATTAGAATTAAGAGGAAAATGTACCCTACGATGGTATGTATAACGGAGTCTAAAATACTTTTTGCGGTAGGAGGCAATTCCACCTAGAAACAAACGAACTATAAGTCGAATTATAATTTAGACCACAAGACATGACCAAATTCTATAGATCCAAAGTATACTTAGTAAGGGGAATTATAATCCGTGGATTTCTTGTTTTTTACTTTCTCTTGCTTGTTGTATAAGGCCGGTAGTTGTAGCGTATTAGAAAAGAAAAGAGTTCTATTCTAGAGTTCTAATGTTTTAAAACGCAATGTCAGCTAAAATTGAACTCTAAGCGAAGAATAACACTTTGCGCCAACAAGGTAACCAACTACTAGGTATTTTTTCAAAGGGAGGCTCTCGCCATTACTTACTCTCTTTTGTTTGAATGGATAACTAATACTTCTAAAACTTATTTATTATAATATTATTAAGGAAGATATAGAAGACTTAGGATTTCTCTTTTTTCTTTTTAGTCTAAGAGTTATTGCCTACCAAAATGTGTCTATCTATATGAATTATGAATTTTTTTCTAAGTTTAAGTAAATTCAGAGGTATAATTTCAATGATATTCTTTAATTTAACCAAAACTACTCCATAAGAAAGAAGGGCAAAGGATCACGCCCAACCTCTTAACTAGAATAATGCAGGCAATGTATATTATTTCTGTTTCTGCCATTCGTATTATAGACAAATTTTTTGGAGCTGTGTACTAGGTGAAGACGTTTTTCCTTTTTACTTCTACATGATTCTAAGTACAACTTTGAACTGAAGTAAGCCTGTAATGCCTCTTCTTATACAATACTAGACAAAAGCATGACTGACAAATCTCTTATTTTGGATTATTTATATTTCTATAATTATAGTCTATATACCTGCATTAAACCTGAAAATATTGTTCACAACAAATAACTGTGGGGACAAGCACCTGCACGATCATTTCTCACATTTTAATAAGTAAGATCCAGTTCTTTTCAGTACACTTGAAAAATTCTAGCATCATCGGTAAATAATGCGTTTTAATACTGGTTTTTTGCAAGTACAGAATGTTTTTGGTTCAGTAAGAAAAGTCTTTTGCGATATATTAAGACATATAAGGGAACTTGTCGTGCAACAAGGGACAAACTCGAGTATTTTCATAATTCTAAAAAATCATATTGTAACGAAAGCAAGTTTAAAGGGTCTGCTTTTCTCGTACTAATCATTTATCAGTTCCCATCGAATTCCTTATAAGCTATAATAAAAAAAAATGCAATTACTACAAATAATGAATAGAATCAACCCCGCCGGATCCAATGCCAAAAGCAAGCCAATAATTTTTTGGAAATCCAATTTCGAGTATTTTTTTTTATAGAAATAGGTACTTCTACTCATCACTTTTAGGTATGTTAAATATAATGTAATCTTTAATTTGAGCAATTGTCAGCAATCATGCTGCAGAAGAGGGCTTTGAATAGCTTCTCTTATTCTTACTTAATTAAAGATCTTCTCGGATATATCTTATTATATCTTATATTTGTTTCTAGACTATAATTCAAAGTATCCCTCTTCACCGGAACTGTAAAGTACTACTAAATTTAAATTATTTCTGCCCTTTCCCAACTTGCGTATATGCTAGATCTCTAGCACTCGTATCCACATGATCCCTGAGTAGCCCACAAATTTCTATATCATAAAAAAAAAAGATTCTTTTCTTTGAGTCCTTGATTTGCGACAGTTAAGACCTGGCCTTGTTGTTTCTCTACGATTATATAATAAAATTCCTTCTTTATTATATTTGGTACGAAGATCATAGTACAAATTAAATTAACTACATAGTTTTAACTTAATTCTATAGTACTGACTATAGTACTGATCCCTTGTTTTTTCAAGAAATGCTGTGTCTTTTCGAGTGCTTCCTTTTTTATTTTAATATAGTCAAGAATATGTAACAACAAGACCTAAGTCTCACATACTATAACATACATCCTTAGACAACATTTCTTGTGTAGTACAATCGTGGTAGAGTATTATTGACTAATCCTAAGACTTTTCCCATATCACAATTTTAGGAGTACATGCCACATTTGGTTTCTTAGTCAACAATGGCAAACATAATATATCCAGCATTCTTAATTCTTTATCTAAAGCTTCTTCATAGCAAGTCAAGTATCCAGAATTTCCTTTTTGTCTTCGGGAGAATCTAACATAAGGATCTCTTTTTGCTCAGTCAAGAGTTTTCTGCCCAGGATTACCCCTTTTAAATTTTCTTTAGCCAGCTCCCTTTGTGATATGTCTTCTTACGTTCTAGCTACTAATAAAGCCAAATAGTTATCAAGTCCACAAATAAGGTACAAATAAATCTTTTATAGTTTCCTATTCACTGTTTTTTCTATAGACAAATAACGCATTATTCTTAACCTAAGCTAAGCTTACACGATTTTGCACGTTTCATGATACAATCTCTCTCACAAAAACGTTCTTAAATACATAAGTTTTGAGGAATAATATTTAAGGTTAAGGTACAACTTCTGTCTTCTTTTCTTCTGTGCAATATCCTTAATGCCTTTTTCTTTGACAAAGTATTTTAGTAGACAATTTACGTAGTTTTCAAGTCCTTATTCTATACTCTTTAAGGGTACCTGAACGGATTTCATTCCAATAGACATCAAAGTATAAGATCTTATAAAGAAAAGAGTCAACCTACAAAAAGCTGGTCAGTCATCATAAAGCATAGACCGAGACCCTGTAACAAGCAAGAAATTGTTAACTAGTAGAAGACCTCTCTTGTACTTTGGTTAGAAGAAGTTTTAGCTAGCTTACACCATTGTTGGATATTTCGTAATAAAATAAATAGATGGACAATTTCTTTTACTGAATAACCTGTCTTAAGAACAAGAGCAGCGTTTCCTACGAATTCTTTTTTTTTTTTTATAACTATGGGATTCGCTATAATATAAATGTTCTGCACGATGCTGTAGTAATCTATGGAACTCAACAACAGGGATAAGTACCTTTTACTGGGGTTGCTGGTATAATATATAAAGCATTTATAAGTGTCTTTGGATTATATATATTATTATTATTAATTTTGCTTTAAGAAAGAAAAGGGTTGTTTGATTATATACATACAACAAGATTTCTATACACGGAATTTACACGGAATTTCTCTATATATATATATATACTCTACTCTCTGCAGTATGTGCACATTTAGTTAGAAGAGATACCGTTTTATACAAAGAAAGCCAAGCTAAAAATAAAAAAAGATATCTTGGAAATTAAAAAGCATCACTTTTGTTTTTGTTTGGATAAATAAAAAACTATATAGGTTATAGGCATGAAGGCGTAAGATAACAGTACATATTCACGATAAAATTATAGATTCCTCTTTTTTATTATTGTATTATTGTAAAAACCCAAGTAAAATAACTTTTAAGGTCAGTTTTTCTTCCTTTGTTACCGCTACTACTAACACTAATAAAATATGAAATAGAAATATAGGTTTGAAACAAACAAATTTTATCATTGATTGCTGTATAAGGTATGTCAAATAAGTAAAAACTCTAATTGTATTAGTGAAAGAAAGCGCAAAAAGATATAATCTAGGTTTTAATTTAAAATAAAGAAACAGGATTTATAAGATAAGAATGATATTTGGAATGCATATGGAGAGTAGACTTTGGGGTTCAATTATTTCTATAATTTCCTAAATTACATACATTTTAGAATTAGTTAGAATTAGACAAGCGTATGTATCATCCATCCTAACATTGAAAAAGGACATTAGATTTAGCGAAATAAAATGATTGGTTAGGTGCTCCAACAATCACGTATATATAGAGATTGAGTAATATTTTCTCTTTTGTATTTGTTTCGAGTTGAGGCTAGCATATTTATTTTCTTGGTTTAGAAGGATTGTTTGTTAGTAAGATTGAATTGATAGGACCCTTGCTTTGTGACTTATTATTTATTCTAATAGGGTGTATAGCTCAGTTGGCAGAGCAATCGACTTTTAATTGATTGGCCGTTGGTTCAAATCCTACTACACCCAGAGTCGAAGGAAACAAATAAAAACTTTTCAGTATACCGCTCTACACAAAAGAATACACACGTAGAAAATACAGTCTTCTTATGTCCTCTCTCCTATTTTCCTCTATTTAGTGATTAGTCTGCTATTATCTTTGGTACTACTGGGTCTTCCCTTCCTTTTCTCGCAAATGCTTCCGAATACTTCTTGTTTTCTTCTGGACATATTGTCTGTAAAAAAAAAGTTATCTACCTATGAGTGTGTCTTTGATCCTGGCAGCAACCCACTTAAGCATTTTTTTAACATCCCCGTTTTCCTTGTCTCTATTCTCTTTATTATCTTTGATCGCGAGGTAATCTTCTTCCTCGGATTCTAGCATTATGAATGGTTTTTCGATGCCTTAGACTGGGATTCTAATCTCTACCAACCAATGCTTTAACAAGCACAGAACAAGATGCAGTTCATTATCTCAAGTACCTCTATACATAAAGAATTGAGCAGACAGCCTACTAAGTTACAAAGTACTACCTACTGTCAGAATTGAACTGACGACTCCTGCCTTATGAGAGCAATACTCTGACCGCTGAGTTAAGTAGGTAACAAGGAAAGACAAGTATGGGCCTAGTAAGACTTGAACTTACAATGCTACCGTTATGAGCGGCATGTTTCACCAATTAAACTATAGGCCCTAGGGGTCATTACTAGTAGCGCGCCCTGCAAGATTTGAACTCACGGCATTAGGTTTTGGAGACCTACGTTCTACCTAGCTGAACTAAGAGCGCCTTTATGCTATTATCGAGGTGGCAGGATTCGAACCTACGGCCTTCTGTACCCAAAACAGAAACGCTGACCAAACTGCGCTACACCCCGCTCTTCTGAAATAAGGAATTTTCCCTCATCTTGATACTAATCTACATTGTTTGTTCTACTACGTTTATTCTTTTGGGAGTTCTGCATTTCATTTCACTTACTTTTCCGTTTCTGGATTATTAGAATCTCCATATATAGTCTATCTTTGTAATCATCTATCTATGTAATTAACAAATATCGTTCATAAAAACTGTATTAGTTTTAGGTAATAAGTAAGTAAGTAAGTATCTGGCATCACATCATAACTACTCTTCTTTTCCGTGAATTTCTATTTAGAATTTCTATTTAGTAAGATAATCAATAACTGACAAAGTAAAGAATACAATTATTGAGACTTGGAATTCCTAAATGAACCACTTCTGGATAGATAACACCTCGGATCTTAGTTTATAATAAAAAGGAGGTTCTACGTGTTTTTCGTGATGGATAGGTTATTTATTACGAAAGGGTTTACTTTTAAAAATGGTTCGCCTAAATTGTGTCGTTGTTATCATTCTACCAAAGTTGTTATCATTCTACCAAAACAGAAAAATGTTTTAGCCCATCCTAGACTTTGGTTCCTATTTTGATATTGTAATTGTATTCTTTCCCGAACTGTCCTTCTGCGTCGGATCTATCTATACCGTACTCTCCTAAACTAAAATAGTGATGGTGATGGTGGTCTTCTTCTCTCTTATATTCTTAATAAGTCATTAGTGTATACTTATATAAAATATGTACATGATAGAAGGTGAATTGATTGGCTCCAACAGGAAAAGTCAGAGTAAAGTAAAGAATAAAAGGGTTTGTTATGGAAAGGATTTCTACGTTTTCGTGAACAGGTCTTGTCTTAAATTATAGTTTTTCTTTATAAATATTTCTGATGTATGTATATATAATCTGGTAGAATCGAACCCAATCGAGACTTTAACACAACATTCGTATATAAATGCATTCCACAAAAGTATTCGCCAAAAGAAGAAAAGATAGTAATAAAAGACTCCTCATCAAAAATTGACAACACAACAGAGCATCATAGTATTCCAATGTTTTAAATCCAGGCATATTTCCGTAATACCACTCGTAAAGTATTCCTTCTTATAAAGTTAAATATTTCCTAGTAGACCACCTCCTTTGCATTGCATTCGAGAATATATAACTTTTTACACAAGCATGAAATTTGTCAATTATTTATTCAATAAGTTTTCTAACCCACCCCTGTATGTAACAAGGAATTCTACACCTAAAAACCTAAAAAAGGAGTCCACAGAAGAATAGTAGTTGTTGTACCACAGTAATTTTAGTGATTGATTATATAAGAAAGATGAAGTCTATTATTTGTGCTTTCAATGAGTTTCTTTCCGCAGCATCCCTCCCTAGCACAAGTTCTTTTCTAATTAATCCCGGTCTGGTCTATCATATAATGCTTTATTATTAATTGATACGTTATTCTCTGTGCCAATTACAATTAATTACGTACCCCGCTTATTTATAAAAGGCAAAAAAAATCTATATGATCTTAGACAGAGGCATCTTTAGGCTGTTGTCACCGAAAAAAATAGAAACCAACCCTTAATTAAATTAATCTTCTTTGCTAGACTTAATTCCTTAAAACCACCCCGATACGTATTTTATGTTAGGTTATAATTTACGCTCTATCTTCTATCTAAACTATCTTCTATCTAAAGAAAAAAATAAGTAAGGAAGTCTCTATTATTGTAGAAAGGCCCACCCTAGTATCCAAATGATAGTAATATTCTTGTTGTAACAATAGCGAAATCTTTTAATAGTTATTTTTGGTGCAATCAATTTATTTCCAAAGAAGAGAAAGACAAAACTCGGTTATTCAATAACAAAACAAAAGATAGGATCTGAGATCACGGAAACAGTACCTTTATATATATATAATATATATATTAGAAGAAGTATATAGGAAAATAGGCAAGGCTAAGAGTTAGGAGGTTAGGTTATTATATCATCTTATTTCTGGTAATCAATCAAATCATCTACACTCCTTAATTACGTTTATGTTTATAAAGTGTTTACTAATCACAACGCAAAATGCACAGGGATACATGCCTACTCCAAAGCAAAAAAAGTAGTAAGTCTATAAATTTATACACAATTATACAATACGACAAGTTGGGAACAATGAACGAGGAAAAAATCTCTTTGCTATTTGCTAAGTAAAGCTATCTTATTTAAACTAAAATAAAATATCAACTAATAAAATAAGGAAAAATACAAGGTCAAGGGCTATACACAAATTGGGGTTATTATAATTTTACATAATACGTAAATAAAATAATGCGTATCTACAAAAAACTTAGAGAAATGACAATAATATTGTGAGGGATGCCTGACAAATGATTCGCTGATTATAGAGCACATTCATTTCTTCTACACGATTCTATTTAAAGTACCTTCTTTCTCTATCATATTTCATCATAAAATAAAACCAATATTTATATAACAAACTTTGTTTGTACCCCGAGGGATTCTTCCTAATTGTTTTGCAAACATTCTCCCCGCTACTAAATTTTCCAGACAAGAAGGCATACCTAAGTTAACTTTACTCTTTCCATAACCATAATATTACAGCAATTAAGTAACGAATTGGCGTATACTTTATTATTTGTCACAACTCCTATCTATTTACTATTTAAGTGTTCTCTTATTTGACTATATCACTATAATATCTATACCACTTTTCGCTTCTGTTTGGATTTATCTTCTCTTTTCAAACAATTTTGAGACTGTCCCCTAATAAGTGTAGTAAGTAGAATCCTTTCCTTCCTATTGGTATAACGATCTTTATCATATAACGGGAAAGGTAATGTGCCTCTTTGTTGTGAAAACTTAAGAAATTACTGTGCTGCAAGTGTCTATAACATTTCGACCAAAGAATTAATAAAATGAGTATTTGATAGAAGAAGTTTTTCCCTGACTGTATTACTTTGATTCTCTATTTTGGCAGGCATGTATGTATATGTGTATATTCAATTGAGTGAGATTGGTCTACCTTCCTTTATATTATTAGAGCGAAATGGACATAAACCTTGGATGACGTACTAATTATTTTTCATAATTTTTTGTTACATTACAATAGATAACAACAATCCGAAATTACAAATACCAACGATTTTCTTTTCAAAAAATAAGAGCCTGCACCAAGCATCCATCTCCCGTCTTCGGAGGAACAATTTGTTCTGGTTAAATCTGGTTAAAAAGATTGTATATCACAAGGTGTCTCCCGCATTTCGAACTTAACTCTATTTTATGCTATCCGGTGGAATGGCAAATTGTAATAATTACTTTACTTACAAATCCAGGTACAAAGGTGGTCGTTTCAACGCAAGAACAAAGTACTAAAAAAATAAATAAAGGAGAACTTTATTAAGAAGTAAAGATAGAAAAATATGTAAATACACGAACGGAAGCCCTTACCCATTACTAAAAGTTATGTATCAAATTCTGAAAATGCTCTACGTCAAGTTTTTTTCTCACTCACATTCATATTATTTTCTGTACACCAAAGGGAAAGGAAATTTTTTTTATTATAGAATTTAATTTAATGTTCACTAAGACAAAGCTAAAGGATATATAAAAATATGCAGCAAAAGACGTAACCCGAAATAGAACTTAAAAAAAGAGTTTTAGGGTATGTCTTAGATAGTAAGAGAATATTGCCTGCCATAGATAAGATAGGTATGCACTACTCTATATTCGACAAATAAAGTTATGAGGGAAGAAGCCTAGTTATGTTACATATTTCGTCTCTTATTCTTTTGTTTTTTATACTCATTAGCATTTTTATCATTTCTATTCTATTAGTTGCAAGTCTGTAATAATTTGAGTATAGATGTTGCTTTCCTATCTTTTTGGATTATTGCTCGTGGAGAATCCTACTACAGAGTACCTATTATTTGATACTAATGTCATAAGCTTCGTTGGTTGACTTGGCATAGATAGAGTTTTTTCTCCCCTTTTTGCTATTTTTGGTTTATTAAGAAGTAAGGGTTGATGTAAGTAGGCCTTAAATTAAATAAAATAATGAGTTATGTTATATATAAAAGCGAGATGTAATCAAGTATTAGAAGTCTTAGTAAAGAATATAACAAATATTGTCTTTTCACAAACAAGCTACACCCTTAATCTTAATCCTGACTAAGTTCTAGGAGCACAAATCCACGCGTTGACAATTCCACCAAAAAATATTTCGTCTTTTATCATGCATAAAAAATATATCCTTCTCTTATTCTTATAATCTTATAATTAATATGCGCCATGCGAGAGGTTTTTTTTATCTTTAAATAATTTATGAAGGAATTGTTACAAATATGTAATATGTATTATAGTTAAATTTTGGGTCAAGAGTAGAATCTTTTTCTTTTTATACAATATTTCAGAGAATGGACTTAGCTCTAGATCTATAATTCTAGGTTTGCTTGTTTCTTTCGGAAAGCAGAAATTGCGTACTGATCTTCTCTTTGCGTGCGAATGGTTTATAAATAATATAGACTATTGGCCTACTTAGGATGTTCCTAACTATAACAAACAATATTAGCCACCCACTATTATCTATGTGTAGATAAAAAAAAATATATAATAATTATAGAATTAGATTTTCTCTCCACTAATAAAGGGTCTTTTGAAATATAAGCTTGCAAAGTGTAGTCATAAATAAATAAATGTCGAAATATAAACACAGAATAAAAAAATTAAGTCACAGTATTATTGTATTAGTAGTAGACCTTTCTTTTTGGGCAGTAGATACATTCCTATAATCAACTGTACATACATATACAGTACAAGGGCGAGCTATATCTAGTGATAGATAAACTAATTCTCTGATTTGGGCAGAAATAGTTAGAAATAATAAATATGTATTCTAACAATCTAACAAGAATTAAAATACTTTAGCTAGGAAAATACCCTGAAATTATTCTAATAAATTATCCTGTAAAGAAGGGTCATTTTTAACGAAATATAAAATGAAATTTGCAGCTCATCCAACAAGTAAGGTAATTGGAGTTTCTACAAACAAATCAAATAAATGTCTTCCCTTATGCGCATGGTACAGGGATCCTATAATATATAACTAACTAAAGTATAAGAATTCACCATTTTTAAAGATGTCATTTTAGGATATTACGAAGTATTTTATATAATTTTATAATATATATATATATATATATGTATATATATAGTAAAGTATTCTGTTGATAACTCTTTGTTAACTTAAGCCAAGAGGGTATCGCGTATATAGGTTGGTGATTAGTGTATCCATATGTTTGTTTCTATTTGTATTGTATAAAGAAAGGATAAAAAAAGCTCATAGTAAATTAGTGCGTGCAGCAAAAGATGGGGGTCAAGAGTAAGAATTTGCTAGAGAATAGCCAAAAATGTAGTTAGATTATCCGCAGAGATTATTAATAATTCATCTACACTGTATGTAGTCAGGGGGTACTATGTTTTTTTCATGCTTCCACCCACGTATGTTTTTTTAGATTGAGGAATTTCCTATACAAGGCCTTTTACAGACTCTGCAGTTTCTCCAGCATTAAGAATAGAAATAGAGTAAGAACACTTCTAGAAGATTGATATTTTTATGTATGAAAAACCCCAACTATAATAGATGGTTATCCTATTTTGTAAATATTCCTTACTGGGTTTATGTATGCGTGTATCTCTTTTTTGTATAGTAAATCGTACCGAGATTGGCAAGACAGAACTTCCTAGAAAGAAGAGTAAAAGAGACAGGTGTTGTCTACTCCTAGATTAGGTAGAAGTGACCTTTTCCCAATCAATTGGATAAGATAATAAATAAAAGAGTAGAACATAAAAACTAAGATATTAGGTAGTTAGGTTAGGAAGAATTATAGTAAAAACCTCCAATAGCTCGGAAGACACAGAATATTATACAACCGACGGGCTACTACATTAATTAATATTAATACTGACGCATTAGTACTACCTACCAAGATCGCTATCGAATAAAAGAACCGGGTTCTTTACTTTGCTCATTTATAATTTATATACAATATTATAGTAATAAAAAGTTATCTAGAATAGACAGTTGAGTATGAGTAATTAATAGAACTGTAATTGAATAGAAAATAGACAGAAGAGTGAGATTTATTGATTCTTGCTTATATTAATTATCTTTCTCGGCTTAGATCTTATCTTGATATTAGTCTTCCACGGTATAATTTCTAATTCTATAGACCTTATCTGTTATAGTCACATTCCAACAGCTATAAATTATAACTGGATATCCTAAAAAAAACCTAATCTAATAATTTTTAACTTTGGCCTCTTTCATGGTATATATCATGTTATAGTATATTCTCCCAACTCTACTTAAGAGTTTTTAAGAATTTCATTCTTGGTATTTGTTTTCTCTCACACCACCTATTTTCTTTCCTTGGCGGTGATTACTTAAATTAAAGTCTTAGTGGAAAAATACGCAATAGTATTTTTATTTTTATCTATCTATGGTCTTGGTACGTATGATGAACGATTTCTTCCAACTTTTATAATAGCCTTACGAATCTAACCCAACCACCTTACTCAATGCCCTTCTTAATTTCTTTACTAACTTTTTAGGATTCTTTAAATGTCTTGCTTTTTGACTCTTGGTCCATTATTTTATTTAGATAATTCCTTATCTCCTTATCCGAGAATTATTTTATAAGAAATAAGTTATAAGAAATAAGTAGTATATTGTCATTCAGTTCTTCTATAAAAACATATTGCTATTGGCCATGCTAAAATTACGGGTCGATCTTATCTTATTATTTGAGTTTGTGCTGCTCTAAGCTAAGTTATTGTCTTCTTCTTCTTATATCGTATACATACAGATTACAGAAGAATTATTTCTAACCTTTATTTTTTTGTAAGACAACTGATTGATTATTATGTTTTTTCTATTAATTTCCAACTAAGTTACGAGCCAAGAGACTTCTAGCGGGTAGGGTATGAAATCAGACAAAAGAAATACGCCCAAGCTAAGTAAGAGTGATATCCATAAAATAAGCATTGGTGTATGTAGAGCCCAAGATGTATACTTTAACATTACTTTCAAGACCTTACAAGATCTTAGTAATTATAATTATATATAATAAGGATGATAGCCCTGTTGTTTTCTAGTTCTATAATTTCTATATTATATCATAGAATGATTGCTTAGACATAAACATACGGATATTTATCATTTTCTTTAGGCACGCACGATGGCTATTTCTTTTCACGTGTTTTATTTAACAAGGAAATCTACTATAATATAAAAGGTGTTTGGAATAGTTATATCTATCTATGTTGGAAATTTTGAGATATAATATAATCATGTAAGTATTTAAAAGTAAATGGTAGATCCAATGCCAGAAAAAATGATGAATGTATTTTGTTTGTAATCATAGACCAAACCGCGTTTTTCATCAATACTTTTTAGGGGTTAAGAGAAGGTTTTTTTATTTTCTAATAACTTCCTCTAAGATGATATATGTTATGTAGAAGCCAATTATAAATTGGCATTGACTACTGCTCTTCTAATAATTCTTATATATAAATAATAAGAGCTCTTAAGTGTATCTTTCTTTTCTGATACGTAGGATAAAATAAGGTAGTATATCTTCACTCGAAAAACTTGACATGACAGATGCCGAAATCTAGACAAATCTTTTCCTAGTCATGGATCAAATGCCGCATTGTGTCATAATAGTTGTTAACAGTCATTATTAAGTAGTCGGTAAAGAAATATATCTGTATTTTTACAAGTAAGGGATGTATTTGGAGTAATCCTAACAATTTCAGTATATAACTAGTTACAGAAGTAGTTTTTCAATATTTCTTTGTAATTGTAAGTAAATTAAATAGTATATATAATATGTTGCCCTTTCTATTTGGTTAAGGTAGAAAGTTTACGCCAACAAACCTTTCTTTTCTGGATATAAATATAATGTTATAGTATAAGTATAATAAGTAAGCAGTATTTGCCTATTAGAATCTTCTATCACGAGGGATGCAAAGTATATAAACTATATAATTATAACTATAATGCAGAGTTTTTTAGACTAGAAGTACCTGGTTTTTAACCCTTCCTGCAATTTTCTATTTAGTGGGTTTAATAAAAAGAATTGGCAATTGGCACCCTTTAGGCTGCTCCTTATTAGGTTTTTCGTGGATCATTAAGTATTCGTCTTGATTGAACAAAGGATGTAAGTACGTATTTGTGTCTTTTGTAAGGATTTCGTAGCTATCCAATCTCTTTTTCCCGCATAGAGAGTACTTTATTTTTATTAATTTTTATTATAAAACTAGAAAGTGAGCCATTTATAAAAACCCTTTACGAAGATTATTTATCAATAAAAGACAACAACCTCTTTCTCCCTAAACAGAGATAATGATGGTACGTTGATATAGCATAAATGATGGAAGACGCTTTCCCTTTATGTTCTCTTGTCTATATATTTACTAAACTAACTAACGAACTAAGATAACCCCTTGTAGTAACTTTGTATATTTATTAATTATATTTATTACTAGGAATTACTTAGCTTTAGTCTACCTTTTTTGTAAGCAACGAATTTCAAAGAACCTTAGTTCATTTGGTGGTGAGTATCTGGCATCATGACACACTCTTATCGGAACTTCTTATAGAGTGAGTAGCCCTAATATCCTTTTATAACTAATTGCCCACTTGTTAACTGTGTTTATACACGAGTGTTATTTCCCCGTTTTCTTCGTAATTATTTTCAATAAAGTGTCTATTCTATGCTACTTAAGTGTTCTTTTTTTATGTATATGCATGTATCTATCTTGCGATGATAAAGATAAAGAAGATATGTGATCTTTGTGTGTAAATTTTTTAATAAAAAGTATTTAAGTATAAAGTCATCATCCTATTTATTATGTTGCTTACGTATTTTATTTATTATGCCATGGCGTGCAATTCTCTTTCTTGTATCTTGTTTGTATGTACTATGTTCTCCTTCTAAAAATTATTAATTGAGTAAGATATAGAATGTGTCTTAAAAAGACAGTATATGAATATATGAATTATTAGAATTGTCATTTCTCTATTTCATATTATATTAGAATCTCTTCTCAGGATAGGCGATGTTCTCAACAAACAATGCCGTTAACTCTGTATTTTGTTAAATTTTATACGATACATGTGTAAGGTGGGGGCTCTGATTCGCAAAAAGACTTATAGGACTACTTTTTTTATACACAACAGTAAGAGCTTAGCTTGGTTGTAAATTATTCTTCTTTTAAGTAAACGTAGCAAAGCATACCTAAATGTCTGTGACCAAGAAAGAAGATGGTGGAAGATTTTATTTCATTAAAAACTAAGGCTAAGTTCTTTATCTACTAGGTTTACTGCTTTCTCCTCTATACTATGCTCTATGCTATTATATAGTAACTAAGCAGAAATTAAGATAAGAAGAGTATCTCGTTGAAATAACACCCATACAACGTATAATGTGCATTTTTAGAGACTATATTCCAAGAGCACCCCATACTGTCTATATCTTCCAGTTACAGGGATTCTTTTCTATACTTAAGTGAAACTTGTTTATACTATATTCTATTCTATATTTTATACAAAAAAAAGTTCTCTAGGATATAAACTACCTATTCTCTCAACAAGGCTTTGTTGCTAAAATTAGGTTTGAAAAATAACTGCTTATATAAGCTAGATTCCGGTAAAAGTGTTAAAGTCGTTTGTGAGTAATCTCTTTTCAAGTGGCGCTAAGGATAAATCTTTTGAGGACTCTCTCATTTTTTGTTGTGACATTTCTCTGATGAAAGGAAACGAAAGCATATGACTTATAAAGTTACAGTACAAGTTACAGCTTGGAAAGAAAAGAAAAGTACAGGTAGATAAGTTTGTGAAATCGACCAGTCACTCGTTAGATTAGAAATAAAATGTTAGTAAAACCGTACCATAAATAGAAACAAAAAACTCTATATGAAAGTCTATAAGTAAGTGTGTTAAATGCTCAACTCTCTTAATAAATCGCCGGTACATTTCTTGTTTGTCTCAGTGTTGAAATTGCATTCTATGTTTTAACTTAAAGTCTACTTGCAAAGATTACAGTGCTATAAACATGAATCTTCATTATGATCGATTTTTCTTATCACTCTCTGTTTCTTTCTTATATATACCTCATAGTAAGTAAACACGGAACTTGCTCGGAAGGTCTACTGGTATCTGGTATAAAGTGTGAGAGTAATCTAACAAGCAAGAGTCATGGTACAATATTATAAAAATGAATTGTTCAAGCAAAACGTGAAACTTGGGGTAAATTTGGTATTTTAGGAAATGTTTTGGGTTAGTAGCAAGCAGCGGGCATATTATATAAATAAGTCTTTATAACCTTATAAATCGTTAATAGTCTCTCCATTTTCTTTTCTTTTTTCTTTATCTATCAAGAATTCAACAAGAACTCTATTTCGAGTATAACTTGCTTTTATTTTATTTAATCATCTACTTTAATATACTTTAATATACAAGGAAAAACCTCTTAGGCTAATACTACTTCCACCAATTTTGGACTTATCTTTTGGCACACAAGAATCAAAATTATCGATGATTGCTAGAACAATTGCATATTTTTTTATTCCAGCTTTAGTCTCTTCTTTTCTAACGAGAATACCTGCCTTAGTAAACCCAAACTGATCCTAAAGGATGATCTTACTAATTTCGGATGTATATTTTTTCCAACAACAAGAAGAAGTAAGAACAAGAATATTGCGAAAACCAATTCCTTATCTTAAATGCACTTCCGTTACTGCCTACTAAATGTTTTAAAATTTCTTAAAGCCCAGTCATTTTCTATACTAAAGGAAAACTTATAATAAACATAAGAGCATACTTTGATCTCTTCTCTCAAAAATTTTACACGATAATACTTTTTCTTTAATACAAACTAATAAAGCGCGAAAATCACAAATAAATCCACAGTGTCTCAAAGTAGATATGATGACCAAAATAAAAATATAAGTGAACTATTTATTATCTAGACTCCCAGTTGAACAATTCTTCTAATAAGGTTAAGGAAAAGTTGAAATAGAAATTAGAAATATCTGCTTTGGGTGTGAACAAGAAATACCTACTAATTGGGTTTCATTCTAATACAGTATAATAAACAAGTAAGACCTCCTTCAAAATATGCTCGATGGTTGCTCTTATTTTCGTTAACTGCATACCCTAACTGCCAGTTTAGCTGGTCCTTTTTCATCATCATATTGTATCCATTATTTAGGTAGTAGAGAGCTTAGATAACTTCTCTAAATTTATCTTATAATTCATAGAAAAGTCTTCGTCAATTATATAGAATACTTAGTAGAGAATACTACATAAAAAAGTTTAACTCTCTCTAGTACCCAACTAATGAGGACACTTGTAAGTTATAGCGCACTATAAAATACAAAAAAATCACTAAGATTACCTTACCTTGCTTTTCTCCTTTGGAATCTAAGGAATCTGGGAGGAGCTGATCTCTATTAGCCTAAACACTTTTAATACTTAATGAGTCTTTGCATCGTCATTTCTTTGTGTACGCTGTATACTTTATTTAATAGTCAATTGTAAAGTTGTCCTTTTACTAGGCACACTGCCAATAGCATTAGTTTTCATTCTTTACAGGTTTTTAAGTCAATTTGATTCTGTGGAAGTATAATATAAGATTGTTGTAGGCTGCCCTCATATTTTCGCAAGACAGGGAACTGGAGATATGTATGTAAATCCTTTGTTGTTTGCTTTTTTTGTTTTTTACCAAATGTTCTCCTCACAAGACCTAACACAAATAAGGAAATACCATAAACAGCAGAGTTAGTATCGTGAAGACTAAGTTCTATCGCAGAGTCCCCTAAAAATAAAAATCTAAGTTATGCTAAAAAAATGAATAATTGTTCTTGAAATATTATACTAATATCACTAAAGTTGATCTCAATCTGGGTTTCACTTAGTCTTAGTAAAGAAATCTTATCGTGGATTTTCTCGAGATTTATTAGATGACTCCATTCCTGTCTTCTCTATTTTCTTTACTTGACTGTGAATTCTGAATTGCAAACTAAAAACTAGAAAACTAAAGCGAAATACGACTTTTGCGGTTTATAATATAGGGCTCATATTAAGATAAGAGAAGAGGACTCTTTATTATTATTTATACCTGCTTTATTTTGAGGCATTTCTACGTTAATCTGTACACTGTCTTTGATTTTGAGTTACTTTTTTTATGTAGCTTCCTTAAACACAAAATTTTCTCTATTTTATGAATGAAATTAATCCAACCAACACCTATCTATTGGCTTTGAAAAGCTAAAGTTTCTCCTCTTAGTAGAAGCGTATTCTTATTTTGTTGACCTTATAATAAGTTTTCTCTCAGTTATTTTCTTGCCTGCCTTTCTGATATGTGATATGAGTCCTCTTGTCCTGTCATACTGAAAGAAGCTAGTCTCAAGTTTCTATCTCCTACCCTTCCTTATATGTTCCTTTTTTATGTTCCCTCAAATAAGGGGGTATCCTATAATAAATGTAAATAATTGCAGTTTATCCCTTTTCATTTCTTTCCTTTTCTTAAGCTTGTTATAAATAAATTAAATAAAGTATATCAGTCAAAAGTGTGCTAATTTTCTAATACCCCGTCTCCGGATTTTATCCCACGCAAAACACTATAACTTAGATTCTTTCCGCACGCAACAAAGAAAAAAAGTTAGTTGTCCATCTTAAAATCCTTTAGTTAGAGCGAATAAGAAAGGAATACTTTGGTAGATTAATAATTCATTGAAGAGGAAACACTTGCTTTGCTTAAAAAGAGGAGTTCTTCTTCTTGTCAATTCTGCTGGTATACGTGATATGCTATGATCTCCCTCAATATTTATTTGGACACAAGGAGTCAGTCGGTAGATTAAGTAAATAAGGCCTTTATATATAATTTAACCCCGCGGATCGTGTTAAGTAACTGATGGTTTTAGGATTAGTTGGTATAGTCGCCTATTTTATTGGGAATTCCTATTCTGCGATAATCTTCATTCTTCCTCTTTTCTTTACTATAATTTACTATAACAGTTAAGTGGTTGTATTTACTGATTCAGAGACCTTAAAAAACCTTTCTATTTGTTTTTCTAGAGCTATATCGTTGTGTGTTATTCTATTCCTGTTGTATCTGAGAAGTATAGACTTCACTAAGGATTCTTTGTAGTTATGGTTAATCATATAAATCTGTGATATATCTCACAGCAACAAACATATTTTTCCCTCAGCATAAAGCTTGACTCTCCTGGTGTCGTATGGCCTAGGAATCTAGAACTGTTTATAAAACACTCTCACCTTCTTTATAATTTATGATTATTTTTCTACTTTCCTCGAATTTCCCCCGAATCTTATTGTTCCTATTTTTTATAAGAAGGCAAGGCCTCAACTCGGGCTGGGTACCTGGTTACAGGAATATAAAGTGAATTTGTTATAAGGGCTCGCTTTTCATCATTTCATTACTACGGTTTTGTCATTATATTTTGGATAAATATGTGATTTATAGTTATTTATTGTGCACCCTTCCAACTTTAGAACTGACTTGGCAAATAGATTTTTGTTATTAAAAAGACGATCCCTTTATTTGTATTAACTTTGACTATAGAATTTGACTTTGAAGGTATGAACTCGGTTACCATTTTTGTCATATACCCCTTTGTTAATACTATTATATATATATAGACGAGCTTCTGTCCGTACTGATTCGTGCATTTTTCTTTCTTCTATTTTTTTATAAAGAGACCATAACCGTGGTATGTGTTCCTCCTTTTTGGACTAAACCTGTGCATATATCCAGATTAATTATAAGAGTTGCTTTCTTTATTTTCAGGATTCTAAAAAGGACGTATATATCTTTCAATTGGGGATTTGAGATTACTTTGAATAACGCACTTCCTTAGAGGATACCTTGTTTTTTAGTACTAGTCATTAAATAAACACAGGGTTTTCTGCCAAATATACATTATACAAATATACATTATACAAATATACATTATATAACAGTTAACACTTTCGTTATATAGTTTCCTCATGCTTATTGTCTTGATTCGCTTCCTTTTTTTTTTTTTGAATTTTTTTTGTCTTACCTTCGGCGCAGAGAAATCTCATAACATTCTCAAGGTTTGAGTCCAGTCTAAATCTAAATACGAATGCCAAAAAAACTTTTTTCAATGTAAAATGATCCGCCAAAAGCGTATTAAGAAGAACGCGCAGAGAATAGGGATTTAATTGCCCCCTTCAGACTCGAGGTAAAATAAGATACTATTCTAATTATTATATAAGTATTTCACACTCTATCTCATAAGAAATAGCAAAAAGCATATAAAGAAAACATTCTTACAAAAACAACAGCGGACTTTTTATTGTTTAACTTGGACATTTAATTTAATTACAGCATGACGATGAATGCTTTTTTTCCTCTTCTTATCAAAAAAATGAGATTTCTCACTTACTATTTATAAATTTAAACTAACCCTCCCCCTTTTTTGATTATTTCTAGCACTTTGTTTATACGCGAAAGGACGCGAACTTATTGATGACTACAAATTTTCTATTTCTCATACTTATATGACCTACTTTAAAAGAGAGGATTTACAATCCACCAACATGTAAAAGAAAAGCTTCGGGTTCAGCTCTTTTATAATTTATTTTTTATTTAGTTTTTTATTATGAAATACAAAAAACGTGAGAAATTACAGGAGTGGAATATCGTCTCATTCACAAGCACAGATATTTAGAACCTCGCGTATTGAAACGAGTTGAGACCCTACCAACCAAAGTATAAACTAGAAGTGGATCTTTTCCGAGCGATTTGTGTAATTGTGTAATAAAGAAAATGGAATTATCTTATTAATTGGGCAGTTTTTTGGTTTCAACATACTCTATATTTTTTTATATAGTCTTTATAAGGCAAATTCCAAGCTTATTAAGTGGACATTCTTCTGAATCCGGAAATATACCTTTTATCAGGTAACGTTAAGTTTGGAAATATACCGATCAAATTCTTTTATTTTATAGTTTTTTTATTTTATAGTAAATTACACCCCTGTTAATTTTGTATTTGGATATATTAAACAAAAAAAGTGTACTACACTACGAAAATCACAATATACACGACTTGGTTGGAAATAAAGGAGAAATAAAGAATTTTTTGGTTAAGATTTGTGCGTGTATTTAAAAGTTTCCTGTCCACTTAAAATTAAAATTCTTCTTTATTTTGGTTAAGGAGAAGGCCCTAAAAACAGGGAGAACACTTTAATTTCTTAACTATTATCTTACTTCACTTCATATAGACTAGTTATTGATCTTAGTGAATATACTATAAGTAAGGAACTGCTCCCAGATTTATTATGTATGGCTTTTAAATTAAAGTAGAATATGGATTTAAGCAGAAAAACACAGGGATTCTAAATTAATGATCTATAAAATAAGAGCCTTCTCTATTTTTTATTTTTAAACTATGTTATATATATAGTACATTAAGGGCACTCTGGTTACTCAATCAAGTATTGTATTGTATTGAATACAACCAACGTTTAGGAATTCTACTATTATTTCTTTCTATTTCTATTTGGTGCAATTCTACATCTAACATCTATAATAAGATTTTCTCCTATATATATTTTTCATATTTTTTATGTACTACTTCTCTTTTCTATTTATAGCAGAAATGGCGTTGCACCAATGTAAGGTAAGATGAAGAATAAAGTAGAACGAGAAATAATACAAAAAAATGAAATCTACAATTTTAATAATAAAACAGGATCAGGGAGGTACGTCATTAGAAAGAATTTATTAATTAGTGGATTAAAACAACAATATTAAAAAACTGAACCTCGTTTAGTAAGTACATAAATTTATATGATTCTTACATTTCTATCTATCTATATATGATGTATTCCAAGATCATCAAAAAAAAGTAGTAAGTCACATTTCTAACTTCTTATAGTGTAGTGATACGGTAGTGATACGTAAAGTGGAAAAAGTTACACCTCAATGAAATATAGTAAGTACAAATTCTCTTAATAATTAGAATTATATATACTTTATTACTTTTTATACTTGATTTTTGTTGTAATTTTGTCGTAATTATAGTGATTGTTCGTGATTAATTCAATGTAACCTGAGTCTGCTTCTACATAGGAATTGTCTTAGCTTAGAAAGAGAGCTTATTAGTTGAAATACCACCCGATTATTGTGCTGTTTACTTATGTTATTACTTTAATATATGTCATACGATCTACGATGCTTAACTTAACTAGTTATATAAGTTTTATTCTTTGTCTTTCTTTAATCTCGTTTTAGTGTTTACCTTTGTTGTGATGAATATGTTTTTTTTTACCGACTCTCATCGGCTGGAAGAATTTCTTTTCTAGTTAGTTCTTGACGAGTTGTTAACCCGAATTAATGCCATACTTTCTGCTAGGATAAAATCATACTCCTGGATATCTATACGGATATCTTTGTTTTCTAGTCCTCTTTAGTTTTTCTATATCTACAATTATTTACACGACTTGTCTGTGCCTCGTATTCTATTTTTTTTCTTATATAAGAAATGGATAGAAATTACATACAAACTTACTTAAGTAATCTATATTTTTTGCTTAATGAGAACTAAAGAACTTGCACTATACGATACATACAACACGAAATCCTTTCGTCGAGGACTTATACTTTATTAGTATAAATAACATCATACACGGATAGAAACTTTTTGATTTGTACACGTGAGTGTGTTTAGGACGCATAACTATGAATACAACATAGGATATATATAGGTCATCTTTAATCTCTCTAATTTTTCTAGTACTTCATTATACTACAGAGCATTCACATTTTAGTCTTTGTTTGTCTCTTAGTTTATTAGCTATTAAAGTAAATATTATTTCCTTGACACAAAATGTTACACAGTTAATGTTTCGTCTATTTTCCTCTTTTCTTATATTAATTACAACACTTTTTTAGAAGATTTCTTGGTGCAACGCTATATATTATATATAAAGAATAGAATAATTTATAAAAAAAAATGAATTCATACTTTGAACTTAAAAAAAAAAGCAGAGCTCGAAAAGAAATAGGAGAGAAAAATATTGACTACTAATTGTACTAATTGACTCTTACAAAGTACCATCAAAGTACGTAAGGTGTGTAGCTGTTCTTTCTAAAATTGGTTTATGTGTTGGGATCCGGTAGAGAAAAACTCTATTTATATTTTATATTTAGGGAATCTATGATTAAAGAATAATTCATGCCATGCTTTGTGTTATCTGTCTTTATGTTGAGTCCTTTCTCATGTTGTAATTTGTATTAGGGGGTTTATTTCTTTGTACTTTTCCTTTTGTCAAAGAAAGAATTATTACATGAATTTAGAATGATTAAGGAATAGGATTTTGAAATAATAAAATAAATATCATCTAATCTAGGAAAAGATATTAGCTGCTGATCCAGTTATCGTATTTTAATTGCATTGTATGTATTTGTCTTACGTTGGTTGGTGCAATACCATTTATTGTTGTATTTCTCACACGTGCCTATTACTTACTGCCCACTTCTTCATTCATAAAGGAAAGACATAGAATAATGTAAAAGGTATCAAATCCAAGGAGACTTCACAAGATAAATATTGGAAAAATGAAACCAAGAGGATCATGTGGCTATGGAATAATGTAGTAAACCTTTGATTTGAATCATGGTATCGATTTTGTTGTTAGCTGGCTGACTGAGAAAGATATCTTATCTAGTCTCTAGTTTTATCTAGTCTTGTCTTGTTGTATAGATGGAAGTTGCTTTTATTATAGGTGAAATTACTTTTTATGAATTTATTTATATATTTGGGGTAGTTATGTCAAACTCTGAATGTTACACAGGACACGACATTATAAATAACATATAGTATACAACCCGAAAATAAAGGGGCTTTTTTTTTAGTTTAGTGGTGGCACAAACAAAATGTAAGTAAGAAATCATACCTGAGCAGAGAAATGAAATGGGAAGTAAAAACTAAAAACATCTACCATCATTTTCTATATCCTTTAAAACAAACAAGTTTAAGCAAGCAAGACTAACAACCCAAAAGGAGGCACTTCAATACCCAATAATTGGATAAAGGTATTTTTAGCATAGATTTGGTAGGATAAGGGATACGCGACGATAGTATTTCAACAAATTAAGAAGAGACCACTCAAGAACAACTTGTGGATTTAAGAAGTAAAAAGAACTTTCTATTCTTAATACTTACTATATACCATATAATTCTATATTTATTTTACAAGACTCATCATGTAGTATCATGTTGTACGGACAAGCTCTTATTTTCCATTATTTCACATCTGCCCGATATTCTTTTTTGCACGTACAATAACACCAACAATACCTTATCTTATATAGAATTCCAATGTAGACGTGCACTAACTAATATAATAAAGATTATCTTTTTTTTTGCAATACGAAAAATTAGAAATATTAAAGTATAGAAAAAGTATAGAAGTAACCTATTTTTTTCGTACATTGTTATTACAATACTACTGCACTGGGACTTATATTCGTTAGGTTCTTTTATCCTTCGACTCACTATGTTTTATGTACCTTTTTTATTTTCTGGCTCTTGTTTTTAATTTTCAAATATAAAATAAATAAGGAATAAGAATATAATAAGATAAGGGTAGGCGCTTTGTATTAATATGTCTGAAAAGGTAAGAAGATAAATTGAAGAAATGCTGCAAACCTTATTAAGTCTATAAGATCGGACTTAAACCGTAACAATAGTTAGATACTCACATACACAAATAGATTTGTAACTTAGAGATAAGATATAGAATAGAAGTCTACAAGAAAGAAATAAATAGAATTAAGTTTATTTGTATACACGAAGAATATGTCGGTGTAAAGGCATATTATGTCGGTGTAAAGGCATATAAGGTAGTTTTTTTACTAGGGAGTTATAAGGGGGCAAACAAGACATCCAAGACATCTTAATAAAAATAAAAATCTATGTTAAGTTCTACAACTCTATATGAAGTCATACATTCTACTAATTTCTACTATATAGAAATAGAAGACAAATACTATTATACTGCAGTATCAAATAAAGAAGATAGGTAAAAGGCAATCTAGTATATCATATAATAATGAACAAATAGAAGAATACAACCCTTTGGTGGTAAATTCCTACGAAAAGAAGTTCATGTCATATTTATGTTCTAGCTCCTATTTACATATCTTTTTTACTCTACACCCTAATACACAACAAATTTCTAATTAATATTCATATACCTTCGTTTATATTTCTGGCCTTAGACTAACAATAACACATTATACCTCTAATCTAACTAATATACTAATATCTAACTAATATAATAGAAGATATTCCAACAAAGACCAAAGCAGGCACGGTTACAAGGAATACCAAGAAATACATATGCTTTTACTACCTCACTTAATACACTTACACAGGTTCTCTTTTATCTTATAGTTTTATCTTATATTTTATCTTATAGAATATACAAGGAGTTAAACCATACAGATACAAAGAAGAACTCAAAGAGTAAGTAATTAAAGTATAAAGAATAAGGTTAATTAAGTAATTTAAGGAAGATGTCTAACTCTAGCAGCCCTAAGTCAATTTATATCTCTTATTAGTAGCAACGGTATAGGTTTGGTAGTGATAGAAACGGAGATAGTCTCAATTAAACGAATCATAACGTTAAGAGATCTCCTTTCAATTCTCCTTTTTACAATATAGTATTTGTTTGGTTTACAACAAATAAATAGAAAAATAGAAGTTAGAGAAGTAGATAGAAACAAACACAACCCAGAAACAAAGCTAATCAAGCACATCACTAATATACATACCTCTTCCTAGCTGCACTCATAAAGTTAGTTTAATATGATTCATTCCTCTACACTCATCCTTCGTCGACGAACCAATCCCAAGAAAGTAAAGAAGAAAATGAGATACTCTGAGAAGTTGTAATACAGATCTCATATAAGGAATTTACTTTTGTATTTATAGTTTTAGAGTTGTTGTGTAGTAAAAGGTTTCCTCACTTTCTTCACTTAGAGAGCGCAAATACTTTTTTTATAATGTTTCTTCACAAGTATGTCTACTTATCTTACCTTCTATTGGTCCTGTTTATTCGCACTATGTCTATTCTATCCCGCTCTTCCAAAAAAGCTAGATCCAGAAATAATTCGATTCATTTATTTTTCTTAGGATAATAATTTATTTAAACAACTAAACTTATTTGATCCCATACATTCTTTGCTTCAAAACTTCTCGTTAGTATAAAATAAAATAAAATGCGTGTATTGGTATTTCAGATTCAGACGGAGATCCACCAGATTTTTTCAAGTCTCGGCAACTAATATTCTTAAAATATTCTTAAGCGAGCCTACTCGTCATATATCTTTCTAGGAAGAAAACAACAACAAGAAATGAAATACAAGAGCGGGCCAGAATGAATGGATCAAGAATAACGTCAATCAACATGACCTATAATGAATTCCTTATTACTTAACATTTTCCAACTCTGGTCAAAAGAAAGAGTCAAAGCCTATACTTTATCTCAAAAAAAAGTTAAAGCATCAAGCAACCTTGACATAGAAGGTATACTAAAGTGACGGTATAAAAGGGGTAACACTTCTTCTAATCTGTATGGGTAAGCATTCTTTGTTGTTTCCTTCTTCCATTTTCTCTTTCTACATGTTACATGATTCTACTCTTACTTCCATTTGAATATATTCGCACGTTATTTCGCAATATTGTGCAACAACAGCAACTCTTAAAATTACAATACTATATAATCAAATTTCACACAAATAGACACATAATTACAAATTTCGTGTGGGAGATGGATGAAAAAGAGAGGATATAGCGGATTTTTCCTCAGAATTTAGTAAAATTTAGGTTGTAGATAGCTTGTTTTTACTCTAGCTTTTGTTTTTACTCTTAGTTTTATTAGAGCTGGTAGGTACTCGTGCGAGAACGAAAATATCTTTGTTCATCAAAAAAATAAAAGCCGGACATTTCTTACTTAATTTACTTGTCTTTATTTACTTGACTGTAGCCCGATTAGTACTAAAAAATCCTTACGCTTCTTTCTTAATATGCTATGCATGAATGGAGAATTCAAAACGTATATTCTTTTTTTAACTTATGTAAAATGTAAAAGACTGGAGGTAACATCGATCTCTAACAACTATTAGGTAGATAAAAAAAACAATGGCTTCTTTTTCTATTTTATGTATTACAAAAAAATATCTAACCGTAAACAACATTTGACAACAAAGGTTTGTGGTTTACTTCCGGTATAAAGAAGCTTCGGTGTGAATAAGTATTTTTTTATTTATTTAAGGTTATATATAAATAATTGCTCGGTGTGTGTTTAGATCTAAGGCTGGGTTTTTGCAAGATGTAGTAAGTAAAAAGGATTGTTTTCGGGTTTTAATAAGCTGGGCCCGCAAAGGCTATTCTCCCGATTTAATAATTAATCTATAAAAAGTAGAAGTGTATCCACCGCCAAACATAGATCAAATAAATATAGATGGAAATTATTCCACAACAAGTGCATGCCCATATAATATATTCTATTTTCATATTTTTCCTTCTTTATAGCTATAATTTCTTGACGAGTAATTCAATAACCTACGATTTTAGGATATCCCACTTCTCTTCTATAATTCTGCATTACCTAACATATTAATTATAAAAATCTTGCTTGTTGTACTTTTGTTTTACCTTTTAAATTAGTTTTTCGACAAAGACTTCTCCCCTCACTTACTTGGAACCTAAGTCCAGAAATGTTTAGAAAATTAGAAAGTACAGGTATAAAAAGGTATAAAAGCCATTCTCCGCCCTCTTGTTATGAACAGTGCTCGAAAAAGAGAAAAACAAACAAATAAATAAACATGGAATATACGGTGTAAAATGTTTTAGTTGGCGGTTGCATTTATGCGGGTGAATGATAAAACTTCCGTAATTCTTCCTAATAATTTAGGTCTGATTCCTGCTTGCTTCATTTACATTCATAGGAAATGAAATGTCATAATTTTCCCATTCCACAGGGTTTTCTTTTCTCTATCTAGCCCTTATAACTTTTAAATACACTCTCCCTCCTTCCCCTTTAGAAAAAAATAGCTTGGAAAGAAATAGTTAAGAAAGTATCTTTTTAATTTATTGACATCCGAAAGAGAGAACTTCTTATTCATTAAAGAGTGAGTTCTTTTTAATAGATTAATAGAGGGAACAGAGAGATCACTAATTTTCTTACTAAGTTGCCAAAGAAAACTTCATAGATAACCACCCGCAGTAAGTATATTATTGAATATTTCTATTATTACTCACCAAACCGGAGTGAGACACTTTTAAGATTGCTCAAAAGACTAAAATATAGTACAAAAACACGCAACATGCTATATGGCTTTACTGCTGCTATAGTAAGTATGATTACTTTAGGCCTAAAAATACATATATATTGTAATTCTTCTAGATAAATAAACAAGGAAAACCCTCGTAGCGTGAAAAATAAGGAAAGATATAGGGAATGAAGTAACTAACTATAGAATCCAAAGCAACATAAGTCAGTGATTTTTGAATATTAGTTCAAATGATAAGAACGGAAATCCAGAGATATGCACTTATACTTTTAGTTGTTAGCGATATAAATATAAATAAATACCATCGTGGATATAGCATAGGTATGCCAAAATTCTCTAGGTGTGAAAAGAACTTAGAGGGGTGGGTAAGTCCCAATATAAATATAATATACCATACCAAATATATAAATCACCATATACCGAGTCCTTTCAGAAATTATCATTTAATGTGATATAGTAGTTAAGACTTGACGTTGTTTTCCTAAGTTTATTATAGTTTGTTTTTGACTTTTCTCTTTCCCAGAGTAACCCCATAAGTAAGCCTAGCATTTTCAAACTTACCTACTTAGGCGTGTTCGTTGTTCTAGTCCCGACGAATTATTTCGAATTTATAACAGCGGTGATATAAGAAGAATCAAGAAAAGGATGTTCTTTGTCTGCTATCTTTTCATTTTTAGTTAGATGTGTAATCGTGCACTTTCCGAGTTTCCAGTAATAAATAAATAAATAGGAGTTCTTTCCTTTTCAGGCTTAGAAAATCTATACTTAGAGTAATTGTTTTTTCACTAGCTAGTATGAGGGGCAAAGAATTATTATATCTACTCCGTTGTAGTTATGCTCTCTGATCCAAAAAAAATGTTTTTCTTAGATCTGACTTGGGAAAAGCTCCCTGTGTGCGGTATGGTATAAAGTAAAGATTTTTAATTATTTCATATAGTTCTAGCAGTTCTGGATTCTTCTATGTATATAGTAAGTGCTTCGTAATTTTTATGAATAGAGATATCCCTTTCTTCTAGTTGAATATATACTACGGACAGGCCGTCAAAGACACAACCTTTCTCCCCCGAAAGTTGTTGGTCACAACACAGCCTAACTAATAAACTAACTAATAAAGTATAAAGTAACAAAACGTTTTATTAACTTAACTATAAGGGGTATCATAACAAAACAAAGCATAAGCGAAATAGAGCCTCTAAAAAAGTATAGATTTCCTAATACATTACGTAGGATAATAAAAAATAAGAGCAGGTAGTCCATGAACTATAAATTTGGAATAGAATTGACTTAAGTCGAATTTTTATTTGAACTCAATGCCGGCACATAAAAGTTCTTTCTTTTTCTCTCAGTGAAGTTGAATGAAGATTAAAATGTAGTAAATACCCAGCACTAGGATTAGGATCCAAGTTTCCAAAAGCACCTTAGAAGCGAACAATCCTTATTGTGGCTGGCATAGATAAGAAAAAATAGAAAATCAATAAATAATTGATGTTGTTTTCATTGTATCGTCTCCCTAACTAAGGCGGGCGAGGGGGGTGCTCGAGAATAAATCAAAAAATCCATCATTAATAATAGGTTTAGACGTGTGCTATGGAAAAAATTCTGCGTCGTACATACCTCTAAAAAATTCTATGATTGATTGTTTCTATGTCTTTATTTGTAATACTTTAGTCTAAGAACAAGGAATGAATATTCTAAAATAAAAATAAAAGCCTAGTCCTATTTCTCCTGTAAGTGTAAGTCGAATCCAAAACCTCTGACTAATTCGATTCGTTCCTTCTCCTTCTATTTTTCTATTTCAATCTTCGTATCACCTAGAATTTAATCCAAGACAAATTCTTATTAACTTGGTACGTCAATAAACTTTTCTATTAATTATGTTGTTGCAGTTTTCATCTTTTTTATTCTTATTCATGTATAGAGAGCTTTTAGAGGGTTTATATAAAACTCGATACGTTCTCGCGACAAGAACAAAACTACTATCTAAATTGACTAAGCCTACTTATATTATATTATAATAAATTCTAATAAATATGAGTCTAAAATAGACTTTTTCTTATTATATCTCTAAACAGGTAAAGTAAATAGAGAGTGACACCGGCTACATCATGAGCTTTAATGAACAAATGAATGTCTACTAAGAGCACATCTCTAATATGTTTTGTATCATCTTTTGCATTTATATGTTTTTAAATATTTAAATATAATAACAAGCACATTGAGTACTATGGCTTACTTGGTATGCTCTTTTCCGGGTAGGATTGATAATAACCCAAAGAAAGCTGTTGTCATGTATATTTATTTATTCTTTTCTCGGGAAACAATGATGTATACAATAGCGAATAACGTATGTTAAAAAAAAATGAATGAAATTGATGATATCGGAGGGTGTGGTGCGATCTCCCTATAAAGGCAACTAATTTCTTTTTAGGTCTTAGGTCTACTAAGTGTCCAACTCTCTTTCTTTGCAGAGGTTTTATAAATATAGAATTAGAGTATTACGCAATATAGGCTTTGTCGAAACTTGTCCCTAACTCAAGGAGTTTCCTTCTCGTACCTTACTCCTTTGGATCTCTCTTTTTTACCCTGCTCTTGCAGATCTATAAAAAATATCTAGACAACATATTTTTTATGTATTGATGGGTGTGCGTTGTGCTTTCGTGATCCTATGTCTATGACTATCGAAATCCTCGAAGTGGGGGAAGCAACCTAAATGAAAAGGAAGGAAAGTCCTAATTAGTACTCTTTCGGCACATTCTTTGGTTCTTTCTAAGTTAATCTTTTTCCTACAGTGCCTTTCTCAACTTATGTCACAATCGATCCTCTACGCCCTTTAGTTCAAATTTATACATACATTTATTTAATTATAAAGGACATTCCCAAGAATTCGGTAAATACAGAGGTTATATATACACTTATACACTATCATATTGTATCCATATAAAGAAAGGATGAATTATAAGGATGAGAGGAAAGGTTCATGTTTACAAAGTTCAGAATACTCATAAGGCAGAAATTGATGCAGATCACATAATTACATAAGATAAGTAGTATAAGTCCACACAGCACGATTTGCAGATTCGTTCTACTACTCTTACTTAATCTCTTTGAATTCTTCTTTAGAAGCAAACTAGATCCGAAACGAAAGAAGCAAGGTTCTCCTTAGATATACCCCTTGTTGGTGATTCGGGGGGAAGCAGGAGAAAACACAAAAATTTATAAAATTTCATTATGGTTCGGCATTGTTGTACCTACTACTCTATTTGTATTTGTATTGCAAAAAACAATGTCTCTAAAGTAAACATTTTTTTTTGTGATAATAGTTGCTTGCGTCGTGTAAGAAGTAAATTGGGTTAGCTTATAATAAATCTATAATTTAAGGGTAGAAAAGAGAAAACAACTCAATCATAATATCCAAGGCATCAATTTTATGATCTTCTCACTTGGGAAAGCTTGCGAAATATGCAATTTTTGTGAACATCTTTAGTAAATTCCGTAGAATAGTTATTTTATTTTGTCAGTCTTCATAGCCGATACGTTACTGACGCTATGATGTGATTCTGTCAGGCTATCATGCAGAATGAGGAAAATTCACACCATTCTCAGATATAACCTGTGTCACGTGCACTTTCCATTCCTTCACTTCAGTATCATTGCATCCAACATACACACCGATCCAGCTCATTTCAGAATGAAGATATCCCCCTCACGGGAGTAACGTCAGAAATCACCTTCCACCTAGCAAGTATCACCCATCGTCATATGTAGTGGGGCCAACAAGGCCACCCGGGCCACCGCATACCATTTTTTGTATTCATCTGACCATATTGCCATTGCCACATACCTATCGTCATGCGAAGCGAAGTCTACACGATTACCCTCCCCGAGCGGTAGCATAACGTTAGTGTACTCAATTTGCTAGTATTTGCCTTACTATACCTAATGTCTAGGATGGGTGTCATATACATGCCACACCGCACACGTAGTCATGACACCTTCGTGTGACACTACAGGCGGATTCCAACAAGAAGTAAGTCTAGGTCGCGTTGGATGTAGGTGCGAAGGTCTTCCCTTGTAAATAGGACTTCTGCGAGGGTACTCTCACTCGTAAATGAGTCGTTTTGCCCGTTGTTAGGTAGGCATGCACGGCACAACGTGTGGTAGTCAACGACGCATGTGCCTCACTGTACTTTTTAAGAATTCTAGGCTAAGATGCTTCAGCATATTCAACATAGGATACATGAATCTCTAACTAAAAAACGTGATATGGGGGTTGATTTAACTCTCTGGCTACTAAATAAGATAAAAGGTAATCTATGTAGTGCTAAAATGAATTCTATTCTACAGGTAAGATTGAGTCATAGCCAAGATAGTCACATTATGAATGAAGAGTAAAAGATATACAAGTGCAATAAAATAACATAACGAAGAAGAACATGTCTTTTTGTCATTTATGCTGTATTGATCTAAAGTATTCCATTCACACGAAAATTTATTTTCCCTCTTTTAAGCCATCGTCATGAGAAGCGAAAAGTCTAACTCTTATTTTTTTATATTTTTTTTTAATTCTTTTTGCCCGTTAATTGTGTGCTATCTTTCTTCTAGTCACAAACTATTTTGTATTTTCAATCCATGTTCTTTAGATGCACCCATATATTTTTTTATTATCTGTCATACATAAGCCTGTCCTCCTTTTTTATGTGTGAAGGTAATTCTTCAAAAGTCTATAGAGAAGACCGAACGTGTCCTGTTAGTAGACGTGCATTTTCCAGGACGTACGGATCATATTTCAATAAAATAAAACATATTAGCGAAAGAATATTCTAACACAAAAGAAAGTAAGGTGGAACATAGTATCTAATTTGTTGTATTGTATATCTAGAAAAAATAAATGCGAAAACTAAGCTAAGACAACACTCTTACGAGGAAGAGGGCATGGAAATTCTAAACAGTAGAAAAGTTAGAAGAAAGAAATTGGTATTATTATAACCAAGCGTTGACATTTATTATTGTATTGTTTTTTGGATTCTTTCCTTGGGTACTATGCATATGGTATTGATTCTCTTACAAAATCAAAATTCCTTGTGGAGCAGTCATACGCAAAAATAAATAAATAGTTGTCGAGATCTTAGTTTTTTTGTTTGACATTGGTTAATCAATATATTCTCTCTAACAGGAGTAGTTGCAATACGTAAAGATAAATGTTCATAAATTATGTTGTTCCTCGCCGTTTTTTCAATCCACTAACTAAGAAAGGATCACGTAGCTAACTAATCATCAAATACAAAGCAGAGGAACAAACTATTTTCCAACTTTGCTGGGGAGGTTGATATATTTTTTAATATTTTTTTGAGTAGCTTATTATCTCTTGTAAATAAAATCGATTCTTTCACTAAAAATACACGATATAATTATAGTCACGATAATGCTTAACCGAATTCACTCCCATTGGCTAAGCTTTTGTATTGGGATCTTTCTTCTTAGCGTGTAGTATTTGGTAACATGGCTCCTTTCTGCCTTATATCTTATAATTAATTTAATATTAATTTATTAATAGTGCAAGAGAATCTAACGTAGCTGGTATTTGGTTTCTCAATGATGGAAACTCGTGTTAACCAATTTTTAACCAATCAGGGAATAGAAATATTTATAGTTTGTTTTTGCTATGTTGTTTAGGCGTGTAGAAAGAAAAATAAACAGGTATTAGGAATTTGTGAATTATGTATACGTACTAATTAGTATACTCTCTTACTGTATTTCCAACTAATTGTTTAGGATAATAGGAAGAACAGAGGGTAGATAATTAAGTAAAGCGTAAATGCCCTTATTCGTTTAGTCTATAATTTTTATAAATATAATAAAAAATGACTTCTGAGTGAATTTCTTACTACAATCGACCAATAACAATAAATAAATGGACAAGGCAGGGTGATAAAAATATATGGTAACCCATGATTAGTTGTCGAAAGATAAACACGAAATGTAGGCCCTTAGAATCCAGAATAACTTTTTAGAGGTTTAAATCCATCTTATTATTGAGTATTGAGTTGAGCAAAACCTTATAGATCGAAAATAGTTGAAATATAGTTGATCACTAAAGGACATGGAAAAAATGCGTATTCACTAGAAAACTTTTTCCGATATCAATGAAGAAGCAAGCATAATATTTAAGTATTACATACATATGCATACTATACAGATGAAATTAGATGAAATTCTACAGATTTTTCATTACTTAGATAGAAGGAAAACTAAAAAGATCCTCCTCGCTACAAATAAATATATTATTTATTCCCGACGCCCCTTTCCTTTGGTAAATAAATTGAATATGAGTGCAATGTTTATTATATACTTTATCCTACTAAGTTGTGATAATATGTGATAATACTAAATATAAATAAGCATAATTTCCCTTTTGAACTAAACCATTTTCATACTCTATACTTGTTGTGGATACTTTACACTATGTACTTTGCTAACTAATTTAAGTAGGTCCTATAAATAAGATATCTACCTTTATAATTGACTCCTTTAAAAGATCATGTTTACCATATAATTTATTTTTCGTCTATAACTTTGGTTTCTTATCTTCATTTCTAATTGGTTTTGTTGGGTAAGCTCTATTCACTAAATATTTTTGGGGTACTAAGCAAAGCACATCACATCCATCACTAAGCAAATAATAAAGGTGTTGGCTCTAAACTTATAATAGAACTTATAATAGAAATCTATGAAGGAAGAAGAAGATCTTGTATATGTAACTCATTTATTATAAGGGAAGAATGGAGGTTAGAAAAGGGATTATATAGGTTCATATCATAAGAAAGGAAAAGAGAATGAATAACTCCTATACTAAATTCTATTTGTTGTAAGAAAGAACTATGCTAAGGGATAACAAGTATAATCTAGAAGAATTCCTAAATAGAGACTTAGACTATAAGAGTGAAATCATAATAGAGTCGTGTTAGAGAAATGTTATACACCAAACAAAGAGAGCATAGTACCTTATATTTGTAGTTATACCTTAATATGCTTTACATGTAGTTAGAAATGTATCTTTCCCACAATAATTTTTATATGCGAGATAAGATAAATGGTAGAGTAGGTTTAAAAAAGGATGTTAAGGGTGTAAATCCCTAAGTAATGAAAATAATGCTAAGACAAGTAATTTCTATTTAGTTTGTTGTATGTAGATACTTACTATAGTGTAATAAAGGTATGCCAACTCTTAGGTAGAATATGAAATCAATTTGGTAGTTATATTAAGAATTGATTGCATATAGCAAATTATAGTAGTTAGTTTACTTAGTTATTAATGCTCTCCTTATTTAGTAGTGATGCCTTGAGCCGTGTACACCTTATACCTACCTTATCTTTGGTCTTACTTAGTACTTCATTAAGAACAAAGAACTATACTACACTACATTTGGAAGAGATTACTTAGATTATGAAACACATGTCTTAGATAGAGAACACCCTTATTAATAAATATGATATGAACGATACTACTTTAACCAAGAAGAACTAGCTTATGTAGGAGCAAGCTTATACGAATATATACATGTATCCCTAGAAGATGTTATATGCCATTTACCTAATATGCATTAATATAGAAATAGAAGTGAGACTAAGCCAAGAATAGATTACCCTATTGTGTTGTTCCTTCAACTTATGCCTTGTGTTAGTAGTACTTGCCCTTTGCCCTATTAATTAATTAATTAATGTTCTAAGTTACTTAGCTCCTTATATAGATATAGTTTAACCAAAGTATAGTAGTGAAAGGGTGTAGTAGGGTATAAAGTGTATAAGAGTCTATATAAGAGTAGGAGAAAAGAAATATATCATGATGAAAAAGAAAATAAATAGGATGTACAAGTATAAACATAAGTATACAAACAAGAGACGTAGAGCTACCAATATAAAGCAATCATTTCATATCAATCTTATAAAGTAACCCAATTTCATTTAAATCCCTTCTATAGCATAGTCATTTACTAAAGGAGTCCTCTTATGTATGTAACCTATGTTGTCAAGGATAAGTTTATAACCTAAGTAGAACTTTGCAGGAGTCTTTATTCTTAGGTGCTAAATACATAGTTAGGCAAAGAGAGTCTCCCTTGTTTTCTATAGTACACTTGTCTTGTTATGAATGCTATATGCTTTTATACCTTTCTTCCTTGTCATAGGTGCAGTTATTACTATGTTATATAACCTAAAAGTCTTAGTACCTCAACTCTTTTATAGTAAGTGAAATCCTTTCTTAGTACATTAAGTATATACACTATATCGGTATAGAAAAGTTATAGAAGTAACTCCTTTTAGTATTATAAGTTTATCCAGGAGATGAGAAAAGCCTAGTAGATTTAAGTATGGGGTTTTAAGTATGGGGTAGTAATATAAGGGAAGTGGTTATCATATTCAAAGAATATAAGAGAGGTGACACGTGCATAGGTAGAAGTATAATACCTAAAAGAGCCTAAACACAAAGAGAATGTATATGTAAGAGATCTAAGGTAGACAAAAATTATTAACATAGAACGAAATAAGTTGGAAAGCGCAAGTACCTAAATGCCTAGTAAGAGGAGGAAGCATGTAATTGGATTAAACTTAACATCTAAGAGTGTTGTCCTTACTAATGAAATACCAAAAAATAGACTTGTTTTCTAACTTTTCCTTATATTCGCTTGTGTTTCATGTACTAACCCATATAAATTTCAACGAGTGAACGTAGAGTAATTGCCTATAATAAAATATGTGTGATAGTGTACTTACAATATATTTTTGCGTTTTTAAGAAAGAAAGAGGGGGGTGTCTAATATAATAGGTTATAGTATGCTGTCCTTTATGTACTATTTATTTCTAGAAGAAGGTATTGTAGTGAATAAAGTTTTCCTTCTATAAATGTTATAGGATTTCTTAAGAGTTAATACTTGGTAGTGTGAGTAATATCCCTTTAGTATATAATAAGCACATAAGTATAGGCATATAATTAATTAGGTTTCCAGGAAGGGAGACTGGTGTGAGAAAGAACTCATTGCCTATAATTATAAAAGAAAGAAGTAAGTACTATGAACTACAACATATAATAAAATAACTACCAAAGCCAACCATACTATTACTATATAATATAATTACTATATGATAAGATGAAAAGGAGAGAATAAAACGAAAAAGAGATCCCTAATCAAGGCTATCACGAATTGTGTCAATGGCTAAATACTATACGTTCCTTCATTTATTAACTGCTAGCTCTATTAAATCTATATACTATATAATTATATTCCTATAGAAACTTGCCTATAATGTATTCTTTTTTATCCCTTATATTTGGTTTAGAAGAAACGTGTGTTAACTTTGTGAGCTTTGAACTTAGTATTATGCGCTACTATGTGGTGTTATATAAGAGTGTGTACTACCTATACCCTATGGTGTGTTTTTTATAATGAATATTGATTAAATATAAGTTTACTTTCATCCCTATCCCTGTTCTCTTCGTAGTATACATATCCTCTTGCTTGGTCTAATCCTAGTAATGTGTACCCATGTTAGATCTCTCACCCATAATATTTCTTTATCCTAGTTTAATCGTTTAACTGACAAGGTTAGAAGTTGTAGTACTCTATGACAGGAGTGTAAGTAAATACCCTAAAATAATAGTTCTATACGGGGATATTAAGTAACATTGCAAATAACCAAGTAAGCACATAATAAGTGTTATAGGATTCAAAGAGAGAAGTCATTGTGTCTAGTAATAAGGTATAAGTTATCCAAAGCTAACAATATACAAGGGAAGACTTAACATAGTATTATACAATATTATACAAATAAAAGGTAGTAGAGTCTTAAGATATAAGATATATACATTCCCAAAAGAGAACTTATAGTTATATAACAAAGTAAGGAGGATACTTAACTAAGGTTAACAACTGCTATAATATAATAGGATATTTCCTAGTGAGAGAGAACATAACCATTACTTTCTTTCCTATACCTAATAATGAATTTCTACAAAGTACACTTCTTTCCTTTACAAGTACAGTTCCTTAATATTAGTCTACATTTATAACTTATCTTAATACACGAGGTAATACTTGTCTTTATTAAACCAAAAGTAAAAACTATGTGCTAAGAAGGAATTATCCAAGAATTATAAGTGTATAGTCAAGCATAACTGAAAGATAAAAAATGTATAGATGTAATGAGTTAACTGGACGGCTTACTATCCGAACTGTTCCAGCAAAAAAGTTTTATTACATGCACTTTCAATCCGAAAATATTTGATCTATGATTTCTTAGCATATGGCTTCCTACTAAGCTTGTACATAACGAGTTCTTTCTACTTTATTAGTATTAGTTGATCAAAATTATTACTCTTTTTGTTGTATTTCTTTGTACTAATTAAGATTAGCTCACGGAAGTTCGGATTTAGTAGTTTTTGCTGATTCCTTTGCGAGTAGCTCTTCTATACTACTTTCGAATTATGGTTTACTTCTTTCTATTTTTATTTTTTATAATTAATGGGTAATCCCAGAGCAGTCTTAAGGAAATAATATTTACCACCAGAGTAAGTAATTAGTAATATAGAATCGTATAGACCCCGTGTTACGAATATAGACTTTTAAACTCGTGTACTGTTTGTTGTTATAGACAAGATAAACCCTTAGAAACCTTTACGTTGTTGAAGTGATATATCTAAGCAAAGCAGTCGACCTACTTCCAGTCTTGGCAAATCCTAGAATAAGATGCGCGATTACTTTTTGTACTTCTAGCTTCTAAATAATATGTCCCCGAGGCACTCCTTGCTACATTTTTTATTCAACACTTTACTACGAAGAGTCTTTATGCTTAAGAGTACATACAATTTGCATTAACTTCTGAATATTTCTTTTTAGTTTTCTTGGGGAAGTCTCTAGCTCAACCAAATAATTTGTGATAAGATATAGAAAGGAACTTTTGGCTATTCATTCAACAAAAAGAAGAGTAAACTTTAATATCCATCTTAATTCTTATCTTATTAAAACAACGTTATAGTCAAAACTTGGTGAAATTTGA
Organism: Plantago major; assembly: GCA_026545765.1. Lineage (NCBI taxonomy): Eukaryota > Viridiplantae > Streptophyta > Magnoliopsida > Lamiales > Plantaginaceae > Plantago > Plantago major. Next base: position 1,961,013 of record JAIFAC010000007.1, on the reverse strand, counting down.
AAATACAAAACAGATAAAAATAGGTAGCTAGAAAGGTGGAAAGGTAAGAGTATTTCAAAATACAAATAAAATAATTTGACTTTATTTAATAGGACATCGAAATTTCCCGAATATCTGGTATGATGTCTGGAAATGTCACATCTAAGCATAGATCTAAGTTTACTCTTTAAATTGGTCTAATCATCTATTTATTGTGTATTCTAACCAGTTCTTATATAGAGATATATTAGTCCGTTTACTTTGTTTTGATGACTATATATATCTACTACCCATAACCCAGAATTTCTTTAAACGCTTACATTGCTCTATTATAAAATAGAAAACAAGCAGTTACTCTATGCTTTGCCATGTAAAATTTCAAGTAAAAAAGGAAGGTGTAGGGAACAAATTAATTGTTGGGGAATGTAAAAAGAAGGACTATATTCTCTTCTATTCTATTCACTTATTAATTGATATACAAAGAAAGAGCTTCTGAACTCAAGCAAAAAAAAAAAAGAGTAGCCCCTTCAACATAAAACTTACTGTATGCGACGCAATCGACTTTTCAATTTCAATATAAAAAAAAAAGGACTTCCTATATAACCTATACAAAACTTTTACAAGAAACTTTTGTATTAGTAAGGGTGAGTTGAATTTTAAAGACTTAGAACTGAAGATTGCTTTCCTATCTACTAAGCCATCTAATCTAAGTCAATATTCTTTCTATGCTATGAGTCACAACAGTGAAGTGTCTTTTAAAATGCCAGTGGTGTGGTATACCTTTGCGAATGCGAATAACCGGATTCAAATTCCTTAGTTAGTAGAAAATATCCAAGAAATCTCTCATAATACATATAAGATCCCGAAAACATAGTACTCGAAGTTGCTCGTCCATATATCCATAAATAAATAGGAATATGATCTACCTTTTCTCTACCCTTCTATAAGTTCTCCAAAAATCCCAAAATTATTATTGAAGGACTTAATATACTATTACTTTTTCTTTAAACCGAACCTCGCCATAAATGTTGGATAAAAAAAGTAGGGGAAATGAAAGCCACGTAACCTAAATGTTGTAACCTAATAAGAAGGAATTGAATATAGTAAATAGAAAGTATTATTCGAGAATCCTTCACTTAGAGTTGTTAAAGCTATGTCTCTAACCGTGGCAAAAAAAGGTATTGTATTCACGATTATAAAAGATAAAAGTATTATAGGATGATAATAAATATAAGGGAGAGAACCGCCTATTTCAAGGAATGCTCTCGTACAGGCGCATATTAGAGTACCTTTCTAAAACAAGCGAAGACAAATACGTAGAAAGGAAGGGCACCTCGTTAGTTAATAAAACAGACTAAGTTTATGACTTATAGAGAAAAAAGATAGGAATATACAATACAACCGTCATTCTCTACTCGGAGTACTCGGGTTGGAATGGAATATAAGCAGAGGTAGGTATCTTATTATCGAGAATGATAAAAGGAAGCCGGGCAAGGAGGTTTGAGAAAGGACTCATAATTAACTCATCAAGGTATTGCAAAGGACAAAGCTAACAACAAAAGAAAGGAAATCTATTTCTATAAAAATAAAAAGACAGACGACATATTAATAATCAATAGAAATAATAGAGAATAACTTAGAATTCGCTGACAACAAGATAACAAGTCTAATAGATACCAACAGCTGTGTTAACAAAAAAAGGAGAAATTAAAATACTTCCAAACTTCGTGCTAAGCTATCAACACCAATTCCTTTAATCCCGAAAAAGCGCATAAGGGATATCCTGCTTTAGAAAGTTATGTATGTTTATGTGTATGGAGATAATCGAATTGTGAATGTAAAAGAATAGAGAGGGATAAAGATTTAGTCGTTGCACCAAAGAGGATAGTTTCTTTCTTGTTGTATTTGAATCATTATAGTAAGGAAGAGACTTATGAATAAAAAGCAACCGAATTTGACTAGACGACTAGAAATATTTCTACCTTGCCGGGATACTATACTGCTACAAGTAATCCTGGAGTTTATGTTCTCTTTTTTGGATATAGTTTTTTATAGAGATAATAAAGATACAGGTAGGTCTTCTTTACCAACTAGTCAACAAATTCTAATAAAGCAAGCAAGAGTTGTGCTAACAAATCCAATACTTTTACTACAAGGATTAAATGGAGAGGTCTATTTTTCTTTTTTTAGTATTTTTTTTTCATCTATAACTTATAATCTATAACTTATAAATAAAGAAGAAGTCCTATGAAACACACTAATGGAAATAACATTTTTTGTTGCAAATTTCTAGTATCAATAAGTTATTTGAAGACGTTTATCCTACATAGCTATAAGAAATTGTTTAGCCCCTTAATCTTTCTTTAAATATGAATATTATTTTCGTACACGTTCTATATCATTCTATCATTTTGAAGCTAACTTAACAAATTCTAGTCCAAGATTACTCCTCTGTTTTCCTTTTATATTACTTGTCTCTTCTTTTTTATTGACTACATCTCTCGTTAGAAATAATTGTGTACTTTACTTTAGTTAGTTGTAGTTTTTCGGTGAGGAATAGAAGATTTTTTACGAAAGCATAGAATTAGAATCCATCCAAACAGTCAGGGAATATGTACTTTAATCCAGCTAATAAAGACATGTATTTTCCAATAAATATAGAGCTAATGAAATAAGGGATAACAATCTATGTACGAACAATATCACATTAACTCCCAGACATTTTTTTTCTTCTGTGCCAAAGACATTCCATTTACAGGCATTTATCACTGTAAGTAACCTAACGATAATAACAAATTCTAGTTCACAAGCAAGCCTTAACTTCCTTTTTGACCTTCTCTTCTTTCTAACTGCAACAAATTCTTTCAAAGTATAAATGTCTTTGTCCTAATTCTAACAAATCTTTTTACAATGAGCTAAACGAACTCTATAAATGAAATTTATTATGCTAACCAAGTAATCCAACAAAGACCAAGAACTCAAATTTTCAACAATAACTGCTTATAACTAATACTTCTAAATAGAGAAGACAACCAATAGTTATTATTTATACTAATTTTATATAGCAAACACAATAGACAGCAGAGGTCTAAGATTGAATAAATAGACACCAATAGAACATAATAGAATTCTAAACCACGCCATTATCGATTTTTTACAGGAGTGTGCCTTACACTTACCTATTTATGTCTATATACTAACGGACAACTTTCTATTTGTAGTATTGTAAATATATTTTTGAATATGTTTACTAGTATAGTTGTTCTAATAATGATTTCTTTCATAAACGTTTAAATATAATATGGAAGACAACACAATCTTTTTTGGTCAGTCTTTTGCTGGTAATCTTGCAATAACTTGCATAAAACATTTCAATTATATGTCCCCAACAATTCTCTCTTTCTTTGTTGTTTTGAAATTGTTTCGCCTTAATCTCGAGAACTTAAAGACAGAGGATAGTAACACGAGGTGTTGTGACAAAAATAAGGAACATATAACATATATAATTGGCTATAACAAGCACTTATCTCGGTAGGCCTTTAATTTACAAAAAATACAGAGAAGAATTCTAATTAAGTATGTTTCTTCTGACAAAATAAATATTAAAAAATCTACGTACACTTATCTTGTTCTTAAATTTTTTTGTTACCAAAGCCTTCCACAAATATAAGGATTATTTCTATACTAGGTTCAGTATCTCTTCTCTATAAAGACTTGTCTTGAATTCTTCATCAAGAGTTGATCAGTTTCTGTGTTATATTTCTAAGTGTATTCGTCCCATTTCGTTTTCATTTTCTCTTTTTTCATTTGCTTTATACCTAAGCGTTGTCTGCTGAACCGCTTAATTTTATTCTATCCTGTGGTTGGTAAAAGTTGGCATTGAAATATCTAGATAAAACATACTATATCTGCAAAAATAAAGAACAACACTAGAATAAGCCTATATTTTTATTTAAGATTATGTTATTACTTTAGGAGTTCACACTAAGGGATGGGTATAAATAATATAAGAAATAAGTCAAATATCAAGGAAAAAGCTTATTAAATTGATTCATATAGCCTGCGGATATGTAGGTTCCTACACAAAATTTGGAGGATGTAACGTATAGCTTACTAATTTTATTTAGAATAAGGATAGAAAACAAAAGTACAGTAGCAGAGTAAAGACATACAATAAAGTACACAAAGGATATATAAGTTTGTTCAAACAATTCAATTCGTCGTTGTGAGTAGTCATCCCCAAAAAAGAGTCTTCGAGTTAATTGTTTAATAAAGCTAAAAGCATGGGTTAGAATAAAGCCTTCAGTAAATAAAGCAATACAATACAAAAAGTACATGACTCTGTTGTTACGGTATTTTTCGCTTCTTCCTTATGTGTTTGTGAATGACCTACTGTAATAAGGTGTTCTTCTGTCTATAAAGAGAGCTATGAATGAAGTATAGTATGGGCTTAAGTGAATTAATTGTTGTAAGAAACTCTTCAAGCAACGCGTGCTGTAGTAACAAATAAAGTAGTGGGAGGAGTTAACTATGGCAACTACTATGGCTATCTTAAGTATTCTATAAATAAGTACTTTTTAGTATTCTTTCCTTTCATTTCTCTAATAAAAGATCCTATTATTTCTATTTCCAAAAAGCATTCTTTATAATACACGTTCTATCTAGTATGTGCGCCTTTCCCTTGCATATAAAATTGTATATCAAAGTTACTCTTGGTAGATTATTCTATCCCTTCCCTATATATTTTAAGATTATAAGGAATCATTCTTTGCAAAAAACTATTATTATATACTTAAATTAAACTAATTTAAGTAAGAACTGATTCTAGTTTAAAGGGTATTTAAAGGGTAGAAGAGTATTACTTAACAAATTCTATATTGTGTTTACAAGAGAACACCTGTATGCACTCCGGTAGTGGGTTTATTAAAGAAGTTAAGTCACCTAACAAATTACGTATTATACGTTGTATACTTATTTTTAATTAATTATGAGAAGATCCAGCAACAATGGCTTAGGACATCTCCCTGTATTATACGTGCCTAACTAAGTGAAAAAGAGGAGAAATGCTATTATACTAGGTTTCTCTTAGAAAAAAAATACAGTTAAAAAGAAAGTGTAAGTTCTTTATCTCAAAGGATACTAGGGTATATGAATATATTTGTTAATAAAAGTATAAAATAAATTATTTCTTATTATAATTAATAACATTTCGCTATACTCGCAAATTCTTACATAGAGAGTTAACGTTTTTAATCTTTATTAGGACTGAGCCTAACTAGACATACCGCTTTACAACAATTTGTTTCATTATTATATATTTCCTAACAAAGTTCACACCTAATAAACTAGCATAGTAGCGCCTTCTTTAATCTCTTCCTCTATCTAATAGGGAGTTTTGCCAATTTATATAGATTATTACGAAAAACAACAAGAGTCGATCTTTTATAGCTTAACTTAACACGTGCAGCACCTGTCTCGTATAATGAGCACTCCTTAGAATAGAAGAAAGAAAAAATTATATAAAATAGCTTTTACGGGGATTCCTCGATAATTCCCCTATTTGTATATCACGCAATACACTGTTCAAATTTCTTCAATAATATTACCTACTGTCCAATAAGGTATCATATCATGCTATATTATTTGACCAAATTCCCGTACTTTTAGAACATTTTTGTTTACATATTTACTACTTAACCGAGGTATACCAATATAATGAAACTCGCTATAGTAAATAAAGAAGGGTACAAAAAAAAATAAGGAAAAGCTGAATTCAACCAAAGTATACCCAAACTCTTTTTTAGATAGATAAGGGAGCTTAGTTTAATACCTGTTCCTGTTCTTTTACTATACGAGATATTTATTTCCTTGTAGAGCAGAACCTTGTATGTATACTTCTCTTCTAGTTATATTATATAATTTTTGTTCGATTTATTCTTATCTAGCTTTCCTCTATCTCTGCGGTGATGGCATTTATTAATATTTTTCTATTTTAAAGAGAAGTCAGCTGAGATAACCAAAAACGAGGGAGAATAGGAGTCAAAATACTTGTACGACTTAGGTTTGAATCAAGTTATCTTGACGAAAATAATAGAAAAATAGATAGAGCTCGATTTAACATTTAACACCATTTATAATTACTTACGCCTTAACCCATAATTTGCTGCTATAAGAAACAATTTCATAGCGATAATGATTGCTTGCCTACTTACCGTTTGTACCGTGTGTTTTTATTAAATGTCACCGTTGTTACATAAAGTTGAATCCAAAAACAAACACTTAAGTTTTCCACTGTAATTAATTTTAGGAGAAATCCAGCAAAAGATCAAGGTAAGAACAAAGAATAGTGAATGTCGAGTATCTTTCAGGCTACACGCTTTTGGATTTTACATTACAGGAATTTGTACTTTTGCTCTCAGTCTACTTTGGATATTTTTATTTTAATTATCTTGAACCATTATAATTTTTCTACTTGGTGGATTCTTCCTCTTATCCTGCTCTAGCTATTCACGTAGATGACCGACTTTTTCACCTGTAACATATTTTGTCCTACTAAATAGTGTTAGGTCTTCCTTATGATATTTAAATTTAAAATATCTTCTCTACTATAATAATAATTTGGAGTTTCTCTTCCTTATCCCTTGCTTGATATATTACTTTACTTTATACAATTTTATATAATTTTTAACATATGAAGTAATCTGCCTCTCATTTTCAATATTGACTTAACAAATCTAATTCCTACCAACTTGCCTACAGCCGTTTAGTTAAGAGCGAGTGTTGCATACTACTAAGTTTTATCCAAACAAAAATGATATAAAGAAGAAAAATTGTTCCAAGACCTGGTTAATTCAAATATAAAGAAGTACAGGGAAAAAGTTGCGAGGTAGTACTGAGGATAGCTCTTGGCTAGAATTTGAAAAAAAAAAAGCGGATTGTGGTGAATTTTATTTATGAACAATCTTACGTACGCGTATACGTATATATATAGGAAATTTTAAATTTTATTGTAAATACTACTTAGATTTATTTAGTCAAAACAAGAAGGCTAAAATAAAAAAAGAAGTTGCATAAAAGTGTAATTGGTAGATCGATCGAAATAGAAACTATATCCTCCCGGAGAAATATAAATATCTGGCCATAATATATATATAATTATATAGAAATTATAGAGTAATAATTTTGACTTCTACGTCTTATTTTAGATACAAATTTAAGGAAGATTAGAAGGTTACCTACGAAGAAAATATAGTAAAAGATAGATGTCTTTCAATTGAGTACCGCACTTATTATATCTACCAAGATCAAACCTTCAGAGAAGATACCTATTATACCTTTTCCTATATTTTCTACAATGTGTTTATTCCTTACCGTCTTACTCATGTCTTACATAATACCTTATTCTTCTTAATAAATTATAAATATTTTTGAAATGTTTTTTCTAGTTTCTTAAGTTAAATTTGTTAATGGATCATTCATTGGTTGGAGAATTCCTTCTTCTATCATTTGTAATGTAAGTGTAGATATTCTATTTAATTGTGTAAAGTACTTCGCTTACGTACCATTTGTTAGGAATTATTATGAGTTAACATGAAATGATTGTTGAGAAAGAAACAACACAGGAAGTCTATTATAAAACGTAAAAAGACTAAATTGCTATAGTATCTTCTGTCACTACATAATAAATTATATACTCGTATCGTGTACTTATAATGCGTTTAACCGATATATTCTATCCCACAAGTGTTACCTTTGATGCACACATGTTTTCTTAAATTATATACTTAGCCTTAAACCATTAATAAAACTCTATATAATAATCCTTAATTGGTTTCTTATTAATTAATAAGTACCTCATTATTAAGCTTGTCTTCTAAGATTAATATCTCTTTTTAAAATAAAATTTTATATTTGTGAACATTTCGTAGACTTCTAATGGGTAAGTAACATAAGTGGAAAGTAATCATTCTATAATATATAAATTTATTAAAATAGATAATCAAAAGTAAGGGGTTTAAGTTCAATAAGGTATAAATTTTAGAAAAACTAGATAGTTTGTGAAGTACATGCATAAGGAACTACTAAAGAAGACATCATAATAGACTTACCATAGTTAACTTAGACTAGATTTATACCACGACAATGGCATTGCAAGATATACCCCTATATTATATAATTAGAATTAATAAACCTTTATAGATAACTATTATAACTAGTAGTTGTTCTTTGAGTTCCTATTATTAGTGTCTTTGCTTGATTATGATCTATAATTATGATCTATATATAAATATTATACATGTCTTTTTCTTAAAAGTTTGATCATCGTGTGTAGTAGTAATCAAATATAGAATTCCTCTTAGAGTTTGTTTATATAATTAATTAGAACAAGTGTTCTTTAAGTCAATCAAAATATAAATAGAAAAGCGTTAGTAAACATCCAAGTATACATAATAAAGTTCATGCTCCTACAATAATCATCTAGAAGATCTTCCTTATAAAGTACTCGGAAGAAGAAATATAGATACAACACTTAATACATGATTTTATTTTTACGATTATTAACTATACAGCATTATCACAATAACTATTCTAAAAACACACTTTCATTTGAGATCTCACACATTCCGCATTTTGCTGGTTCAGATAGATTCGATTACATTACTAAAGAAGCATACGAAATATATTATAGAGGTGTCTAGTACTTGTGCTAATAAAATAAAAGAAACCAGGTACGTCTGCTTTCCTAGAACCTTCTTAATCTCGGTTTATCTCTATTACTTATTTCATTTCGGGAACAAGAATTCACCCATACTCAAATTTTAAACCGTATACTGTAAAATATGGAAAATACAGAGTGTTGCCTAAAAGGAATACTCTTAAGTTAGGGTTAGGCTAGGCATTACCTCATGTCACCAGTGCCCCCCGTGTCTATGTAAGCACTACACTAAGCGTTACCTTGATTTGCCCTGCTAAGCCATATGTATTGAGAATTTATTGGGAGACATGGTCATAGTAGGGCGAAAGAAAGGAGATCCCATATCTTATTTATTCTATTCCTGTGTGTGGTACTTCGATCTACTTTACTTTAAATGAATGAAAATATGTTTCACCCGTACATAATCAAGGAAGTGTAAGAAATAAGTATTTGCAAATAGTAAGTGAATTTTTGTCTTGTCGGTTGAAGAAATTGGTAGGACAACTTAACACGCCATGTAAAGGAAATAGTGTCCAGAGAGCCTAAAGTACCTAAAAGACGACTTTTCTAAGGATAACAAAAATAACTTGTTGATGATAGGCTAACACCTTGCACAAATAATAACAATACTATATTTTAGATTATGATTTGTACTTTGTTTTTGGTTCTATGCCTAAACGTACTTTGCAAAGTCTATATCGACTACCTTTTACTTTTGAATTTACACCCTAAATTTTTCTATGTATATGTTTTTTTATCTCTTATAATAATCAAGACAATTTCAGCTCTCAGAGATTCTACATATATAAAGTTTATGCTTGGGGTTCTTACTACTTTATTGTATTTCCTTATAACATGTTTTAGTTTTCTATATATATATATATATAGAGATAAATAGAGATTTACACGGCTCCTTTCGACTTATATTTTACATTCCTTACTAAATTTAAACTATATTTAAAACACCTAATTAAAAGAGTTCACCCCCCCCCTTCTAATTTTTTAGTTTTAACCAAAGTCTTAATAGAGCAGACTAAAATTTGTATAGGTGTAAGTAATTCTTAAGTGTACAAAATGAATAATACAATTATAAATGAACTTTTTTAAATGAGGGGAGTGCTTCCTTTATATCTCTTATATTCCTTCTTAAGTTATATACGCCTCGCCTAATAAAAATATTTTGTAGTAAGATAAGAGTCCAATCTTTTTTTTATTAGAGTGTACTTAAGTCACGTTAAAAAAATTAAGAGAGAGGGAGAAAAATTATGATATTTCATAGGCGTCTACTTTGGGGTTACCTTTACCCTTTCGTAGCTATTATAAAATTCCAATAGTGTAGATCCTACCTACTTAGTGACCAAATGTATATGATGTAGTAACAACTTTTAATTCTAACCCCAAACTTATTATTTATTATAATATTTATTATAATATGCTGCCAATCAAAAAAATAGAACCTCCCTCTAATACTACTTTATTTGATATTTTAAAGTAGAGAGCTTAAAGAGATTATTACATTATATAATTAATAAAATCATGTTTCTGAATTATATAAAAATGTTGCTAATCCCCTATAAGTGACTTTATTGCGCTCAATAATCGGAATACTCAAAAAATAGAAGATATAGTACTTAAATTTAAGCTTCATTTTGAGTTGGTTAGAGAACTTAAATAGCCCAAATATCTCTCAGAGGTAAACCTTTTTCTAAATTCCAAATAATTATATACCAAAATAAAGAAATGTCCTATTAATTTATTTATTAAAATACTAACTATAAATAAAGGAGTACTTAAAGGTGTATAAAAGGAGCAAACTACGATAGATCTTTGTTGATAGAGTTGATAGAAAATAAATGGAAACTGCCCATTATACTGTGTACTTTGTATATTTGACTACCCGGAATGAAAAAATAAATGCTTGATTGTAGTAGTGTACTTTTTTATTAAATTATAAATTAAATTATTAAATAGTAAAGAATTATTAGACATAAGAAAGATGCCTATGAAGTTTTATACAATTCTTAAAAAAATAAAATAAATATATTATTTGTTGCTCACTAAGTAGTTACACCATATAAAACCAATTACAAAAAGAAAAAGTATTATAGTCCTTATAAGGGATAAGAAGTAAGTATCACTAATAACTAGTACCCCATTACCTCTATAATTTAGTAGAACAGGGCTATGAAACACTATAACCTCTTTACTTGCCCCTTTATGAAGAATATAATATAACGTAGACTATAGGAAACAACCTAATAAATGTTGGGAAATTAAACAGTAGAGATCTAAATGGAGTAAACATAGATTCACAAGGAGTATATAGAGCAGATAGGGTAAGTATTACACAAAAACATAGTTGGTTTGGGAAATGAAAAAAAAAGTGTAAATGAAATAATATCTTTCCTTCTCGGTACTGTGGAGTATTACTTATTTTATTATATGAGTAGTTCAATTAGTGTTTCCCTCTTAACTTAACTAGCTCTTTTTTTTTAGTAGTTAACTCTTTACTTAAATTTTACTTAAATTTAAATATAGGTTGTGTTATTGAATTATTTGTAGTAAATTCTCTGGACACCCTTCATACTCTTATTATGAACTATGCTTAGAATAATATTAGCTTGGTTAAGATTTTTGATCTAAATATAAAAGCGAATTGGTAGATTAGTATGTTGTAACGCATGGATAGAGATCTCCACCTTTCAAAAGAAGTATGCAGACAGACTTGTGATAAAAAGAGAAACAACACGATACAAAGAAATCTTTAATAATTTAATTAGGATAAAGATCAGAGCTCCTTTACACAATATCTAACAACTATTTAATGCGTTGCACCAACTCTATATTCCATTCCAAATTTCATCATCTTGTAGGTAGTCACTAATTCCTCTTCTAATTCTTCTATTCGGTTATAATAATACTGAATTTGATATGGCATGGCTTCTGTTTTGATCCGGTGTTATAAATAAAAAAGTATTGGCTTAAATATTACCAAGATTCTTGTAAGTATGCATTTTGACTATAGTGATTATCTAATAATGCAAAGATTTGGTGTGCTTATCAATAATAACGGATGAAGATAAAGATATATTATATTATATTTTATATACTTCCTTAACCTTATCGGAATTCCTAAATATAGAGTATTACTCCGCTAATTACTTACTTGCTGGCATATACACAGAAAACAGAGAAGAGACAGAAACCAGACATCCATCGTAGATAGATACTTAGTACAAACATAAGAAATAAGTAAGAAAACATAGTAAGGACACTATATTTTTCATTATATTATTATATTATATTACTAATCGGGTACGTTGCTATAGTCAATAGATGGACCTAATCATATATGTTTGTAACAGGGAAATAGGTCATTTTTTTTATGTAGAAGAATAGTTGAAAAGCTATTTTTATAATATAATGCTTGGAATTGGAATATAGATATACATAGATCTCTAAAATGGATTTACTCGTCCTTTTTAATCTTATTCTTCTCCTTTCGTTTCTTGATTATGAACTACCTAAAGTAATTTTATCTTACATAGTTGGGTCCAGATCTCTTTTCCCCGAACTATTTTCATTATGGAAAACGGCTTAAATAAAAAAAAGATAAGGGAGTAAGGAAGAACTACTTCTTGTTTGGTACAAAAAAGCATACCTTGAATATAGAATATTGAGAAAGAGAAGATAAGATACCACCCAATCCCGACGAAACTTTATTTACTAAAATTATTTACTAAAAAATATATACTAGAAACTAGAAAGATACGAAGAGGTTCTTATTTACTTCTTACTACCTACCAATTATCCAATAACGTAGGCAAAACAAAAGAAGAACTTGATAATACTTCTTCTCTTCTGCCTTATCTGGTTTTAATTGAGTTCTAAGTGCAGCATCTGGTATTTTTTACTAATCTTTAATATATGCAGAAATCTCATAACAAAATAGAAGTAGTTCATACAGTACAGCAAAAATGAATATAAACTCTAATGAATCCCCGAACCGTTTTTCTATAAATCATTCATGAATTCTTATTCGAGATAGAAACGAGATAGAAAGAAGTAAACTCTCTCTTATTTCCAATCCTATATAATATACTACTAAGTATTACTAAGTATTTATTGATGTCAGTGTCATAACAAATTTATTAAGGGCATAAAAGAAGTCCTCCATACATTTTTTAGGGTTGTATTACGTAATTCGATAGATAATATCCTATTTCACTTTTCTAGTCAGTTCTGTCTTTTGAGGTTAATATTGATATCTTTATTTAGTAGGCGTTGTACCAACAAACAAAAAAAGGAGGTATTTTCTTGTTGTAATCTTGTTGTAATAATGTATTAGAATAGACCAGAGGGGAAGAAGACCTCGAAGTCAACACAACAATTCATTAACCGGACTAGAATCAATTTATTTTAGTCTAAGAATAATTCAGCCATGGGTGCATTAGTGAATTTATACAATAGAAGTTTATACTAAAACTCGTTCATGCCCTAGCTCTAGCTCTATAGTTTATTCCCTCTTACCCTATATATATCCTTAATAACTTTAATAACTCCTCTGCTGAAACTTTTAAGACAAATAAATTACATAATTACAAAGAGCACAATACCACACTTAGTAGAAATATACCTAGAAGTAGGGAGAAGAGGTCCCGGAAAGTAAGTAGCCCACAAAAGCATACTTATAAATTTGAATACTGGTATAATATTATTATGTATGCATAGTAAGAAACAAACACCAAACTTCCATTCTGAGTGTTTTATGATGGAATGTAGTAGTAGTAAAATGGAAATAAAGAGTTCCTTGGGAATCGTAGTTTTATAGTATAATTTATAAATTGGTTGACTTGATTACACGTTCTAAATGAAATGGATGCTGTCCTCCCTTTACTTTAACCTTTGGAGTTTCTAGACCTAACTTAACTATGTTACTTAACTATGTTTTGCTTTTCTCTTTCTAGATCTGTTTGTTCCTTAGCTCTGACTTAAAAAATAGAAATGTAGAGAAATATAGAAATTGTAGTCCTATGCTATGCCTCGTGTACTTTATTACTTTATGAAATTACTACAAGAAATATCTCGAAATGAAAGTAGATAAAGTAGATATAGAACAAAAATGTTACTACTAACAAGCGTAAATCACAAATAAAAGAAGAAACTTCCACTTCAATTCCTAACAATTGATATAATCAGAATAATCAGAGAGGAGACCTATATTACGCAGTGCTAGTACAACATAAAAATGGAGTAAGAGTAAATTAAAAGATAAATGGGGAACAAGGATCCTTAGATAAGTAGTAGGATGTCATATTCAAAGCTATCTTGTTTGTATAAAGTATAATAAAGTATAAAGGCAAAGTACGATAAATAGACATATAAGAAAAAATCCAAGACCTAATTCATCTTATAAGCAACCACCAATTCCTTCTTCTCTTCTACGTGAATCTATGAATGAAATTGAGAGCTAACTAAACTAACAACGCAAAGGATACAAAAAACTTATTATTATATTATAAGGTAAAGTGTGGAGTATATAATATAACAAGAATAGATCAATTGAAAGCAAACAAAACAAGATACAATAAATAACATCCTATGACAGTTTCTTGTCGTTGCACCTAAATAAGACAAGATAACTTATTTCCCTTTCTTATCTTTCTTATGTTTGTTCATTGAATTTATACTTCTATATTATACGATAGACAACTACTATTAGATAGACCATATTACTATTTAGAGCCTAAGTTATAAGGAGTTTGCTAGAGGAATATTTCTAAGAAGGTATAAGATATTGTAAGAACTATAGTATAGTATTGAAAATAAAAATAAGTTGGGCTTAGTGTTGTAAGATCATAGAAGGAATATAGATAAGAGGTAGAAATGGTATGGATTAGTTCTTCTATTCAAAGAGAAAGTTATTAGATACCTGTTTGATTATAATATGGTGTTTTTGGTAATACTAGAAAAAGATGTCTTGGGTTTTATCTTATCATTTATCCTTTAGCCAAGTGTTCCTTTTAAAATAAAATACCCCCTAGTGAATTATTCCCTTACTACCCATTTATAATTGTACTTCGCAAAACCTTTATTATTTTTATATTGTCGTCTAAGCTAAAACAAGTGTGATATCATTCTATCCTTACAACAAGGTATATTATTAGGAAGGGACTAAACATCTTTATGTTACTTAGAGGTCAATTACTTTTATAAAGAACAGGTAGACAAAATATAGGAGATGTATAACTTTCATACTATGGTGCTAAGGTAAGGGAAATTAAGTAAGGAATATTGTAGAACTTATATAATAGTATCCTGTATTGTGTTAATGTTAGAAGCTATGTCATATTATATAGAAATTAGAATTAGAACTATTAAGTAGGAAACTATAGTATCTCACAAACAAAGCAAGTAAATATAAGTGAACATGAGTAAGAAATATAGGACTCATCTATAGCTTAGCTTAAGTAATAAATAAAAAGTAAGGAGTTCTCTACTAGGCTCTCTATTTATGAACACTATATAATTAACAACACCAAAATACTTTGATGACTCATTATTCACTCTTTATTTTACTACACCCGAGAAAGTTATATACTTCTCTATTTTGATTTAAATACAACCTTTACCTATAACCCTATAAGTGGAGCATAGCTATGAGTTACATCTTTTAGTATGGATCTTGTGTCACAAGCTCCCTAAGAATCCTATTTACCAATTTCTATATTAAAAGAGTCTAGTAAGGTACTAACAAAGTAGTTGTCATAAAAGAAATGTTTCTAAAATAGAGTATAGGTTACGTGTTGGAATACATCTTAGGTACATTAGTATAGAGTAAGTGAAGGGTTATTCCTGATTAAAGCTTATTAATTAAAAATAGTATAATAGAAACATGTACATGATAAGGATAGATTGAAACATATTCTACTAGATAGAGCAAGACTATAACAATTTAGGAGAAACTATATTAAGATAATTACCCTATAACTTAGGTACTATAAAGAATTACAAACAACAAATAGGGAGAGATCATTATTACTAGTATCCCTTACTATTTTATTTTCTAATCAAAGGCTATCTTAATTACATTTCCAACTACCATCTTTTTTACACTATCTACTAGAGGGAGTTCTTTACCTAATACCTATATAATGTATCAAATATAATTATAGCATGGAGTTGACTTTTCTTTGTTTGGATAACTTTGCCCTAACTATATACATACAAAAAAAGAAAATAAGGAGGAGTTATTAGTTAGTACACTATCATACCCTAAGCTCTACTATATGAATGAGGGATTTCTCTTTCCAAATCTATCTTTACATAGTCTTTTTTATAAGAAAAATATAAGTAATTTAGTCTAGAACGTTCTTTGTTTAGTGATATAGTATAAGTGTATCTTCTTATAGTTTATAGGCCTTTCATTAAAGTTGTTTAGTATTTGAAATTATTTATGGAATAAATCCCTGCTATAGTCAAATTAATAAAAGTGCGTATGCCTTGGAGTACTGCTTATATTATAGGTGGACGTGATTGGAATCCTTTTGGTTTAGAGTAAAGCATATACAACAACATAGATTAGATTATATAACGTATTAATAAGTAAGAGCTATAAGAAGAAATAAAAAGTAATACCTTGCTTGCCCTACCTGTCCTTAGTAGTCTATACTTGTGTATCCCTCACCAAAGCTTGTTGTTTAGAAAATATCTCATAGTTTTTTTAATTTATATTAGGAATAGGAAAGAGTCTTACGCATACGAATCTAGTTACCTATCTATCTTACCTTAGGAATGGAACTTTATAGAGTACTTTGAAATCATTCTATCCAATAACTATCAATATCCCCCTTTCGTTGAGTAACCATGCTTGCCATACACCTCTTAGATGCTTATATAACCATGTAACCTATAACAATCCGAAAGAAAGATAATATTAGTCATTAGGAAGAACTTAATTAAATATGTCGAGTCCCTAGACATGTGTTGTACAAAAACAAAGAAGAAAGATAGTATGATCATTACAAGACCAATTACTAAAGGACTAGAGTAAGTAGCTTAAGCTTAATATTGATGGCCTATAATTAGGCGTGAACTTTTATACATTTTACTTAGTAGTTCCCTATTCTAAAAATTTATATTAGAATTAAGGTATAGTTTTGCATATGTTCAAAGTATATAAAGGAAGTATCCTAGTTGTGTTACCTTATGTGTAGAGTATGTATTATACTACCTATTATGATTGGTACTATTGGTTGGTGTTGGACTCACTTCTATCTTAACTATAACTAAGAATTACCTTAAGTTAAGTATGTATTATAAAGATTATAAAGAATATCCTTAATCCGTTTGTGTTAGCATTATAAATAAGTTTCCCTTACTATACATCCTATTATATTATTTGGTTAAAAAGAACAAACTATAATTTTCCCATACCTACCTACTCTATTTGATATATTGGAGAAAGGTTCAATGAGTTATAGGAGAAATACTTTAACCATACATAAGTATAAGAGGGGAGTTACGCTACTATGGTACTACATAAGTTATCCCTAAAGAAGTTAAAGATGAAAGAGGAGAGAAACCCTATATATGCCCAGTTATTTTTTATTATGGCCTTGCTAATGAAGTCGTATATAGAAATGGTTTGAAAAGCTAAGATCTATACTTACTATACTTATAAGAATACATGTCAAAGCTAGATCAAGGTAAGAATTATCTAACAAAGCCAGAAATATAAGATATGTATGAAACCTATGTTACTATACCAAGTTATCCATAGACACCAACCTTACCTTTAATTTATTATATTAATAGAAAATAAATTCTACTGGGGAACTGCTCTTATTAGATCTACTCTATCAGTACTAAGCATTGTATATTACTCTCCAACCTGTACTTTTCATAAGTTCTACCTTAATTAATCTTATTCCCTTTCTTCTAATTCTTCTAATATTACTACAAGAATTACTTGCTTTCATTTTTCATAAGCATACGTTTCATTATCCATGTACCAAAATTGATCTCATAGGTATCATTGTTTTTCATATACTAAATAATACTAAGTAAGAACCAATATATTTCCTAAGCTATTTCCTTATAGAATTGACATAGAATTGACACCCAAGAGCTTTCTATTTTAATATATTTTAATTTGTACATCACATATACTTTTCATAATAATTATAAGAAAAGCAAGACTATAACACGCTATACTATAAATTTCCAAGACAAGAACAAGGTGTACAAGTAGAGTAAAGGCCTACTCCTATAATATAAGTGCTATGGAAAGAAAAAGGAGAATAGATAAAGGGAAATACAGAACATAGGGTAAATAAAGAATTAAGCCAAATATTATAAATAAAGTAATAGGGATATAGTAAGGAAATATTAATAAATTATATACAATTACAACATAGAACTAAGACTCATTAAGTTAGATCATAGTATCTCATAATTGGTTACATAGTAATTGCTTTCTTCACATAATTAAATACAAAAGAGTGATTAAATTTTCCCTAACAACAAGGTTTAAAATAATTAATATGTGTTATATTATGTTGGGTACTTTTCTATTTTTCTTTTTTTAAATCTACTGCTATGGGTGAACTATACTCCTATCTTTGTTTAATCATGCTGGTGAACCTTATATTATAAATGTTGTCAAGATTTTTTTGAGAATACTAACCAATAGAAATACAAGTAGATACTTAGTAGGAGAAATACATGAGTTACATAATTATTTATTGAGGGGAATACTTTTTTTTCTTACTTAGGGAAATACTTTGAAAGGGGAGGTATACAACTAAGCACACTTAATAACAAATCTTTCGTTACTAGTGACAACAGGAAATAATCTATATATACAAATAGACAAAGTTCTTCTCCCTACAAATAAGAATCTCTTACATTATTTCACCATTACTCGGCATATATTTAAATTGCTTTGATCTATCATAGTCTATACAAAAACGAAGGCATACTTTTGGATATACTTAATATTTGGTTCTTATAGCATTCAATTCATCTAGGAAACTTTCTTTTAATTTAGGTATTCTTCGTTAACTAGCTTATTATAGTAAATTTAGTACATGTTGTTTATTTATTATATAGGTAGGATAGATGGATCTTATATAGGTTATTATATAGAATATAGAAAGGTAATAGGATGAATACTCTTTCTTGTTGATGTTATATAGCCTTAACTCTTTAGGTACTACGTAGCTACCAAGATTTTGTTCTTTCTCTTCATTATTATCTTTTCTTAAGAATCGTGCCTATGAACCAAAAGTCTTTTATAAGGTAATCAATATTTCTATGCTCTCCTCATAAATAAAAAACTATAAAGATCTAAGAGATGTGCTTGCTTAGGGAATTATACTACTAATAAGGTACTATTTAAGAATTTGTTACAAGTAAAGACAACAACACATAGTGTTAAAGATAAATTAGGTGTTGCTGCTTATAGATTTATTAAGTATAAGTATAAAGCGTTCATTACAAGAAAATAGAGTGTGATTATAGGTTAGTGTTTCATGTCTAAGCTAAACAAAGATAAGGTGTACCTATAACAAACAAGGAAGGCCTCGAGAATATAAAGATAAAGATCCAATAGGAGAGGGCATAGGTTTTTAAAACATGAATTTACTCGTTACTTAAGCTAGAAAATGTAGTTAAATTAGAATCTATTTATGGCATATCTCTTTAGTGTTCTTCTATGTAAAAATATAAAATAAATGTGTGAATATCCTACGCGAAGTCCTCTAAGCATAAAATTAGAAAGAGTGGGTAAGTATATTTTCTATATGAACAACAAGATCCAAATTAAGCGCTAACTATAAGTCTGACAAGTATAACCCAAGAGAACATACCTCTATATATGACTACACTTACCTTATTACATGTACCAAATCCTTTATAGAGCTTCCTTTCTTTTTTAGTATTGACATATTATTGTAATATAATTCTTAAAGAAAGATACCTTGTTTTTTCGTTATTTACTCCTTGCCTGCCTTGTTCGTGGAATCCCTTTCATGTTATAGGGTGTAGTATTATAATGTTACAGTTTAATCTTCTTCTATAATTACAGATTCTTCTTTCATGTTTTGCTATAAACCAACAGATAATGCTCGGAGGTTCTTCTTTCTTATATGTATACTTGTATGTTATATTATTCCCTAGAACTCCCGACTCTTTTTGTTTTGTAAAATCGACTAGACTTTATAGACTCTTTAATTCTTTTTGGGCGGTGAAATACCACGCTTTATTTCTTTAATTATAGGCTGCTATTGCTATCTAAGGCCTAGTTTATGGGCAGAAACTTATATCTATACGCAAGGTTCATGAAAAAGGGGAAAACTAGAGTTGTTTTGGTAATAATGCCAGATGATTATAGAACTAGGATAAGATGTCTTTAGACAATACGTATAAAATAACCCAGTATTTCAATCTTTTAAAATACAAGAACAATAATACTTAGTGTTACAGAATAGTACAAGGATAACTCCAAAAACGTTAGATTTTTAACTTACCCGCCAACAAGAACAGAATTAGATGGCTTTCCAATTCAATCTAAGCCGGCCGAGCACTGCTACAAATATAGTTTATGATAAACTAATGAGCCGCAATTACTCCCAGATTTTATAACAAGTCCTTTTCAATTAAAGTTAAGTAGAGAAGTGCTTTCGTTTTTTAAACAAAGTGAGAATAACAGTATATTTATTTATCCATAGAATCGGATATAGACGAACAAAGAAAGAAGGGTAGTTACACAGATGTGTGATTACTTGAAACTCATACCGACACATTTGCTTTTTCGTACGGTAGCAATTATCGGTAGCAATTATACGGGATATACTAGTTCCAACCTTTTTCTCATTCTTTCTTCAGAGGATGACACATTATGCACAAAGAGAGATCAATACATATATATTATTATTTATTTCATTTTAATAAGTACTTTTTTTTTGTTTTTAAGTTTCATTTCTAAAACTTGTAATAAATTAGATGATCTCCTATTTCTTTTGTACGATTCCCTGACCTTTCTTTATATTTTTATACTATACTACTCCTTCCTTCTCTTTTTTTTAATATGCCCCGCTTCTAGAGATCGCCTAGTAATACAAATTCCTCCTTGTTTAGAAAATTCTTTCAAATTAGTAGCTAAAAGTAGACGTTTGTAATTCAAGCGTTAACAGCTGGCATACCTTGTTTATCCATCCCAGGTTCTATCTAGTTTTGGATGATCTGAGATTAAGGATAAAGATTGCTTTACATCATAGCTTTGTATTCGTAATATGTCTTCTACGGAATGAGTTTGTGATCCCTACCCTTTATCGAGATCTTTTTATGATCTCCCCATGAAAACCAGCAAATGGGAGGAATTCTGTCGTAACGGTGGTACTGGAAAGCTTGTGGTATGAGGAAGGATCCTTATTTAGCTTTGTGATTGGTTATGAATGGAATGGATGCCCGTCACTTATAAAATTTTGACTTTTTCCTCTATTAGATCCGTGAAATCTCTAAATAAAAGGCTTAGCTAAATAAATTTATCTTGGAATTTGTAAAAAATATCGCTCTTGCATATATTGTATGTATTAGGTAAGAATGTATTCCATATAAAGAAGATAAAGAAGGGGTCTCCAAAATGTAATAACTAAGAAGGGAAAAGTCAAAGGCATAAATAATTCATAGCAAAAATAAAATCATAGAAGAAAAAGAACTGGAATTTAAGGGCAAGCAAGTGAGTGAACAAAACAGTTATGTATTTAGTACATCATCATAGTAAGCCGCGTCTTGAAGAATCTTTTGACTTAAGCTCTCGCACGGTGGTTTGGATGGAGGAAGATGGATTTCATCGATTAGATAACTCCTAGGAAGCCAACTCTATTCTGTTATATGCTCGACGCTTGCTCAATGACACGTGATGGTAGATAAAACACGGTTTAATAAGGAAAATATTCATAAGTTGAGAATATATTTGGTATAGTTTGGCTTGTAACATAGACTAAATAGCATAAAAAGAGACTTACCACGATTAAGAGAGATTTATAATGATAGCTTCCTTGTTTCCTAGAGAATATACTTATCTTTAAAGAATATTACATGTTAGGGCAGACACCAGTACAATGAATGTATACCTAATGGTTCATTCTCAGAACTTGTTGGAATTTAAACACTACAGTTTAACTCATTATCCTAATTTATTAGAATTCTCTATAATTTGTTAAGGCCAATACTCTATTTCATTCCCTCCTTTTTGATGGCATGTACACTGATTCTATATATCTATCTAACCCTAAGCATACATAAATTGTATGTTGTAATTGTATCTATCTCATCTACCTCTAAGTAATAAGTTATACCTATGATGCCTTCTTCCTAACACATATTCTATTTCTAATTTCTAAGCACTTACCTTATAACAAACAAACTTATAACAAGTAAGAATTCTCTTCTATATACAAATATAAAATACAATTCTAGTATATGAAATAAAACACAAACAAAAAAAGTAAGAAATGGAGAGCTAACACCAAAAGAAATATACTTAATTAAATAAAAGTGAACTTACAGGGGGATAAGATCATACGTTTTGTACTATAAAATACTATGATTTGTTAGGATTAGTATAGAAACATCTACTATAAAATATAAGATTTGACTAGAGATAGCATAACTTAGCGAATAAATATACGCCAGCATTGATGAATAATAACATATAGCTTACAACACCAGAAAGAGTACATATAGATTAACATACACTATATAAAAACCACCGTTATAAAATTGGTCAGTAAGAGTTAATAAAGACAAGACATGAGAAGATAACCCTAAATACATTCTTTATTTATTTCTATCTAAATGAAGTTCTTAGTTATAGACAGACACCCTTAACTATAAAAGAGTTTGTAGCCTAAAATAATATTGAGATCATAAGTCAAAGGCACTAAAATATTAGAATTTATTAAAGGTAGAATTGTAATTCCTAGGCATGATTGATAACAAAAGTACAACATAATTGGCAAAGAAGTATCCCACACAGATATAATTTGAAAGACAAAGACACAGGAGTAAATATATCTTCTAAAAGGATCAGAACATAGTTAGACATATACTTAGAATAGAGAGCATAGAGAGTACACATGTAGAAGAGTATTCATAGCTATTTATAGAAGAATCCTTCCTAAAGATAACACCTTATTATACCTAATCCATTATACCACCCTATAATTAGTACACCCTTAAATGTTCCAGATTTTCTACCTTAGATGTTTCCAATAAAATGACTTGTATAGAGATTAATGTAAAGATCCTATATTGGCCAAAAGTAAATGTATGCCTAGAACTAAGTTATTATATATCTAAATTATTATATATTGCGACTTTTTTCGTTTGTGTACTTTTTTGTGTTTTTTGTGTATAGAGCTTTTGCTTTTCGTTCCTTGCTGTAATACTAAGGCTATCCTCCAATATTCCACTCTTCCTTTTCTGGCAGGCATGTATGTATATTAAATCTCTGCAATCAACAAGTTTTGTTCATAACTTGGTTTGTTTGGTAATAATAAGTAGCATGCTGCATCATGACTCAATCTTTTAAGAAATATAGTCGTTTAATGTGATGTGATAAGCGAATATAGGCATTATTTTACTCGGTTTAGAACATAGTATTATTTGTAATCGATCTTTTTTTTTTACTATACCATAATATTATTTATGAATTAGTTATGAATTATAGAACTAACCAGTCAGCAACTTGTGAATAATAAAAGTATAGCTAACAAGGGTAAAAAAAACTTAGAAGATCTACCCCGAATGAGTCATTTTGTCTATTATCTCCTTTATCTACTTCTTCTTTTCTAACTGGTATGGGAAATCCTATCTTCTTACTCCAATTAGGAATGTAGCTCATCATTACGTTGTATGTTTAAGTAAATTATGTAAGTAAGAGTCGTGTAGTGTATATGTCATTCTATTTTTTTCTGTCTACCCTCTGTTCTGTGCCTTTGCCCTATAGATTTACTAGTGGGTGGATAACCCTTTCTTGTAGTATTTATTAATATTTAGTATTTGTAGTAGTAGTAACTGTATATTATTTATTTATTTATTCGTGTATTTACTGGGATTACCTCTGATTACCTCTATCTTCGTAATCTATGAATCTCATGGATAAAAATCGTAATTTATTGGCCTACCTACAAATATCAAATCCTGGTATACTCCTTTCGGAAGTTTCTATTTAATGAAGGAGTCAAGAAATGATATTGTTTTCCTAAGTTTATAATGTGTAACTTTTGGATTTGGATATAATAAATACACCATAGTATACATGAAAAAGGTTGTATATAGATACGTATAAAGTTCGCGTATCAATCAGTGGGTTATAGTCCTATCTTATTTATTATTATAGTAATTTATATTTATATAGTATTTATATAGAATTTTGGACTAGTATAATATAATAAATGTTTGAGTAATATTAAAATAAAGTGTTTATCCTTCACGGATCTACCTTTAATAGAAGGAAATCAGTATGCATGTCTCATCTCAATACTATTCTATTTTTGAAAGTTTATGGCGAGTAGCGTTGATTATAATATTATATTATATCGTTGCATTTTTTGTGTAATACGTACATAATGGAATTAATTCACAAAGAAAGAGATTAATAGAATAGTTCAACAAAGACCTAAATCCGGTAAACCAGTTCTTAGTCTTATTTTAAGAGCTAGGGTATATAAAAATAGATGTTCTAGATCTTCTTATAAAAGGATCTTATAAAGGTAAAGGAAGTAGTGCCTTTTTAGTTTCATATTCATTTGTCTGCGCTACTTAATCTATCTACTTTTTCCTACATGAGTTGAATCTTAAACCTTAGATCTTAGTTAGATCAATAAGTTACTTTGAAAAAAATAGGAGTTATGCATACTTGGCTTAAATAAAGTTAAAGTATATAAATAAATAAAGAAGGATAAGGTAGGACTTTTCATATCTTCGAGTTCCGTTAGGAGATAAAAGGTGAAAAAAAAAGAAGAAGTTTTTTTGTAGTTGTAAAATTAATGCAGACAACGAAACTTTAGAGAAGGGATAACGAACACCTATATCTTATCCTGCCCCAAAATCGCGAACCCTTTCCTTATTAACGAAATTCAGAACCGGGGAAATTCTTTTCTCTTCTGATTCTTTTTTTGATGTGGTAATATAATTTTAAATATACTTTACATGTTATTTCACATCGGGTTATCCCTGTATATTTTATCTCTACAGAAATACTGATTTTACTAGGTCTTTCTTTAATTTTACATTATTTATATATAGACTTTGTTTATACACAAGCTTTGTTAGAAATTAGAATAATTAATTAATTAATGGGTAAAAAGATATTCACACTTATTTTTTTTTAGAGAAGAGAAGTCTAGCGAAAAAGTATATAAATAAAGAGCTATGATGCTAATTAAATACTCATCCTTGAAACGCAATAAGAAGAGTTCGCGGAGGAAAAGATCAAACCACAGACAGAGAGAGAAACACTAATCTACTACTAACGATGATATGTGCAGGAAATCGAATTCGAGCTCCTATTTAAGAAAAGGTTGGGGTGTTGTTGAAAGAGTACTAATGCAAAAACGAACTAAGTCATACTTGGCTTGGTGCAAAAGGTAGATCGTGTAAAGAAAAACAATGTATGTTTAAAATTAACTCTTATAGGTACCCTTTCTTTAAATATGAAAAGAAAATATGAAAAATCTACCGTCGACTGGATCTTTTGTGCGCTATCGTTAAGAAATTATGTCAAAAGTAACGTTGTTTTTTTGATATTTATAGAATCTACTATTCTACCTATAGTCGAACTATCTTGGTGAATCGGACTTTTTGTAACAATACAATAAATAGTCAAGGCAATAGTAAAAAAAAATACTTATCTTAACTCACAAATTTAGATATATCTTGGATATGACATTTTGTTGGAATATAAGGTAAATACCTAGAAAAGTCGTAGAAAGAGCACGTCGTATTTCTTGACAAAGATATTTCGTGAAATTGATGAAAAAGAAAGCAGCATTCCTATATGATAGATCTGATAGAGAGGACTCTCCGTGGTTGACCTCCCCATTTCTTTCACTTACCGATAGAGTTTGCCGTAGAACACCGGTAAACGTAAGAGTGGAAATACACACAAATAGTTAGAATCTAAGACTAGACAAAAGGAGAACTTCCTAGTAGGTCTAAAAAACCAGTAACACAACAAAGACGAGATATAAGATAGGCAAGTTACAGGTGAATAACGACAACAATGATTAAATCGACAAGAATTGAATCATATTTCTCTTCAACGCTATAAAAATAAAAATATATAAGCCAAGAAAATAATAGGAAAGGGGTTCGTATATCCCTACACATAAAGTCTTTTACATGTATTTATGAAGATTTGAAACGATTTTACACTAACCAACGGAAAATTACCTACCTTCTTACAGAAAACTTCTCTTTCCTTGATTAGATTAGACATCCTTTTGATACATATTTGGCATTTGTAGTAAATAGAATTTATTATTATTATAGATATTATAGATATTATAGATTTCTTAGATTTCCTCATACTTCCACCTTTGCTTTAGAATTAGAAGATATATCCATTACAACGACCTTATTTTGTATATCTCTTAATGGAAAACCTCATACAAGAATTTTTATATACCATACCTCTACTTATACTTAATGATTCCAAGAATAAGAAGGAAAATATTTAATAAGAAAATAAAAAAAGTGCGATTACCTCGCAGACTTATGAGATTTATTAGCTCCATGGAAGTGCCTAAACGGTAGAATTCGAGAAGCAGCGCAGGAAAAGAAAAAAGTATATCAAATCAAGGAAAGAGGAAGACAAACAACCCCTTCCTAAAAGTTTTTGTGTGGCTAAACATCTATACGAGTTAACTAAATAAGAATACCATCCCGCTTAATAAAAGATTCTAGTCCTAATCAAGACAATTCATACGTATCACAATTGAACGGTTTTTAAGATATTCCTATTCCTTATCTAAATGTACTGTACCCGGTGGATAAAGAAAGTAAAGAGCAGCGATGTCCTTATCTAAGATCTAGTTTTGAAATGAAAGGAAATAGCTAATCTAGCCATATAGATCTGAATTCTTTCTTTCTAATTCTAATAAGTTTACAAATGACACTATTATGCTGAAGCTAAAATCTTACATATAATCTGACACGCCCTTGACTTAGATAATCTCATACTAAATAATTTGAAAGTACTAGTACTACAAAAATGTGTCGTCAAGAGGAAGATAATATACATTACCAAACAATTCTTAAAGTCTTAAATGAGGTATTATTCTTGACTTCTTGGTACAGATAATAGAAAAAGACACCTTTGGACTACCCTTGCTATTCCATATTTCATATACAAGGCGCTTTTATATTTATAGCATTAATAACTAAGCACAATTCATTCTATTTTGGTGAAGTGTTCGTACTTTATTTATTAATAAAACATTAAGAGTTTTCAGTTGATAACATTCTTCTTATTTTGTTTTGAGAAAACTACAATTATATATATCCCTTACACTTTTTAGATTAGTCATTAAGTATAATTATTTATTGGATGGAAAGACACATCATCCTTAGCACTTAACTTTTTGGAGAATCTAGGAGCTGCTTCTTTGTTCTTTTATCTAAAAGTAACTTAGGAGTAAAACGAAATGACAAAAGAAGATCCATCCTTAGATATATGTTGTAGTGTACAAAAAATAAAAATTAAGTAGTTGCCATCCAATATCTCTTGAATAGGATAACAAAATATCTAAATTCTTATTAAACTTTAGAGTTTGCCCAGATCTTTTTGAATTCCAACCAGCCAAACAGTCACTTTTACAGTAAAAAATTATCTCTCTTTTTTCTGATAGGTTTCACACTATAAAAATGTTGTGCTCTTTGCTCCACTGGAATTTCTTGGCTAAGGGAAACTTTGTTACTTTGTCGTCCAATATCTTCTGTGCTCACTTATACAACTAGCTTTGTAGGAGCATCAATATCAATAATATAAGATTAAGGATAAGAGGATATCTCTTTTACATATTTTAAGGGCTTATCTTCTTCAATCATCAAGAATTCAAGAATGCTGAACTTTTTTAACTAATCACGTAGAGTTGCTTTTAAATTACTTTTTTATAGACGATGAACTGGTCGGCAGAAAATACATAAGTGAGCTTTTTTATAATAAAGACCTATTAGGAAATTAAAGAAAATATCCCTGTGTATAATAAGTTCGAGAGAATTGACAGAAACATTTAAGCGGAAGTATAGATAAAGTACTATCCAATATTGACTTCGATAGATAGACGTAATTGTTGTATGAGATAAATGCCGTATAGATCTACACAAGAATCCCACACACTGCTCAAAAACCCTCCTTAATAAATAGATACCTGGCAGGTAATATAAGTTGGATGTTATCATAACTGAAATAGAACTACTAGTTAAAAAGAACAAGAACTAATGGAAAGGTCGGGATCTCTCATTAGAAGAATACGCGAAAAAGGTATTGTAGTATAAGGGCATTTTATAGTCACAAGTCAGAAGAACTACAAAGTTACTAAAGTCAAGGGTTTCCTCTGGTAAAGAAGTGATGAACATAAGGTGTCTTCTATAATACATATCCTAACATACAGGCGACCGGAGTTTAAATAAAACCACAAAAAGTCAAAGGCAAGAGATCAGAACACAACACACAAGAAAATCCACCAACAAGCATCTGGTGAAAGAAACAAAATAGGATTTCATCATACGAGACTAATACTAAAATAGGATAAGAGACACCCACCATTCATCTAGTAGATCTAATTCAAGTTTACAATATAGTGAATCTCAAACACTATAAGGACTGCCCCCTTGTAGTCAGAAATAACAAAAAAGGACGCCTAATTATGAAGTGCATATAACCCGAAGAGGTAACTGAAGTAACTAAAGGTAAGTTTGGGTAGAGATAATATAAGAGATAGGCAAAGTCGTAAGAAATAGAGACACAGTCCAACTATATCACAAACTATTCATTATTACATACATTCGTAAAGAGTATCATATGGCGCGCAGTTTCTTCTAAGAGGTACATATAAGAAATTTGTCTAATTACTAATAAGAGTGCTACCAACTAACAATCAATCAGTGTCCACCTAAAATTAACTTAATTCTATCAAAGTGGTGGTCTTAGAGTAATAACACATTTATTGATGGGATATTTTCCTTCTATAATAAAGTCTGTACTCGTCTCACGAGCTATAAATGATAAGTAATAAAGATATGTCACCAGCAGTATGTTTTGTTTTGAAAAAGTGTATTTGGCCTTGTGTCTCTTTTGCTTCAAGAAAAGAATTATAGCTTTGACTGCTTTATAAAAAAACAAGTATAACTCAGAGTAAGTAAAAAAAAAAAGAAGGTTAGGAGTAGATTAGATAATTCTCATCTCATAAAGAAGGTCTCTGGTAGGAATTACACATATTTAATGAAGATGAAGAACACATAATACAAGACATTACCTAAACTTCTTCTGTTGGAAGTGCACCTATACTTCTATATTATCTTCTATCTAGGCGGTAGTGATTTGCGGTGTGTCATCGACGGTAGTTATTTATAATCAACGCGGTTGTACCCACTAAAATGTTTTCTTTCCTTTTTAAAAATCCAAGCGAGAATTCCAGTCCAGCTATACAAAGATAAAGAATTAAAGGTATACGTTACAATAAATATTCTGAGAAAAGAAATCATTGTACCAATCCAAGACGAAAATAATAAGTAAACCAGAAACACTGTTACACCTAAAATATCTAAACAGCGGAGGCATATGTTACTACCAAAATAATACCGAAATCATTGCACACCATAAGAATAGGTTCCACAAAATTGATGATTGATACTCCTTATATTTTACTTTCTTGAACGTTTATAGCGTTTTCCAGGGCTTCATCATATTTACTCGAAATACGCGAATATAGAAGTAAGTATGTATATGGAAATGAAATTACTCTTCTTCCTATTTATTCTGTATTATAAAATAATAAAAAAGTATCAAGGATAGTAGCACGGTTAAGCGGGGATAGCATGTTGTTAGTCTCTTACCTAGAAAGTTATTTCTCCAAAGTTAGAAAAGTCATAATTACTTTAATTAGAGAAAAGTGTGCGTACTAGTTCTGTACTGTTTCCCTAAATTTCTTCCTCGTTGTGTAGGCAATTTCACTCTCTCTTTTCCTTTATTTACTGGATATCGGACAAAACACTACTTTAAACGGGCAATACTACACAAGTTTTGGTTATGGTTTGTTTGTTAATTGTATAAATGATTGGATATAGGAAATTGTGAGGCTAGGTTAAGTACTCAACCCCTTATTATTAATTTAATATGGATTTCTTAGGAGAGATGTTGTTTTCTTTTATATTTTATAATATAGTACAGCGTGACATTGGAACTCTTGTGTTCTTTGTTTTTTGTTGGTAACTAAATCTTTGATCTAATTTCTATTTTCTCTTATTTTATAAATTAAGTAAGAGAAGTTCAACATCCTATAAACTACGCCTATTTTCAGTAACATTGTAAGGGCCTTAAACTAGGACAAGATCCGCGATTATATAGGGAAAAGCAAGGCACATGCCATAAATACAACCGTTGTAGTCTAATTATTATTTATTATATATATATATATATATTTATTTTATTTATTTATATTATATAGATTATATAGAAAGAACTGCTTGGGTCAGATAAACGCGTATTGCAATGCGAAATAAACAGCTTACACTTACTACAAATATAAGGAACTTTGACTTTGAATATTACAGACAGGATACTTTGTTGTAAACATCCCAATACCAACGACTCTTCTTAAGTCTTTTTAGGTTTTATAGAATCTTCCTTCCGTGCTGAGGCATCCAAATTTGTGCACAACGAATGTGCTACTTGTATTGAAAAAAAGAAGGATAGTAGATTTTCCACCCAAACTATGTAATATATTATATAAGAGAACCCAACAATAGAATCCAATTGTCTAGAATAAACCCAACCGTTTATAATAAAAAAAAAAGATAATACAGAGGCTCAGAAAGGAAAGAGTTAAAGAAAAGGGCTACGGTAAGTAAGGTCTTATCTAGGAAGGATATTTTTTTAGTTTTTATGCCAAGCTCATTTATAGAAATTAGCAACGAATCCAACAAGAAGAGCACGGAGATCTAAAAAAGGATAGATTGATTTGATAAAAAGAGTTTTTTAGTAGAGTTTGGTAGAGTTAAAAAGATATAGTCTATAATGTTTAATTCTCTCTCGGTAACAAGAAGATACTTTACTTTTGATATCTTTCTTCTCTTCTAAGCGTCGGTCGGGTGTGCCGATTGTGTTAAAAATGTATAAATGTATAGAAGAACTCGTAGCCTCTAAAATCCCTTTTCCAGCTTTGTATTTGGAATAACAGTATTTGCTACTATTGGCGAGATAAGAAACTCTAATCTTAACCTTACACAAGTTATGTCTTCAACAAACAAACAAGGTATAACATTCAACCTCGTGCAGATAAAGATATAGTAATAATAAATAAAAAGAAAAAGGACAGAGAGTCGTCCGGAAGGAAGTAAAGATACAAGTAATTGATATACAAAGTAGATGTAATAGCAACAAGCGACTAAAGGATAAGCAAACAAGTGTACTTGATTTGTACTTTGGTTGTGTTTTATAAACTAAAATGTTCGAAAGTAGAGCTGAAAAGTTCTTAGGCCTTACTTTTGTCAATTAAGTCTTTTTTTTTTTTTAGTAGGTCTTTATGACTAACTAATTATAATCGGATATGAGTCCTTTACAACGAAATCTAAGTACTAGGACCTAATTTCTACACAACAGTTATTCGCACAAGTATTTATATTTATTATTATTCTTTAATTCGACATACTTAGAACTCTATTCTTTATTAAACCCCTTTCTAAATACTAGTGTCGCACTAATCCAGTATTTTTTTCCACAAACCTATGTACAAAGAGGATAAATAGAATTGGCAGGTTTTTTTCTCTCAAGGATAAGGAATTTTGGACTACCTGCGAAGCTACTCTACTAATCTTTACTAATCTATTTGTACTAACCAGAATTTACTTCTTATTCTCTAATGCGAGTCACTACTACAGAGAAATGAAAGGTTGTATCCACAAAAATCATAGGTTTGGTACATGGGCTGATGTAATATTTCCGAAATTTTAGTCAATCCTAGCTTAGAAATGGATTTTTGCTCCTGGTGATATGCCGACTTTGTCTTTTTTATCTCAATCTTAACTTAGAAATTGAAGTTCTTGGTTTACCATAAATACATATTTTTTGTAAGATCTCCTTATTACTTGTCTTGTCCTATAAATTTCTAAGAAGAGAGAAGAAGGTGTACTAGAAAGAATACTAACCGAAACTGTGTAGATCTGCATCTATTCTATTATTTTCTGTACGATCACGTATGCATTAAACAGGGAACCGTAGTCATCGACACTTTGGACTATCTGTCTTTTTTTATATTATTCCTTAAAATCTGAAAAGGAACTCTATCTAAAATATTATATTATAAATATGAGGAACCCTGTTCTATTACATATTTTCTATGACAGAATATGGAAATTATACCGACTCGAAGAAACCGCACATACATAAGAGTGTATATTTACGTATACTCGGACATTTCTAATAAATTTAAGATTTTCTATAAAGAGCATTACTTCTTTTTATCTTTTTCCATGTTTAAATGCTAACTCAATATTTATTTCTAAGTCGGTTTAGATCTTTCTAGACCTGGACTCCGCTATAGTATCATCTCCATCCAATAACTTTAAATTTTAAGGATTAAGCGAAAGCTCACATAAAATAATAGAAAAATAACTACTCATAAAATTGTTGTATTTGTATCCAGTACGCAAATTCAAAGGTAATGAATTAATGAATAGAGAAGTATTCCGTGTAGGCTGGGTATCCTAGCTAATGTTCTGTGTTTGTAGAAAGGAAAGCTGCGGTAATCTATTTAGTATATTGTTCTCTTTAGATCTATACGTGCATTTACCGATTAAAATACTTAAAAACTTAATTAAGTTAAATAAGTACGGGTTTGGAAGGAAGTACACCGATCCCAGAAGAGCAGGACAAATATCAAGGTGTAAACACTATTATAGAGAAAATACCAAAGGCAAACATAGATAGATAAAAGCGGTGATTGCTTATGTTGACTTATTTAAATTTTAAACGGCATCATCTTAATTTAATAAAGTAGCCATGTTAGGCGATACTTAGAGGATCCCTGAAATGACGTTTATATGCTTATTCTTTAAAAAGAAAAAAGTAGGTACTTAGACTTAATTAAATAAATAAATTCTATACCTAACTAGCAACCTTACTCTTACTGATCTTACTGATTTATATCATATTTATGCCAATAAAAATATCTCTTTGAAGAAGTCTCTTCTCATAACAATTAAAGGACTGCTGAGTTAAGATAGAAAAGATTAAGTCTATTTTTAAAGGAATTGTCTAGAACTAAGAAATGAAAGAAATGTCATTTATGTTGGCATGCCACTCTCTATTCTACCAGTATAAATATTGTCACTGCTTATATTTCTACCCAAAAAGGTTGATCTCTTTAACCAATTAAACTCTGTCTTTTTAAAGAGGCTCTATCTAATAAGATATTCTAGCGCATTCTTTATTATGATTTTCTTTGCCCTGTGCTGTCCTTCTTAGTTGTTGGAAAAAATCCAAGCCTACTCTACTACTCCCACACACTAAAATCTTCCGCGAAAAATAATTAGAGTATACAAAGTCCTTAATCTTACAAAATACAAAAAAAGCGAAATAGTCCATTTTACTATGAATTACTACGAAAAAAGTTGGAATTACAAATATTTAAATTTACTTTAGAGAGGATTGCTTACGTGTATTATCTTTTGTAGCGAGAATTAAAAAAGCACATGTATGATGTATAAGACGTTGGAAAATTGATGGATAACACATTTCTAATCATTCTGATGATGTAATAGTTGGAGAAAATGAAAACAGATAGGAATTCGAAGACACACTAAGATTATTGTTACCTATGAATGATCCTCTAGAACTTAATTAGCGAAATACAACTGGGCTGACCTTTCGATTGAAGAAGCAAATGGAAGTAGTGCATCTATGTGACAGTTAGTGCAAATTGAGTACCCTCTTTCACACCTAAAAATCTTGCCTACTTTAAGCTCCGGTTCACGAAGTCTTTTGGTATATTCTATTCTATTAGTTAATATTATATTCTATTATATTAGTGAATGTAGTTAATGAGCCCTTGGAAAATATGCACTTGCGGGAGATCTTTATTACCTAATTTCTTATCCATATTTCTATTTAGCATTGTCTGTAATTTCTATTCGTTAACCACCGCATTTTGAAAAAGGAGAAATGGATTTGGAAATAATGCATATCTTCCGTCTGACTTATCTCTTTTATTTTCTTCTATCCCACATACCTTTATTGTGTTTACCGAAGCTACACTACAGCTACTAACATAATCCCTTTCTAGTCTGTTAAGTAAAGGATGGAACTTAAGTAAAGAATTTCACCATAATTTAATTTCACCATAGTAGTTTGTAGTTCAGTTATACGTTTAGATAAGATAATAAGCAACTATAAAAACTATATAATATTAGTAGTATTAGTTTCTTACCTAGTGTCTTAGATGTCTGAGTTTCTTCCTTCGTACTTCTTCTTTTCTTCCTCCATCTGTCTTCTCCGTTGGATCAGTCTCATCAATTGGAAATCTTGGAGATCGCAACTCTATTTTATTAGATCTTCTATATATTTTACATACCTTTCTTATGCCTGTATCTATTACCGAAGCTAGTAACATGATACTTATAGAGCAAGGAAGGAAAGTCAAGGATGGTGTACTTCTATATACTTCATATATGTAGTGAATTAGTTAGTTCTTGTACTTGGATACCTTGGATACCTTGGAGCATCTAGTTTCTTAGAAATTCTTAGAAGTAGACCTTGTATCATATCAGTGAAAGAGTAAACACCGAAGTGTCTATATCCAGTTTCTATCCTTTATATACGAGGATAACTTTTTTTCGTTTAGTAATTTAGTGTTGTTTTGTTGATAGATTCATACATAATAGTTTCTAATCTTTCAGGTAATTTATTATAGTTAATAACCTTAACTATCCTTTATTAGTCTATTCCAACTAAGAGAACTAAGTACTAATTAAGAGAGAGAGGAGTTAGCAATCTTTTCTATATTATATATGTTATCTTATGAATGTATTTCTATTTCTTATATTTTATTTGTTGCGTACTGTACTAACTAAGCAAGACTTTATATATTCTATCATTTATTTAGTTAATTAATATAAACGAAGTAAAGTAGTTAAGCTATGTTCTAATAAGTTCTTGCATATAATTCAATAGTTGTGTCTTCTAAAAAAAAATACTTGCCATTCCTAGTCAATGCCTATATGCTAATCCTATAAGTGTCATTGTGGAGTATATCTCTCCATTTATTTTCCTATTTAAAATAGTATTTGTAAATGGTATATCATCTTCGTTTGGATCTTTCTATATTAGTTCTATCACCTCAGCTTTATTTTGAATGTCTTCCTTACTAAGCTAACTTTAATACTTTGCACTAATAGACTTCTTCTTTACTACTTGCTTTTTGAGACATAGTCACGTAATCTAATCTAGGATCTAATACTTTTTTCACCTCTATTCCTTTAATTCCTTCTACCAAGTTTCTTATGTATTATATAATTTATAAGGTAAACCACTTTAGTCTATTTCTAAATTTATAAAAAAAATATAACACCAAGCGTACATAACTATTCTTTTCATGTGCATTAGTAACAAATTTAGTAACAAATAGAAACCAAATCAATATAGTGTGCTACGGAAAGGCTCAGTTACTCAGTTACAAATACTCTACCTTTTTTAGTATTATATTATTAATTAGAAGCTGTTTCCTGTGTCCTATTAAGAATACCGCAACAAAACACCTGCCTCAGCTCTTTGTTTGGCTTTCCTAAAATGAATACTTTGGTGATGATTACCGCGTTACTATTTACTATAGATTACTGTGCTTTCTTATATTATAGCTTGGCGCTGTCTGCGAGGTTAAGAGACTTGGTACTTTTCTGCTCTTATTTATTAGATCTCGGGTAATAGTTTACCTCACTGTCTTTAGTATAGCTTACATTTCTATTTAAGGCGTAGTACTTGGTCTTTGTTTGAAAAAATACTAGTATACATCTTTTTTGAATACCCTTCCTCTAAACTATAAGCTTTTTTACTCTTGTATTTCTTTATTTCCAGTAAGTACGTATATTCCTTATTAGACTCTTTACACTTTTATAGAATTTCCGATGATAACAAGACCTGTCTTTATTTACAAGGTATCCCCTTACCTTATACTAAGTAAACTATGTCAATATCCTTTCTGCCTTTTCTTGTTTTGGTTTCATTTATTATAGCTATAATATGTATTTTTTATTATAGCTATAATATGTATTTGTAAAATCTGTGTCTGTACCGCTCTTCACGTATAAAATGTTTAACTTCTTCATTCTTTAATTTCTACTAAGGGCCTAGACTTACTTGTGTTCATATAAGGACTTATGCTTAATAATAGCTAGCTTATATATATAACGGGGTAATATACTTTTATAGGGCTTCGTGTCAACATAGAATACGTGCAAGTAGTACTAAACCTAGGCAACACCCTATAAGCTTACAACTAAGAATATTATACTCTCCTTCTTTGTTCCTTACTTAAATAAGTCAAAACCTATGAAAATTGTAGTACACGCTCCTTTTCTTTGCCTTCAAGGAATCCTCTATTACATTTTTATTGAACCTTACAGAATTTACTTCAGTACACTACTATGTTTTTCTTTAGAATTGCTCTTTTATTTTAATAACTTTCTAGTTCTAGCAAGCAACAAACTCCGGTTTATGTATATTTATGACTGCACTATATAATAAAAAATCAAAGCAACCAATCTCTTCTGGAGTACACCGCGTATAGTAAAGTATAAGGTCTAACCAAACTAAACAAGAGAAGTAAAGAATACTACGAGAATGTTCATCTCTTTTGAGTAAGTACTCAACCTATCCATTATAAATCATAAGTAATTCTTTAGCTTTCCTACCATTTTCTATATACCATCAAGACCAGGGCATGTGTAGCTAACCACCCCAAGGAATGTCTTATTAGAACTATAAACTATATAAATTTATTAGAAGAAATCTATGTCGAGTAAAGAAGGGTGTTACAACCAAAGTAATGCATACAAAAAGATACATGGTGAAAGTTTAAGGTATTAAGGGAATTATTAAGTCATTAAGCCTAAGAACAAAAGTTTATATAGGGTTATTTCTCGTAACTAACTCATTATTAACTAAGGTATTATATACCTCTCCCGGCGTTTTTGTGAAGATTCCTGGTTATGGGTTCCTTTTTCGATTAGAACTTATTTCCCTTTTCCACCTTGCACCCACAAGTTAAAAAGCCACAAGAGATTTTTCTTGATAACAACCTTATGGATCAATCTTTTTTCAACTTAAGAAAGGAACTCTGGGAAAGAATTATAATTATAATTTGGATTTTCACGCAAACAAAGTAGGAATTGTAGGGTAACCTTTATATTTTAAACAAATGCAACTCCAAGGCCTATATATAGAAGTAAAATAGAAGGGCCTAGAAATATAGAGACTGGATGAAATAGAACTATAAGACAAATTACTAAAATTGTAGAAGAAATCTTGCAAACCTTAGAATAACTGCTAAGACACATTGTTGGTTAATTCTCAGAACAACAGGTGGGATACCTGCTCCATATAGATATAGTATATACAATAGACTCAGCCTTTTTCTTATCTTACTAATACTGAAAAGTTTTTCTATTTGATGAAACATCTAAGCAACTGTCACGAGTAATTATAGAATTAAATTAAGCTATGTAGACATTCTTAAATTAGTATTTTAGTAGAAAAAACCTAATACCAGGTAGGTGTTGTGTACTTGATTGAGGAAAGTCTTATTTAAGGAACAAGCCGAGAGTAGTTCAGTACGCAAAAATAAATAAATTCACAAAGCAGAAGAAAATATAGATTTCAACTCTTAATAACTAAATACTTAGAAATATTTCTTCCTGGTTACAAAAGATAAGATTATATAATAACATAATTGTATAATTGGAAGAAATAGTATAGATTTCTTATTTCATGAAAAGATAGACAATCCTAGACAACCATATTTAGTAATCGAACACTAATAAATAAGATAAAAGAGAAAGGTCTATGTATAACGTAAACTAAGATATATCTTAAAAGGAATATCTAAAAAAGGCAACCAACAATGAATTCATACAAATTGAAGAAGTGCATACTATCTATTATACTCAATAAGGCGTCAGACGGAAGTAAATAGTTTAGCCCTATACCACATATAAAGGAGGATGTGTTGTGAGTTGATAGAAATAATCAAGATTGAGGGAAGCAGTTTAATCCCTTACTGTAACAAGACTGAAAACAACTTTTAAGAAGTCAATGATTCTACCTAACCTGACTTGTAAGTAGGAAACAGAACCTGATATTAACACCTTCTATTAATTCCCTTCAAAAACGTGCACCTATTTCTCCTGCAAGAAAGAATCTGAAAGAC
Source organism: Plantago major (assembly GCA_026545765.1). NCBI lineage: Eukaryota > Viridiplantae > Streptophyta > Magnoliopsida > Lamiales > Plantaginaceae > Plantago > Plantago major. The sequence continues at coordinate 1,922,628 of JAIFAC010000007.1, read as the reverse complement.
AAGGAAATAGTATTTTTATTATGAATTCAGCTTGTCCAAAAAGTAGTAGGCAAGCTCTATTAAATCTATTAAGTAAAAAAGCAGCAACTAATAAAAAAGTAAAAAAGGACTTTGGTAGTAACTAAACGAAGTATATAGAATATTTCTAAAGTTTAAATAGATCCTCTCGCTTTCCTCGATTATTATTTTAATCTAATGTTAGTTAGCCAATAACTACTATATTTCTATCACCAATGTTGCAAAGTATCTAACAAGGAAATCAAATCCAAATAACTCTATAATAAATGAAAATAAAATAAATCTATAATATAGAAGAAATAAAAGATTCTTTGACTAAATATAAAATAGAGATAAAAAAGAGGAGAAGCCTACAATTACACCTTCCTTCCATTGTTTGGATTACAAGTACCTATGTTGTCATGACTTACTCCCTTTAGCGTATTTTTCTATTTTAATTAGTTATAAACCTAGACTAAACTATATTTAGTAGTGATTAGGTTGTATTTTTTTTTCAACATTCAATTTATACTTTTTCCCTTAATACTTAATAAACTATAACATAATAATTTGTACTCAGTAATGAACTTAGAGGTATATTAAGCAGGCACCGTTCTGTCCTTATCGAGAATAAAAAATATTCTACTATAAAAAGTTGTGTCGACTTATGTATGACATGGCATTCATGACAAAATGTGTGTGGTGTTGCACCAACGGAAGACGAAAAGTCTAAAATGTGAAATACACAATTAAATCTACAATATCTACAATTATAAATTCTCTATCTATGTTCAACTACATGTCTCTCCTTTTGCAAATATTATAATTATAAATAAAAAAAATAATATTGGAGATGTCTTTATCTTTGGTTGGAATCTTACTCTTTTGTTGTCAATGCTTGAATTAGGATTGTTCTCGATTGTTTAGGTTTCTAAGAGAGAGATGTTACCACATATATTTTATAGTTCACTCACCGCTATTTCTATCTATTTTCTACACTAATGTTCCTTTGAAATTCATACGTGTTTGTTTCTTTTTATTGTGAGTTCTCCCTTGTCCAATTACTTGTTATATATATTATCTTTACTTATTCTACACGTGCCTGCCTTATATCCTGTTGTTATATTGTTGTTATATATATAATCTATCTATAATGATGAGGATGCCAGAGAAATACTTTTTCTATTTAAATTACTAGTCATAAAGTGAAGAAAGAAGTCTACGGAAACAAGACATAAAATTACTACAACTTCACGCAAAGTTATACATACATCCAATTAGTCTAATAAAGACAGAGTCCTTATCTTTTAGAAATTGAAATAGATGTAGTTCGCCCGGAATGGATTTCTGCTATAGCACATGTTTTGTATTAAGAATTGTACTTGGCTGTACATGAGAAAGGGCATACCAAATCTATAACACCTCTATCTCTTTAATAACTTTCATAGATAGGACTCTCTATAGGTTTGTGTAACATCTCCAATCCAACAACTAATAAAAAACGAATAGAAGAAACGATAATAATTTTTAGTAGTGCATGTATGTTATGTAGTACAAGGGAAAGGAAAGATCCAATCAAGTTATTATAAAAAAGTATCTATCTATACTCCTTTCTTTTTCTTCTGTCCATACTAATAATAATACTACGAAGAAAGAAATACAACCCCACATGTGTTAGTTATGTGCACAATTCTATGATTATGATATATAAAAAAAACCTTTATTTCTGCAAATAATTAAGAAAACCAGTCCAATAAATAAGAAAGCTTGATGACGAAAAAACTATAATACTTTAAAAGATTACAACAAAGACGTAGGAGTAGATCTCACACCCGAGGAAGGAATAAATATCAGAGAATTTAAAGAAGAAAGAATATATACTAATCTAATTTTATTATGCATGAGATGAGGAAATACATACAATATACCATATAGATATAAAAAGAGTAATTAATAAGTGTAAGACAAACTCCCAGAAACAACAACCTTGCAAATATATAATCTAAAATCAATCTATACAATCTATAATCTCAGACTCATAATTCTATGTAAGACTATTAAGAACCATACTTAGCTAACTTTTCTATAAAAACTATTAGTAAATTAGTAGACATATTGGATAACTAAAATATACCCAAAAGGGGAGAACAAATAAAAAAAAAAGAAATAATAAAGGATAACGCACTCAGTCGAATAGAAAGAACAAAGCAAACCTAGTTCCCAAGAGAGACATACATATATTCATTCTAGGGACGTATCATATTATATTGCTAATTCATAGGCGTAACCCTCATACCTACTAAACATTGTGTAAAAAATTACCTACTAATACTAATAAATAAAAATCTCTTTATCCTCTTTATCAACTATTACCAATATATCAGTATTTCTATGATTCTAAGCATGCGGAATAGTAGTAGAGCCAAATGATTTGAATTGCCTTTTCAGCTTACCATGTGTTCATAGATTTCATCCACAAAAACATAATTTGCTCTGTGAGTACTGTTATCACGACCCAACCTTTCCTAAAGTTTTTGTTTACGGAAGTAGTCAATAATTACAAGAAAGAAATGTGTACTTCGAATTCTTTTTGGCGGGCGGTATAGGTATAAAAAATAAAAGAGATACAGGTAAATAATAATCAAAACCTAATGAATGACAAACTTCTAGATAAAATGGATATAAATAAGACGCGTTATAACTTCCAAAAGTAAACAGAGAAACATATAACAAAATTATAGAAGGCAATGAACAGAAATAGTTATAGACCTAAAGCATGGAACTTGTAAGATATCACAAGAATAATTGTATCAACTCTTCCAACTGTCTAGGATTCCTTAATAAAAATACTTTGCATTCATTCAAAACCTTCCTACATATATATTATAAATAATTCTGAGAATAGGTGGAAAACGCTGGAGAAGTGGTATGGCATAGTTAGTTCAAAGATAGAAAGGGGGTCGATTACTATTTAATTAGATTTTGTGCCTTTAGTTATAGTTCATTGTTATTTTTTGTCCAAATAAGGTATCTGTGTCTTGTCTTAATGTTGCTTTCCCTTCACAAAACCCGAAGAAATTTGGTTTGATCCTCTTTTTTCATGACTCATAATAATACATATAAGAGATATCAATACAAATTTGAATGGTCCAGTGAAAAAACTTAGTATAGAACAAAGTAGAATATGGTCAGAACTGTCTTCTTTATCTAGATCTAGAAAATATATGTATGTATGTATGGGTTTAATAATTGAACCCGTAACTATAAGAGTTGGTGCAGCTATTATACACTTAACTTAGAAAATTACTATAAATGGTTCTTTTTGCTAATACACTTTTGTTCTATTCTATTCTGGAGTATAAGATTCTTGTTACCACGTTATAGCATTTACTACAACACTCCAAAAAAGATTTGGGGGCGTTTCCTTTTTATTTTCTATAGCTATTATATAAAGCATCTAGGTTTCACAAAGTATCTTAAACAAGGAAGATTTTCGTATTCTTCAATAATATTACCTATTATACTTTGTTATGGTTGATGTTCGCTGTATAAATAAAAAAGTAGGGTACAGTTATGCCGATATGTGCGTTTCTAATGACAAATAAAAAGGAATGACTTTCCTCGGAGACAAAGCACGTGTTTTACTAAAAATTATAAATGGATTATGATATTTTATAAGAATGATAGCAACTGGGCTGACTTGTTCCGCTGAAGCTGATTCGACTTCTAGATCCTTTATTTGTGCGATAATTTCGGTGTTAGAAGAGGATTTAACACGATTCAAATATTTCATAAAATGTACTATAGAGAAACAAAACAACCTTTATTATTCTCAAGTAATCCTGACTGAAACTAGGACATAAGATTCAGGAAGACCTACTTAATTGAATTGATATTTGTGAGGGTGACCTATATCTTTTCTGTTATTTTCTTTATAGTTCCGTCGTAGTCGAATTTTCATTACCAACAATCTGGGTTATACTTTCCATACTTATCTTTTCTATCAACGCCCATTATTTTCTACTCAATATTTTGGAGAAGGCCCACATCACTCATTAAAGTCAATATATAAGTAAGTTGTGCCATTTTCGCTGGTTTCACTACCGATCCTATATAAAGTCCTGTAACCACAATTTTCTCTGGATTTAGCTCTGAAACTTGTGAATAGTATTGGTAAAGGCTCAATACTCGTTTATTATTAATTTTGCATGCTTTCCTAAAGTAAAGTAAGGACGGGTTGTTAATTAAGTAGGCTCCTAAAAAAGATATATGGTAAGCTCCACATGAGGAAAACCGATAACAAGATAAAAACACGAAATCTTCCAAGAGTTTTTCTGTTTCTACTGGTAGATTTTTGGATGAGAGACAAGACAACTTGTACCATTTCTGCTGATCTTTAATAAAAAGACGGAAACTCCTAAACTCCCCAGGACCCTTTGTTTGTCAAGTTCTAAGTTGGATGTTGCCTTGAATTAATTTATAGGTTATTGGATTAGCACGGAAAACTCGATTCTATTTTTTATGACTATAATTATGAAGAACTCAAGGATAGAAGAATAGTGGCGGGCTCTGAGGAAATACCCAGATCTAGGCTGTTGTTTCATTTTTTATAGTGGATGCCTATACTGTACAAGAAGAATAACGTTCATTTTTCTATAAATAATAAGTACCACAAGTATCGGTAATAATGAGTATGTTCCCTGTGCAAAGTGTCTTCTCTATTCTGGATCCTCCTCTTTCTAGATTATTCCAAACTAATCCTAATAAGCAAACAAACTTAATCACCTTAATATGTTTTCAGGTGTAATGTGTTATAAATATCTCTAGAATTTCCTAAATACAGTTCTTTCTTTGTGAGAAGTCGTCTCTCCCAGAACTAATTATAAAGGAACTTTCGTGTTTTTACCAAATAGCTATTGAGTACTCCCTTTAATTAATAGAAAGCAGTGATGAAACCTTGTTACTTAGTCTTATCAATTAGTAGGTCTATAGCATTAAGAAGAACTCTTCCTAGATTATGTAGTATGGGAGCAAGCAACGAAGAAAAAAGGGTAAGGTTCCTTTATTAAAAACAATTATAGTATTATAACATTAAGTCGGTAGAAGTTCATGACTTCCTAAAAGTTCCTTCATCCAATTTCAATCAAAATGCACAGAACCTAAATGTTTTTCCTTTATAAAACGCGGGAGAATTTCACAATCTATAAGAAATAAGAAATCATCTTTTCCCATCGGTTAGAATCTGTCTATCTTTTTTATTAAGTTTATCTCCTTCTATAATTCTAGAATTGTGATGAGACTCACACCTATGCCATTTTTACATACTTTATTTTTTAGTATTCTTGTTTCATAAAGAGTATAAAAGCTACAGAATATTTCGAAGTATTATGAAAGAGAGCAAAGTTAGGTATAGAAATACACCATAATATTTATAATAGAAACTCCTCTGAGCGGAATAGACACATCCTTAAAGCAAGGAAAATATGCGGGTATAGTATAAGATTTGACGTGGGTATCATTTAACGGAAGAAATAGAATAACATGGCTTAACAAAACCAGGAGTAAGTCTATTATTTATGTGTTATGCGTAGAAATACCTGGAATCGTGTGCCTTCTTTTTAGTACGAGGATCAGGGTAGAGGCATGCTTAGAAATGTAACCTATAAATCATATTCTTTGTATTCTACGAAACTTTGTTATATGAAGGAATCACTGTTTTTGTACTAAACCTATTTACTATTCACCTATTTTTCGAGGTTACTGCCTGTATACCAATCGAGTAAATGCAGAAGCCTTGGTGCTTATAGGGAGAATTTGGTCATTGTTGGAGTGACATCACTTATTCCTATTTTATTTACATAAGCCTTTGAACTGCATGACTAGAATTCTTATTTTCAAACTTGCCATAATATAAGCTCTTGCTTTGTATAACATTCCAGCTTCTGCTCGTGTATTTTCCAGTTATTTTAGTTATTTTATTGAAGCATGTCTTTTTTTTGAAAATAAATTTATAGTCAATACTACTACACTATCTTAGGCGTCAAACTTTGTAGGGTTGTCATAGAATCTAATATAATAAAAGAACAAGCCATTACTAATTCTTTCCTAATTACCTATCCTATAATTATTGATCTCCAAATTAGGGATGCCCTAGTATACCAGTAAAAAGTACCTCAGTAGAGAATATAGGAGGATAAAAGCAACCAAGTTCATACTATAATTCCAGAGAATACTCTACAACAGTATGAATTTCAGAATAAAGGTTTTTGTATAGCTCTATTTTTAGATCACAAACTTCATTGACCAAGTATAGTATCAGCCGTAGAAATGAAAAAGGAATAATATATAATTAAGATCTAAAATGAGTATTCACTTCAAGAACCAAAAATAGATCTGCACGTAAACACGGATTCTAAGGCCTTTCTCTTAATGATGGCTAGATACTTGACTTGTGACATTACGAATCTTTTACTTGAATAAGGTGTTTATTGGGTATCGCGCAACAAATCTCGCATCCATCTTCTATTTCTTCTATAATTGTTTTTATAAATAACCCTATCTTAGTCTTTTAAGTTCGAATATTTGAGGCTTGCTATTTTCTTTTCTACTTTAAAACAAAGAACGACACGTTTCAGTATCAAGCAATTCAATTAAGTTTTTTTATTTTAGCAAAAACAATCCGAAGGTGAACTTGAACTCAGAAGAATATCTACCTTATAAATTCTATTTCCTTACATTTCCCTTCAATCTTTCGTCTCAAAATATCCTATAGAATGTAATCATGGTGTGGACTAATTTCTTCTTGTGCAAAAGAGCTTTTATCTTATTAATATTGAAATTACCTATACTTTAATACGGCCGTTTTCGACTGTACCACTTTGCGGGTGATTTTCCTTTCCTAATGATAATTTTTCAAAAATTCTTTAGTTTGACAGAGTTTGACAAGCGCTCCTCAATTATTTCAAGACTCTATCCTTCTTCCATAACTCCTTTTGTGTAGTAAACTCAGAGTCATCTCATTATTGTATTAGTTATTTATATTCTTCTCTGTCAGCAAAACTTGAATGAAATTATACTTGTGAAATGAAATGAATAAGAGGAGACTCAGTGATAGTACACAGTTTTGTTTTTATTGTAGAAGATTTAGAATATAGTGGTAATAATTATTAGGACCTTACCTTTATTTATAAGATCAGATCACAGAACCAGCAGCTGCTTTGAAAAGAGAAAAACGTCTAAAATCCCTTATACGTTGATCAGATTCCTTTAATAAGGATACAATTTCTACCCGACCCGTTTTTGTATTCATTATATTAGAATAACCACAAGTACAGTATCTACTTGATTTAAGGTGCGTTTGAAGTTATAACCAACTAGAAAGAAATAGATGAAACGGATTTTTTTCAGTAGAATTGAAATATAAAATAAGATCTAAGGAAATGCTATATTTAAGCCCTTTAGGATAGGATCTTGTCTCAGAGAAAATAGACTTTATAGGGAAACGATGACTCGATTAACTTTATCTTATTTACAGTTAACTCAGAATATATCACAGAACAAATATAAGTTTCCTTTTTTTATAAGATATTCCTTATCTTTACAGGTCCTGCTTGTAGCTTATCACAACAGATGTCTTTCCTTTTTCATATAAAACACAAATAACGGGTTTCCGGTGCTAAATTGATCAGTGTTCGTAGAGTTTTCCTTCATTCTTTAATATGTATTCTACAAGACCTAGAGTTCCCCGTGTTTTGTTGTTACTTGTCATGTTTCTAGTCATACGAGTAAAGTATAATTAGCCAAGAAGGTATCCTAACCCCTTAATTAGCCTATACCAAATAGAATTCAATAAGATAACCAAGAACCTACCTTGTTTTCCTTGTTTCTTTTGGACTTTCATGTTTTATTGAGCACCGACCTAAGTATTCGTCTTTTCTTATGTGGCTTTTATTTTATTTTGTAGCAAGTAATCTGTGCTCTTAGTTTTGTCGAGCAGCTGTGTGATATGGAACCTTTGGGTATTATCTTGTGTCTATTGTAGAATTGAATTTATACTCTTAAGAAATGTTCCCTTAATCCTTATATATATATATATTGTAATATATATATATATATATATATTGTAATATATTTCTGCAATGGATTTGACTTACTTAGATCGAATATTTTCTAATAAAATAAATAAAGGCAACCTCTATCTAGGCAATTTCTTTACTTTACCCAAGTTCACCCTATTTTTTATAGTTCAGTTTCTCACTCCCAGTCACGCCAATATCATCAAGTGGGTTCTTTCATCTAGCATAGTTACGAGCATTATTAGTATCACCAAAGAATTGCTTTCCATACAAGTTTAAAGAATAACCTTAAGGAAATCTCTAAATTACTCATTAACAGTTTTTTAGAAGAGTCTCATTTTACGTGGATAAAGTAGACATCCCTAATTTTGTTAGTTAAAAACTCTCCTTCTTTAGCAATACTTACTTTATGAGACATAAAATACTAAAATCAAACTTGTTATCATAGTTTATCATACAGGAAAAGTACTAAACCAAACTGGGAGAACCTGACCCTTTATTTAAGAGTGTTCATTTATAAGGTAAGCTATATTATAGAATAGAAACACTTATTATTCCAATACAAGTTAGAATTACAAAGAAAACTAATATAAGTTAACAACATAGGAATAGTTCAGTTTTAGGTCAGAAGAAAAAAAAGTATTAAAAGGGGTTTTTGGAGAAATTTACATTCCAGGCAAACTTACTTATCAAAGCAAAATTATAGAAGAAAGAAAAAGTAAAAGGTACCCATCATAAGAAAGGAACTGCAGCAAGTATAGTATAGACGACAGATAGTGTTTTTATAGATTCATGAAGTACAAGACATAAAGGTAGCTTATTACGCAGATATATAGGACACAAATCTACTGGACAAGGAACTAATTAACTCAGCTCCCAATAGTTTTTCTAGTAGAATTTACAGTACCTAACAAATCGGAATATAAAAAGAGCATAATTCACGTAAGTTTCTGAATATCTCCAATTCGCAGATATTTTTTGAAGAGAAAAGAGACAATACCTAATAAAGTCATAAAAACCAAGACCTTCTTTAATTTGCTGATCCTTCTTCATTTTTCAATTGGTAAGAAATTGGTAAGAGAAAAGTGTCCGACTAGATTTCTTTCTCCTTTTATTTTTGTGAGTTTTATAGGATTCTTTATACTAAATTGTGTTAGCTTAACAAAATTCATAGGCTAGAATTCTTTCTTCAGGCATACTTGAGATTCGAGTTTAAGGAATGGACTTATTATTAAGAAATAGAAAAACAAGACACTGTATCTTCTTACTCAGATAAGAGGACGTGTGAGTCATTATGTAACATTAGTCAGATATGGAAGACGTGTTGGATTGGACTACTAACCAAAGATAAAGATGCGTGTGTGACAATTCCTCTCTAAAAGTCTTTCTTATACATATAAATTCAATCTTTCCTCGTATATTTGACAAACCCTAAAATCGACTCTCAATAACCTATCCCATATTTTTATTTTATTTAATGCAATCAATTAAGTGCACCTTTTATATCCGATAAGGGAAAGTCGTTTATTTTCTAATTCTAGTCAAATTAATACAGGGCTGTATAAGATGCGCCTACAAAAAAATGTAGATATGAAGAAGAATATGACAAAAAATTACCAAGCTAAACAACTCTTCCTAGTCTAAAATTATATATATATATATTAAAGTTAAAGGCCAGTTACAACTCGTTCTTATTTCAGTCACAGACCTGCGAGTTAACGACTCTTCTGATTCCATTAAATCACCTAAATTGAATCGACCAAACATGTGTTTTCCTTGATTTATGCTTTTTTTCTTCCTCGTCTTGATATGAAATGAATCACGTATTAAATGCTTACAACAATTTGGGTTACTGCCTTTAATTTAGGAACAATTAATCTCACAGTATTATATGCTAAACTTTTTATTAAGATTAGGGATACTAAAATATGTGCATCGCAGACCCTCTCCCGGGAATTTTTATGTTTCTATATGTTTCGTCCAAGGTTATAAAAAGGGTACTAGTAAGGGTTTTCTCTCTTACGTCACCAGTTTCCTTTCTGTTCATTTGCAAACTTATAATAAGGTGCCCACTAATTCTATAGCCTGTAAGATCTTACTTACTGACACTTTATAAAGTCTATCAAGAATCTTCGCTGTAAACCTATATTTTCTTGGTCTTTGAGGCTGAAGCTGAAGTTGCTTTCCTTCCGTTCGTACCCAATTTTATTTATTTTTTCTAGTAAAACTCCAAGTGAGTATAACCTTTCAAAGAATCTTGCAATAACTAATATAATGGATGAATCTATAAATTCTAGGTTACTTTTTTTCCCAACATCATTTTGGTTTTGATTCCGACCTTAGAATTTTGTCTTTATTAGCTAGAAGCTAGATCAATACCAAAGGGAATATTATACTTAGGATCCTCCTTGTAAGGCAAATCATAAGGAACTATAATGAACTAATTAAAAACAAGTCCTGTTGAAGATCACTTTCTATTCCAAAAAATCTTAATAATGAGTGCCTGCTACTTAAAAATAGAAAGCTGGGTTAACTCGGAATAAGATTTCCCTATAATACTATTTTTAGTCAAGAAAGAAACTAATAAAGGTTTTTCCTCTTCTTCTTCACATTGTTTTGGTTGTCGTCTAAGGATCCACGCTTATATTTAGTAGTACACGACTCTGACCCCATAGTAAATTAGATTGGGAATTTGATTCGTATCAAGCAAAGACTAAATAAAGGAAATATTGCTTAGTTTGGGGTTTTATATTTATAAATGGACGCTCTTAAGTATCTCGTGCATTTCTGAACTTATATTATACAAAAAATGTTAACATAACACCGCTTATTTCGATATATCTGTTTGTTTAATTAGGAAGATAGGACGGGGGAAATCATTAAACAACTACCCTAATTTGGAGAATATTAAAGAAAACTCCACTTAAATAAAGGCGCTTTGATTACTCAATTACTGAACGAACTACAATTTTATGCATGAAACTTGTAAGAGCGGGCACGGAAAACAGGACAATTCTTATACAGATATAATGAACTCTTCTCTTTATATTTCAATAGTAATAGCTGTTCTCTAGCACCTCAAGTACTTATAATTATAATTCTCGGAAACTTTTTTTGATTCTATTCCTTACTTAAGTTCACTCCTAAATTCTAATGCTTACAGAGAGTATCTTTAAGGCTTTGTATTTATAAAACATGATCCCAAGGGTTAACGCTGCTTTTCTTATTCTCAGAAGATGGGTTTATCCTGCAAGTATTCGTCCCTATTCTATTTTGCCATAATAATATTTCTTTGATTCTTACTTAGCCTATATTAATTAAAGTATCGTTATTTATGATTTCCATGAAGAATAGGTCTTGTTTCATTCACTCATTACATTTTATTTTAAGCCCTAAGACATAAAAGTTAATCCCAATTTTTTCTAGACAAAAAAAACCTGCTGGACATTTTACATAAAGAAGAGCCACTTTCCGGCATAAACTGATAGATAGTATTTATTAAGTCGTGTCTCACAGAACTTCCTGAAAGAACTGATTGAATGAGGAGTACTTAATTATTTACTGGGTAAATTAAACTAGGATGCATAAATGAGAGTCAACTACTTGAATTCTGCCTTTAATTTGTGTGAGGTTATTCTTGATCCTACATCTATATAACTCTATATTGAAATTAAAAGAAGAAAAGGGGCCAATAATGTACCAACAAATATACTCCACGTTGCCGGCATCCACATTAAGAGAATTCCAAAAAGAGAGTGCTACACACTTTTCTATATTTTGCTATTGACTCACAGCTGTACTTAGTTTCGTGTTTGAATAGGAATATAAATAATACAAGAGTTTAGTTAGATATAAAAGACTTTTAAAAACAAACTAAAAGATGTGTTTAGTAGAAATTGGACAGAATGCTAGGAAATACAGAAAAGTAAAACAAAAAAAGCGATGACTGCTAATATGTATGTATGTAACTAATAAAGGTGAGACTTAAAAATGCATATTAAAAAATTATTTGAAATACCTCCTAGGGTTAACTTAGTAAGTATACTATATAAGTAAGAAAATCACTTGGGAACTACAAAATTCTTTATATGCTTTTATTTTACATTACAATAAGTCGATGCCGATATTGGATTCAAAAAAGATTCGAATTAAAAAGACAAAAACTATTCCATTTGGTGATTCAGAGGAAGAAAGTGCATAAATTTATATTATTTCTCGTTATAGTTTGATATTGTGACTGATACTTTATGCAAAACAACATTATTTATTTTGTCTAAAATTAAAATCTAAAAGTATACAATACATTTAAAAGAGAAACTAGCACTATAAAAAGTGTGACCAAGCTTATACTATGTCTGCAACGCTTAAGTAGACCACCCAATACCAACACAACTTCTTCTTATGCCTTACAACAAAAAAGAGGTTTACCACTTCTTATTAATTAATAAGACATAATAACAAATTAGAATACTTTAAACTATAGCCGCTGATACTTTGTCCTGTCCCGGTTTACATTCACACTGATTCGTGGTAATCCATGTTCTACTCCTTCCTGGATATTCTCTACTCTACTACCCGAGTTTTCTAAATTACTAATATAGCGCGTCGTAAAAGACGTTTCTTCCTTATCTAATGATTTTTGTTCGGGGTGAAATACATGTCTCAAAGAACAACCAACATGAAATGTAAATAATGCAGCATAGAGAACGTCGCCCTATTGTAGAAATTCCACAAAAAGCATAGCAGAAAAAAGTACAGATAAAGATAAAGATTTATTTAATGAAGACATAGATTCGTAGTAGTTTCGCGATGAAGGAATTCTGAAAAGGTAATCGAGCGAGAAAAAGCATAACTAACACTTTAAAGTATTCATCTTCTATTAGTCTGTTTAGTTTCTTCTATCCCATAATACGATGGATCCTTTCGACCTATTGTAGCAAAGTATATGCCTTCCACTTCCTTTCTATATAATCTATATTATATCTATATTATAGGAGAACCTTGGAGTCTCAAAAGAATAACATCCACAGCTCGATTTACAAAAGTTCATCACCAGCATTGGGATCATACTTGTTTCTCTTTTTTGGGCTAAAACTAAAATTCAACGAAAAGCTCTTAAAGACTTATTTAAATATCCCAAAGGAAACGTATAGAGATATAAAAACCGCGCATTTATTAGGTAACCTTGGCACTGTATGTTCTTTTTCGTACTTTTTTTCTATTATTATTATTATTATTTATAGATTAGAACAAACTTCTACAATGTTTGAATGTTTGACATAGCTTTATGTATGAAATTTGTTAATTACAAAAAACGAAAAAGCTATAAGAGTAATATATGAAAAAAACAGCGCACCTTAAAAGAAAAAGATTCTGATTCATCTGCTAAAGACTTAAACCGATATCCATTCTTTCCAGCTCGATTTTTGTCTTTGCCTCCATCCATCTTTTTTTAGCCTTCTTTGTTTAATTAATTATTTAATTAATTTTAATTAATTTAATACTTTGGAAGAATTTATTATTGTCAGAGAATTATATATAATATTAACATTTTTATTTGATTGAGCCAGGAAATAACAATTATTTGAGTCCTATTACCTTATATGATGACTAAGTTCTAGAAAAAAGAGATAAGGACATATTTTCTGTGATCACTTGTTTGTATATTTATATTTTTTGGTTAGAATTGTTACTTGTTGGCCTTTATCTTGCGTTTATAAAGAATTTAAAAGATGTTGTGCATCTGCCTTCATAAGAGCTTATAATACTATATTTATATTTGTTATATTTGAAAAAAAAAAGTAGTATACACTATTGGAAATAGTATCATCATTTTGAACAAGCCTAAACCCACCTTATTGCTCATAGTAAAAAAAAGAGTAACCTTGCAAGAGAAAGGAAGGATTCCAATCTTGGTAGACTGTGACAAATATAGATAAGTCGACTCTACCAATGATGATTCCGATACAAACAACATGTATTTTATTTAAATTATAGGCTGTATGTAGCAGACAGGTAAAGAGTGTTCATCCATAGAATAATAATATGGGATATGACATTTTCTATAATCTACAACCAAAAAAGTAAAAGTATAAATTCATAGTAATCCTTGTCAAGCGGACATACCTGGTAAATAAATATTCTTTTTAGGTAGGATGGATCCGGTTACGGTATAGAGAATAAAAAGAGAGTAGGTAAGGTAGTAAGTAAATAATTAAGAATAGTTGTTTTAGTTTAATTAGTGGGTAGTCGCTTATAATTTATAATTTAGGTAGAATAGAATTTGAAAATATCCAAGCAGTTATTAAGGAAATATTCGTGGTAAACATAAGGCAAAAAAAAAGGTGAAAGAAAGATGTTGTTATTTAACAATGTATAAATAAAGGGTATAAAAGATTTAAAGGTAATAACTCTCTTGGCTCGGTAATTTTAAAAGCACTTAGAAATGGAGGAGGATATCTACTTACAGCTCTAATCACATACTCGCGTTATAAAAATGTTATAAAAAAGTATAAGTCTCACAAAAAACTTCGTATTTCTTCTAAGAGTAATACTCCTCTACTATGAATGCCCTTGTTATCATTCGTCAGATCCCTGAATGCTCTAACCTTGACTACATCTTTATCTTTTTCTCTATATTGATTTGTGTATTATTTTGGTTTACATTCATTAAAGAGCAAAACTAAGTATTAGTGTCATAAGCCTTGCGAAAAAGAATTCAATTTGCTGCTAGGTTAAATAAAAAATGGGAATATCCCTCGCTTTAGTTTGTCTTTAGATAATGGAATTTCTGAGAAATGCAATAAGTAAGTGTGTGTAAAAATTTCATTGGATAAAATAAAATATAGTATCATTATTTATGTAGTTGATTACGGAAAACTTGGACCCCATCTTTAAATTTTGACATTATCTATGAGCCTTATGTGATCTGCGACTAACTTGTATCTTCTCGCTATACCCTCCTCTCTACTTTTCTTTCTATTTTAGAATAATATCTTTTTGTTGGGGGAGAGAACTTAGTAAATTGGGGTTTATTTTTATAAGTCATAATATAGAGAACGGTAGAATATTAAATAAAATAGCATGCTATGGTCTAAACAAAGGAATACTGTAAAACATATTGATAGAAATAATACATACAAGTAAAAAGAAAAAGTAAAGACCTAGCAAACCCAAAACCAAATCGTAGGTAGAGTAGAATTAGGAAATAAAACTTTTGACATATGAAGTTGTACTATCAATGAAAATATCCATGATGATGTTCAAACTAGATATTATAATTTCTATTTATTTATATTCTGGATAAAGCAGGGAATCCTCGAGTATATCATTTTTTATTTTCAAATACCAAAGACAATATCAAATACAAGGAACAAGGAATGCTTCCCAATCCATAGTAAAGTAAAGGGTAAGGCAGTATATAATGAAAAAAATAGAGAAAATAAAGAAATTCGTGTAGTGAAATCGTAAAAGAAGAGACTTGTATAAATTAAAAGTAAATTGATCTATTATATATAAATATAAATTTAAGTAAAAGCTACAACTAATTAAAGGCTTCGGTAATTAAATATAAAAATAATAGAAACTATTCTAAAGCCAACCCGACACATGCCTATATTTGTAAATATTATATCCTAAGCAAAAATAACTCTTTTTTAGCCCATTAGATATTCCAACCAAGTACTCCCTTCGCATTTTTTAATAAAAAGACATAGGAAAGAATTTAACAGTACTAAAGAAAATAGGTGTTTACCTTGCCAGTGTTTATAGTAGTTACCCAAAGGGATCGTCTAGTACATAAGAAATTAGAAAGAAAAAAGAAATGAGGTAGATGCCGAAACAGGAAATTGCACTACAATACAAATGAAATAAGTTCGTACTATATAGTTCTACCGATAAAGCTATGTGTATTATGCAAAGCAAAGTCAACTCCTAACTATTCCTTAAGTATTTATTTTCTATTTTTAACCTAAATATGTGAATAATATGAAATCTAAGCACGAAAACATAATACATATTTAATAAAATAGAGGAATAGGTTTTATATTATATAGATTATAATAATAATAATAAGAGATCAGCAGGATAAGTACTGCTGCACATATACTCTACAAGTAGGATAGGATATAGGTAAGAATAACAAACAAATGCATATACTTTCTTCATTCGCAGCTTCCAAGCATCGATCTTAGAAATAGAAAATATAGTTATAGTAATATATGTCTAATATAATATGTATGGCTACCAAGTACGGGAGAAATGCTTAGAAAAACTAAAACGTATCTTCTTCATTTTTATTTCTATTAATTATTTTATTTATATTAATAAGAAGACCTAACTATTTTTGTGAAGTTACTGGAGTCTTTGGAAATGGATACCTTGGAGATGATCACCTTTTACTCTCATTTCTAGTTCATTTACATTTCGTTTTGTTCATTGTAAAAACATTTGTTAGAGTTAAGTTAGTAAGACAAAAAGGAATTTATGACTACTAGAAATTCTTTACTGGAAGGAAGCAAATAAGGTATTATATACCATTCTTAACCGATCTAGTCATAGTACTTGGCTTGTTATGTATGATTCGATTCTTGTACATTTCTCACGATGTCCTTTAAATACCCTAACCACCAACTTACCTGTCTTGCCTTCTTGCCCGCTGCTATTTGACATGAGTCTCTTTTTTTCTTTAACCCGCGTTGTGTGTCGAGATTCTTGCATAACTTCGACCAATGTAATTGTGCTGGAGTTCATATGGCTTTAGTGTTATTAAGACTCTTCCCTGACAATTCTCCCTTATTCTTCTTATTTCTAATAATTTATTTCTAATAATCTAATAATCTATGCAAATTGTATTTTTAGTTAAATGACTCTTTGAGTTTTGATCTTTCTAAGGAGTTATTGTTGAAAGCATAAAAAGTTTCTGAGCCAAATGAAAAATATACAAATTCATATGCTCTGGGTGCGGGTGTTGTTAGTGATAACATAAATTATTATCCCTCAATTATAGGTTGACATGAAAACGAAGGAAAAGAAATAAAAAATTAGCTAGTGCATAGAGAAAGATTTAGTAGGATCAAATGCTACCTTGTTATAGAAAAAATTGATTCAACAAGTGCTAAATGCTAGTCTAATCTCGAGCAGAGGTATATAATTTTATAGACTGGGAAAACCTTGCCTTGTATGTAGCCTTCCACATTTATGACTCTTACTTACAAGTTCTGGGTACATCACCAAATCCACTTTATTAATTTCTTTCTTTTGGCACTTCGGATGTAAATTATGTCCACGCAGCCTATTTCATTTACTGCTCTGGAACTTATACCGAAAGAACTTATATTATACATTTATTTTGACGTTACTCCAATATTTTATTAAGTTAATTAGATATTTGACTCTGCTCGATTTTTGATTGAATTTGAGAGCTCCCTACTATTTCCTAGCTGTAAGTGGATTTCCGTCTTTATTTCTAGATGTGTTGCGAAGAAGCTGAGATGCCTAAAAGTTCAACTTAGGCATGCAAGTCCGTAATAGAGAATAGGTTAAGAGGGTCCTTATATAACTTTTTGATGAACTGAAATATATATATTATATATATATATATATATAATTGAAAGGATGAGTCCATTCTTATGAAGATCTTATTAATAGATAAATAAGGTAAAAAGGAAATTTCCAAGCTACCAGATTACTTCTTACATGTTTGGTTAATTGACTCGAAAAGACTTACACCTTTTTTTATTTTAATTATTCTGGATGAGCAATACTGAAGGATAAATATAACATGAAATCCTTTCTAAGTAAGAGCGGAGATATCTAAAATCTAATAAAGTTTTGGACAAAAAGTAGAAAAAGTAGTGTTATTTTTTAAGTACTTTAGAGTTACTTATTTAGAGTTACTTAAATAGTTACTTATCTTATAGTTTGGGTAGGAAGTATATTTACGAAGAGTATAAGAGTAGCTTCTATTATTTCTATTATTAAGTATGAAATATGGAATCATGTAGATTATTAGAAGGAAATAAAAATGGAGTCTTATATATCAACATAATAAAACACGGATTACCTGTTGTATCATGCATAATGTGACTATTCCCTTCTTAATTGTGAGTAGTAAGTTCATAATTGTTAATAAAGAAGGAAATCATTCTTAATAATAAAGTACTAGAAGAAGTAAACATTAGAAATAAATAAGTGAATAATACTAAAATTAGATGATGCAGCATTAAACAAACTAAGTCCTTATAGAAATAATTCAGGAATTCAGTAACAATTCGAGTTTCATACTTTGATATCCTAACGATATTTTTATATCTATATCATCTTTGGCAGAGTAATCACATTAGAAAATACAGGCATATAAAGCTTCTATAAAGGAAATAGGGATAGAAAAAGAAAAGAAATCTAATCAAACGCATTGATAGCAAGCAGTTACATAATATATATTGTATATATTCCACATAAAAAAATATACAAAGTGATGTAAAATATTCTTCTGCAAATTGGATTCCATTAACTAGGTCAAATATATTAAACGGGTTATTCTTTATCTTGTATTTCAATCCAAAAATGTTTTTATATTTCCAACTTTTGTCTTTACTCAATATCTAGTATATAGTGGTTTCTTCCAATCCTTAGTTTTTATAAATGAAGGAAGGTACTAAGTTCTGCTTTCTATAAATACTCTATAAAATCTATATATATATAATAATAAACTTGTTAACTTGTGAGGGGATATACTCCTACAAGTATATTTCTTTATAATGTTGGCTTACTCTGTTATCTTCCCTATATATTTTCTTAGCTGCCCTTTCTTCATCTAATCTATACTTGTTCTCTACTAGAAATTGTTTCTATTTATCTTTTGGTGATCTCTCTTGTCCTTATATTTACTGCCTTGTATTTTATACCCTTCCATTTCCTCTATTTAGTATGACTTCTCTTAATAGCTTACACAACTTATAGGCGTAATTCACATATTCTTCCTCTATCTCTTCTTTTCCAAGTTTGTATTTTAATTTATAAGGTGATCCAAGTATGACAACACATGCTATAAGTCTAGGTTAACTCTGTATTGGGTAATATAATTTATATCCTTATTATATCCTTACATACTCTTGAAACTACCCTCTTTATACTCGAATCCTTGCCCTTACATAATTAAAGGTTCATGCATAAATTCTAGCTTATTATAAGTATCTCTGCCTTAGAAGGAAACTGTGTACACTTGTATTGAGATGTTAAAAAGATTCTTATTAGAAAGATATTAGGTATATACTACTTAATGATGATGAAAGTTAGCTTACTATTCTACCTTCCTTTATAGAGTTACTCTATTGTATTATATAATTTATTATAGGGTTCCTTCTCATGTACTATTATTTTTTATACCCAGGATTAAAGATTGTAACAACAAGTTATGGGTCATATGATATAGGGTCTGCTCTACTCACTGTTAAAAATAGGTGAGATTAAATTGGTGTATACTAACAAGGGTATTTTATGAAGTGAAGGAAAGAATGATATCTTCTTAGATCTTATTAAGTTAAACATTAAAGGTATGGTATAGCTAGCTAAGTATAATATGCCAACACAGAAGAAAGGGAATTGCCTTAGAATTTATAGGAAGAGAAGACCAAAACCTAGTAAGATATGTACTATATTAAGATGATGTGTACTAAATGATACGTAAATTAAGAACTCAAGGTAACGAGCAAGAACAACATAATTAGACTTAGAAGTAAAGTAAAAAGTAAGGGAAAACTCCTATAATATATATATATAAAGATATTATAGCAACAAGGTAAGGACTCTCTCTAACACGTATACAAATTACTCTATTACTACAATCAAAGAAGGAAACACTTGTGAATTACAGCTATAAATATCTACTATTTCTATAACTTACCCATAATAAATACTTGTCGAAGTAAAAACCATTTGTTAGTATCCCTTCAAGTACATGCCTTAGAGTTTCTTTCTCGCTCCCAAGTACTTAATTTATGAACAAGTGTATATTGCCTATTCTATTTATTTAAAAAATAGACTTAACGAGTATGTCCTCCCCCACATTGCACTTTTCTAAACTTTTGTTTTCATGGGCACACGTCTATAGTTGTTTATCCTCTCATTTATGTTTTGTACATTATGTTTTATGTAGTGACTCCTTTATATCTTTCTTTGTGTTCACGGGTGTCCTCTTTCTTATAGTATGTTCCTTTGTTTTATATACTAATAATGCTTTAACTTAATAGAGTTTCCTTCCTCGAGTTATCTTTCATTCCTTAATACTTCTCACACCTAACCTATTACTTCATATACACGAACCCGTGCTACTAAAAATAAAGAGAGTACTACCTATTTTCTTCCAAAACTTCTAAATAAAAGGTTCCTTCTTATATATTTGTATATTTGCCTTATGTCTTAGATCTATCCTAATATTTTGCTAATATTTTGAAACGTAATATATATAAGTTTATGTATCTTCATATTAAGGATTATATAGCAAAGGCAACATGTAGGAAAACACCTTACAAGATCTACTAAGAAATACTCTGGGTTTACAAAAAAATATACAATTTAAAGTTGAATCTATAATATAATAGTCTACCTAAGTTAAAATCCTTACGCCTAGAAGTAGTTTCCCATATTATTAGAATTAGATCTGGGTATTTTTTAATCATAGCTTCTATCCTCTCTATATTTCTCCTATAATTCCTTAATATAACAACTTAACACAATTTCATATTTATTTACCTTTCTCAAAGACGTACCTTAATTACATGAGTTCCTTTCACACATATTTAGAATGCACACCTCCCTACACTATACTTTATTGGTTATATATTACTATAGGATTATATACATACATACATACTTTTACTCTTTAAATATTTAATAATGACTAAGAATAAACCCTTGTGTTAACTATACTACCTTTATGAATAAGCCTATAAGCAGGATATATAACTTGTACTCTAGAAATTATTGTACTATGACTTTTATTCTTTTATAATTGTGTGTTCTACTTATTATTTATGTTTCAATTCAGTAACTTCCCTACCTGACGAGCTCTTTTACTTACCTAAGTTTTACTCTCTATCCAATACAAATTAAGGCGTCTGATTCACTACAAAATATATTTCAAGTAGGGCATTCTTTTAAAGTATATGTTCTTTATTCTATTACCAATACCAAGGCACCTTTCTATACTAATATGAGTTTTTATAAGCCTAAATAACAAGGTACACTATACTAAGGAAACTATATTCTTTAAGTGCATTACTTAGGTATCAAAGTATACTTCAATGAACAAGTTACTATAGGTTACTATTTCTACCAAGCTAAATGTCTTAATAATAACTATAATAAATGAGTGTAGTTAGGCCTAGATCTTCTTCCTATATCTTAGGGATTTAACTACGAAGAGCAAGAAGAACTAAAAATATAATAAATAAATATGTTACCTTACTATATAATAAATACTTACTATATAAATAATTTAACATGGTACGAAGGAAAAAATCTACAAATATAAAACTATAACTCTATTACTTAATTAAGAGTTCTATCATCAAGCAAGTATGTCCTCCTATATTGGTGTGCTATTCTAGCCTCCAATCTTTACTTTGTATTTCATGAAGTAATCATAGAACATTAAAAAGTGGTTAGTAAGGAACAATACTATATTACTTTATGTGTACTTAAAAAGAGAATGCATAAAAGGGAACTCCTGTCTAACACTTTATTTAGTTTGGAGTTTGGTGTCTAAGTATTTTCTTAAGAAGACTTCAAAGGGAATTTATTCTTGTTCTTAACTATTATTAGAATACATTGCTTACTACTTTGGACTACTATAAGATTTGTTTTTACCTTGGTGTCATCTATACTTAATACATGATTTCTAACTTCATCTTTTTTATTTACTTAGGACTTATATTACCTATCACATAAAGCATACTAAGTAGTTGTTCCAAAAAAAAAGTGGTGTACTTGAATAATTTTCGGATAATACTGTGTTACCTATACAACAAAGTTTCTACTATTAGGTGTTCTGGAAGAGGTTCTTTATATAAATTTCAATCATGTATACCTCGTACTAAACGTATGGTGTATGGAAAGTGCCTAGTAAATAATTAAGATTATCTTGGAGTTCTTCTTTGTTCTTAGTTAGTAATTGTTAGAAAACAACTAGAAACTGGTATAGGAATAGAAGCAAATAGATAGAGTTCTTCTCACACAGTTATAGAATCCATACCAACAATGCGCGTAATATAATTTCTATTAAGTGTTCTTTGCTTTGTCAAGTATAATTATGCTATATAATAACCCAAAATACTTTTCTCACTCTACTTTCTTTTCTTAGTTACCTTCTACCTTATAAATATTGATCCTATAGGAGTTGCTTTCATTACTTAAAGAATTCTATTTATCTTTTTATCTAGTGTGATCTAACTTCATAATTAAAAGCTATAGAGAAGTGGTACTAACCTTTGTTTGTGTTTTGTGTAAGGGAAATATATTGAAAAGGAATAAGTGTACATATGTTATAACTTGCTTAGTACTCATAGACGACAAATATATAAGTAGTACTATGCCTTCTATTTAAGACAATTACTATAACAATGCGTGCAAAGAAAGAGAGATATAGTATAAGATTTGTCCTTGAGAGTGCTTAAGAAATTACCTTATAGATGAAAGAGAACTTTAATGAAAGTAGAGAACTCCTATAAAATGGTAGAAGCGTATAAGTGTAGTGTCATGAGAGATTGTACTTACCTTTTAACTAAGACATTGACACATAAGCTTTATTAAGTACTCCTTTATTATAATCCTTTTTTTTTTTTACCATGTTCAATAAATCTACCCTAAAGGTAAGTTAACCCTGTAATGTATAGTTCATAAATATCATAAGCAAGGGAGTAAAGTCCTAATATAAATGTAGTAGTCATGCATGTATAGGTACTTAATAAAAAGAAACTTTGTATGTGTATAGGTTGCCCTTTAAATAATATACTTTAAATTGTGAAGCATGTACTAGGAAATCCCAAAAATCTATGAAATTTATGTACTCAAGTCTTTCTTTTGGTAGAAGTGTATAATATAATAAATAAGCCTACAACTAACTATAAATGAAGAAGAGATACTGTGTGAAATAAATAAATATCAAATATAGGTCAAGGTATACAACGTATAGGGTTGCTTAATATAAATACTAAATTAAAAAAAAGAGTAAAGTAAAAAAAAATACTTTGAATATGATATGAACTTAGTTATTATAGATGCAATGTTATGATCTTTTCCTTACTATCTTACAACATTTCTAGCTTAGCAAGAATAAATATAGACATGCCTTCCTCTTTCTATGACATCTTATACTATATTTGGTACAAGTTTCCCTTCTATCTCACTGTAGTATGAACATGAATAAACCTTTAATAAGCCTTATTTTCTATAATGACCTTCATTTCTCGAAGCACTAAATTGAAATTGTGAGTTAATACCCTAAACACAAACACGCTAAGTACAGGTATTTGGTGAATCATTTTAAACTAAGTACATTAAACTAAGTAAGAGTTATACACCTACATTACATGCCAACCTATCTAGAAGAGTAAGTAATAAATAGGAGATACACCTTAGGTGCACATATTTTTATATAGATAAGATTTTTATATAGATAAGAACAAGTTATAAAAAGGAAAGATATAATAATTGACCTACGCTCCCTTCATTAATTAGCCTAATAACATTTTAGAATCTTACATGTATTACATAGTAGTAATAAATTTGCCTAATTAAACTCGTTTACCCAACTTATAGATAAGTAGAATAGATAAGTAGACATATAATAACAAGTATACAAGAAATATAAAAATGAAAGGGTGAGATTAGTAAAAATTCTATTTATGCCTATGCCTTAGGTGCGTATACAACATATAATGCTTAAAGTACCTCCTCAATAATTATTATATTGTAAGATCTCTGCCAAAGTACACTCTCTTTAGTATTAGACACGTATCTTTTAGCTTTTAGACTCTACACCTAATATAACTAAACTAAAAAACCCTTGTGAAATATGATATCATTTGTTTCTTAGATAAACATGTTTGAGATAAAAGCATAAAATTGACTCTCTAATTAATAAAGCTTGGGGAAAATACATAATTTGTTAGATAATTTGTTAGTAAGAAACTTTGAGTAGTATAAGGTAAAGGTAGACAATATAAGTAGTAGGGATAAAATAGAGAAATACATAAATTACAAGGTAAAGTTATTAATTCAAAGTAGACTATTCTAAAGGGAAGTTCTAGTACTAAGTAATAATTCTAAGTGGTACTATTGGTTAGCTTCGGTATTATATAATTGAATACTTTATATAACTTTATTTTATATAGCTCTGTGTAACATATAGATTATTAGTTGTGAAAGATAAATCATTACTACATAGAAAAGAAAAAGCATACATTCGTTTATTGACAAGTTGTTACTTCTAGCTTACTATAAATAAATAGCGCGAAACCCTATATTATCTTATACTCCATTTTATTAATCGACGCTTCTACGTACTCTATATTTTTATCTATTAAAGCAAGCACTAAAGACAATTTATATTAGTTAACTCCATTTATGAAGGCATCCCTATGTTGTATACTTTCTCTCTACTTAATATTTTGTGTTCTATAGCATGTAGCTTAAGTATCTACCATTTCTAGTAATAAGCTATATAATAGAGGGATACTTGTTAGACTTTGTTAAGTTAAATTTAGATAGAACCTTATTTATTAAAAACATTTGGAAATAAATACCTTAAGTACTAGTAAAACATGTGGAGTATATTTCACCTCCAATTCATTATATGCACTACTAGATAAAACACTAAGTAAAAACACTTCTATTGGATACATACATCTTTGAGAACTATGAAAGTAAACCTATATTCTAATAATTTGTGATAGGAATCCTATTGAACTTATTAAAGGGAGCATGTAATTAGGGAAGAATCTCTCTTTGTACTTTGATTTAAGCATGTACTTACTTACCATATAATATAGAAGTGTTGCTTAGTTGAGAAAGAATAGAGCAACCTATTATACCCTTTATACTATGAATGAACCTATACACCTATTATGTAAAAAATTTCTTTTATAGAAACACACATCACCAATATTACTTTCTATTTATAGGAGTCAATCATAAGAACCAAGTACCTTAATTAAGTTCCAAGACTATCTTTGTTGTAACACAGTCTATACTATGAACTGAAGACTATGAATATGAAAAGTATACTATTTATTAAAGGACCTATACATAAATGTAAAGATAAAAGGGTTAGAGGATTACAATTAAGAAACGACTAAAGATTAAAGTGCAAGTTAGTTGTTATTCTAAGATATTCACTACTAAGAAAGGATAAAAGCTTAAAGTACATGGATCTACATAACATAGCTCTTCTAAGTCTTTCTTATAAATAATCAATGAACCAATCACAAGGAAAGTACTTCATTTTGTCTAAGCTCACAAATATAAGAAGGAACGCGTTTACGTTTACTATAACACAAGTATTTGATTTGAAAAGAAAAGTAAGTATTTTGGGTTTCTATCTACTAGTTCTAATAAAAAGATCTAACAAGAGGGAGTAATGTACTATGCTTATGTTTTGTATACCTATTATTATTATAAATTATATCTAAGAAAGAGTGAGAGTAACTTCCTAAAGTTCTTCGTGGTTCTTACTAGAAGATATACCTTGGCAATATACATGATTCTATAGGTACTTATTAACTTTGTTTTGAATTATATTGTTAAAAGCACTAAACATCTATAGAGCATTAAGGATCACTTAAGAATAAGAGAGGACATAGAAATGTACGTCATAGAAACTAGCATAACCCCAAAGATAGGAACACTAGGTAGTCATTGATATATTAGAACCAAAGCAAAATTAAGGAGTACTCAAGTAAATACAATAATTCTAAACAAGACCTATTATAATTTCTAAGTAAAGTAGGACAATACATACATACTACCAAGTAAAAAAGAGCACCTAATTCAGGACTTCTATTATATTCCATACCCCTATACAATTTATTTTAAGTATATACATAATTACCCAAGCCTCTACTATGTGACAATACTTACCTATACTAATCTTTTAATGACTCAAATGTGTTCCTTGTTATATTTTATATTGAATTCATTCCCTTCTCCTTTCTCTACTATCCCTTATAGATAAGTTTATACAAAGTTTATACAAATACAATATATTTTATAATATATATATATATATATTATATATATAATTGTTCTTGCTTAAAAAGAGTACACGCCCTATAAAAGTTCTATTTTTCACTAATTCTATTGGGTATGCACTTCATGTAGGCTATAAGTATAAGTCCAAAGAGAAGAAGTATAGATAGGTTCACCTCAATAAAAGAAATTGGTATGATACTAAGAATTACCTAAGAAGATAGATTATAACTACGTAAAAGGGAAACAGTATAGAGAGATAGAGATCCTCTACTAACTTAGTAATCAATCAATTATTATTATGAATCCTTTAGCTCACTTTATATTTATAGCATAACACCTTTAGTCATATTTTGTACTACAACATAACATGAGTTGCTTTTTTCTTATCTTCCTCATTAATCTATACAAATTAGATTGGAAAGGTATTTATATGCTTGCTCCAAGAGATTGGATATTGTTTTATACATAAAGAAAAATACATAGACTATGCTTAAGATAATACTCTAGGTTATTTATTTATATTGGAAAGCATAAGATCATTTATATTCTTGAATTGTCCAGTGGCGGACTACATGTAAAGTAGGATCTCTCGCCCACTAGATGCTTACTAATAATATGTAATAATATATTTATCTATCTCTTCGATCTTTCCCAGATTTGTTCTATGTATGCTGCCATCCGTCACTTTAAAATCTAAATACTAAATAGATCACTTCTTTATTCTTTGAGGAAAAGAAAAAACAAACATCCATATTAATTAAAAGATGTATCGAATTATATATAATAAAAGATATAATAAGCAAAAGCAACAAACTATAACAAGTATCGAGAAAAAAGATAATGGATATAGATATAATTCTAAGAGGAGTACACCTCATGTCCTAGAAGTCTATAAGTAAAAGGGTAGGAATCTTTTTCTTGTGTTAATAGTTATTTTTTATCTAAAGTATTTTTAGAATGTAGGGTGGTTTCGTCATTAGTAGCAGAAATCTTTCTTGTTATATAAGGAAGTGATATCTCGCTAATAATAAAGTACAAAAACTATCTAGAAAACATTTATAAATTTACAAGTAAGAAGAGAGAAAACCATAATTCGTAGTAAGATTTCTAAGCATTATAAGCGTGGCAAGCAATAAAAAAAATATTTACTTATTTTATTTATTTACAGTATCTCTTTTTTGCAATGACCAAGTACAAGTAGCCTGCTCCTTTATGTCTTTAGTTCTTAATTATATATATTATTAATTATATTATATATAGATCCCTCTTTGCCGTTTATATGTAGTTCTAAATGAAATCTATTTCTACAAATGCTCTTGGATTCTCCGTGATCTTCAAGAATTTAGGTTTTAGTACGATCGTTTTCATCTAAAACGGAACTAGGACTTTTTGGTAAACATTTCAGAGAAAGGGTACAATTTTTAATAATTTGACTTAATGCCGGGTGGAATATTGAGCATCTGTGGATGAAGACTAATAAATTATGCAAGTTGAAGAAGAAGAAGATGTGCCACATAAGATAAGAAATGATCCACCATTCCATTCCCAAGACAAATTCTTTTACTTTCTCCTCCGAGGTCCACGTTTATGACTTATGTTTTTGTGTTATTGAATTGTCAGACAGACTCTTTTTTGTTGTCAACTCTAGAACTAGAAGATTTTACTATAATTTTAATGTGGAACTTTCCTCTTTTATACAAATAGCATAGAATTCTTACTAAGGAAATCTTGTGTTAGCAATAGAGCAGTAAGAGCATGGATAGGAATACTTCTAGTTATTGCCAACAAAGACAAGGTAAAACCAAGGTCAAAACTTAGGAATAACTTTCTCTGGGCATTTATTTGTTACAGGTAGATAGACATTTAGTCCAAATATAAAAAATAGAAATAATATCAATCAGTATTAAAAAGAGCTAGAATTTCTTCAAATTTACATCGTGTTTTAGTTATAATAGTTATAAGTTATAAATAATAAGATATAGAATAGCTTGTTGTAGTCTTCACTGTCTTTTTTCTAATTTCCGAACCATCTTATTAATTATTTTACGTTACATGCATTGCGGGATATTTGTGTAAATTGTATCGAATAGGGTCACACATTTCCATTTCTTTATTATTTTATGTATGCTTTTTTTTGTTTTTTATGGCAAATAATTCTCTACATCTGAGTATTTTTCAGTTGGAAATAATTTGGTATTTCTCTTATCTTAATAAGCTTCTAATAAGACAGTCAGTCACCTTTTAAATATATAGAAGAAATAAGACTTCGTTCGTGTATAATGTTAAATTATTCTCCCTGAGTCTCTGAGTACAGCTTTTTTTGAAATGGACTATATATTCCTACTACTTCCTATATGCCTCTTTTGTAACGCTATAGGCAATCTGCTAGTTATGTTTGCACTAATTAGAAGCTATACACGTCTCTACTCTAATATTCTATTTTGTAATCTCCTACCATAAAGATAAAAAAGGATAGATAAGTAAGAAAAGGGACAGTTGGCTTAGTATTTTAGCATCGTGCAAGAAATTAACAAGAACGAGTAATATGATATGCGTAGATCGCTCACATAGACATTCCTCGAATCCTGCTTAAAGAAAATAGGTGTAAAAAGAAAGAAATAGGTAATATTGTGACATAAACAAACCAAAAATTGTCAAGGTGGTTAAAGATGTAAGTCGTAAAAGAACACGTGCCTCTTTGGAGCAAGGTATCTGGCTTATAAAGAGTGATGGTCACACACAATATCAGACTATATATAACGAAATTTTAGAAATTTGTACGCTTTCTGAGAAATGATAGTAGTAGTATTTTTTATATTAATAAAGAACTATAATTCTATTGGTGATTCTTTACTATTTTGGTTACGAAGGAAGACAGTGGCTTTGCATATTTTCCAAAAAAAAAAAATAAATATATAGTAGAAGGGAGTTATAAATCTAGGAACATCTAAGAGTGCAAATAGTAGTTTATTTCAGAAGAGGTATTTCACATAGTATTAATATCTATTTCTTTCTTAGTGCTTTTTTTCTTATTTCATTCCTCGAATATACCTCTACTCTTTCTTATTTACTTATTTTTTACTTATTTTAGTTAATTTTTAGTTAATTCTAAGGATTTTACACTTTTCTTTTCAACACAAGACAACTTTTTAATTTTTAATTAAAGAAGACTCTCTAAGTAGGAGAAGTAAAGAGTAAAGGAAGTCTATTTCAATAGTGAACTCCTTCTTTCTGAAAAATACTCCAGTTTACCTAGATGAATCAAAAAAGGACATAAATTTTATATTCTATTTATTTTTTGTAATAAGAAACATACTTCTTAAGAAGGAGGAATAATTTCTATTTGATTTGTAATTGCTTCTATACTGCGTGCTATATGTGCGGAAGAACCCATATGAATCTAATAAATAAGTCATACACGTAATACATAGCAGAATGACATGACAGTTTAACCCGGTGACCTGTAGCAGACATAATGCATGACTACTTCCTAAGGAAAACAAATATCTACTTTGCTTTGGATGAAACTTTTATCTATACGTTAGTAGAAGTGGGAGAAAAACCTAGTCCTTATTTAATACATTGATATACGAATAAATGATCCCGAAATAGATTATAAATTTAGATTTGTATTCTTCTTAATTTGTGTCCTTCGGTAAGCAAAATAGAATAGATAGAGTTATTAATTAATATTCTTCCATTATTTTTTTTTAGTCTCTGAAGGTAAAACTGCGGGCAGATACTTTATTATTTATTATTATTAGATTAAGCCATTAAACCACACCTCGGAGATGCTCGTCATTAACTTGTGGGTCTTTTCTCGAAACAATTCTTTAAGATTTCTTCTATAAAAAGGGAGAACAACAATTATAGGCTTAAACCAAGATATGACAGAATCCAGTAATAATATTCATAAGAGCAATTAAAAATTATTGACATTTCAATAAAAAAAATAATAGTATAGTCATAGATAGTATAGTCATGTTTCCTAGAGTATATTTTTTATATTGCTAAGAAGTTGTACTTAAGTTTTTATTAGTACGTACGTTATAACTCAAAATAATCTAGGCTGTTTATGTTTAGTAGGAAGAATTGACTCCTGGAACGAGAAGATCCAAAATAGAATAAGAAACCGAATGAATAAAGATATTTATTACCGGTACTCATAATTTCTTCTTATCTTTTATTTTCTTTCTTTTGTTGCAAAGACTTTTTTTATTACAGAAAAAGAAACCATTGCGCCTAGTCTCATAAAGCAATCACCGACAATGTCCTTTCCTTCTAAGGGTTAATTAATCCTTTCTAAAACTTAAAAAACTAGGTTATGTATGCTATTAAATTAACTGAATTTGATATCTTTGGATCATTTTTGACAAAAAGAAAGAAAGCAACTCTGTTTGTTTTTAGTGTAGTAAATAAAGAAAAAAGGCAGAACTATAAATTATTGCTAGTTCTTTATTACTAACTACTAGCGCATACATAATATCTACTAACATAACAGTGTTCTCTAACAACTAAATTATGAATAAGATCTAATCTATACTCCTACTTAATTTCTACCATATCTACTATATTGCCCACATAGTCTAAAGCTAGGATAAACTAATACCTGGAATACCTTTGCTTATTACATTACATATTTACAATAACTAGTCAAATAAAGAAAGAGTAGACATAGAAGAAAATAGAGTAAGTTTAAGTTATACCCAATTTAAAGAAAGAAGACCAAAGAAGCATAACTACTAAAAAATATACATACTATAAAAAAATAAATACAAAGCCAACAAACATCCTAATATAATTATTAAATAGCATGCTACGTGGTTTATAAACAACTAAAGTAAGACACAACAATAAAAAAATATATATATTATATAGAGATAGAAACAAGCAAAGCACAGACAGAGCAAGCACGCATCCCATCCTAACTTCAAACAAAGATGCACAGGCCTCTACGAGAAATGAACCTAGATTCTCTAAGATTCTTTAAGAGGCAGAACAAAGACTAATCCGGTCTGGTAAGTAAATATGACTCTTTAACTTACTACAATTTCTATTAGAATCTATAAATTTAGGAAACATCCAAAAGAAGATACAACATTTATCAATTTACTGATCCAATAGGTGTAAATTATCCTTCATTTATGGTTTGACTTTTTATTACCACTTAGTAGGAATGCTCCCTGTTCGTCTATTAGAATTCGTCTATAAAAAAACATGTAGACGGGAAAGTCTCTTCCTTTAGTAGGTCCGAGGCAATACCAAAAAAATCAGTTTCTAGTATTTGGTACACTTTAGAAATCTGTTCCCTTGGCTGTAGTATGCCCTTATTAATCTGGCAATAATTTGAAGGTAAGTACGTGTAAATGAATGACATCTTTTCTAAGCTAATTTATAGATTAAGTATATACTTGATAGGAACAACAACTTATAATAGTCTATTTTTTTAGTTATTTATGAGAGTACTTTTAATAAGACCAAAAGAGTACATTATGGAGAGTACACCGTAGATTTACCTTTCATTAGCCTATTACTAGTAACACCACATTATAAAAAATAAGGCCGAGCTTATGCAAATTTTATTTATACTTAGCACAAGGTTTAGACTGCAGGCACCTTACTTAATTAATTACGTATTCTATTTAATAGATCCTATAAGAACACTGAGGAAAAGTACTATTATACCCGTTCATACAGCTCTTACTACATAACAATAACAGGAGACAAGAGAGGAGTTAACCCAATAGCTATAAGTTATGGTGACACTTAGTACTACTCACCATACAACTACACTTATTATAAATTTATTTTAAGGAAAGAAAGACTTTTATTAAATAACTACTATAGATAGGAAAGAAGGAATCTTATAATGTAACTAAGGTATTAGTATATGAATTAATAGAGCCTTAGAATATATGAAAAAAAGATAGAGTATTCCTTTCATAAGCTATTGTTGTATATGTATCATATCTAATAGAGCATGGCTAAATTCTACTAATTCTAGTAAGCACTTAGAATATATTCTTGGATTCTTGTATCTGTGGGGTATTTCTAAGATAATTCCACTAAAGGTAATAAACTCCTATAATGGTATTTACAACAAAAGACGGAAGCAAGCTCTATAATTTAGGATGGTTTTAATATAGCATAAGATATATAGTGTTTCCTTAATAATCTACCCTTCCTTCTCCTCGAGTTCTAGCCTAATTAAGTTATGATCCCTTACAAACCAACCTTATCTCTATGAACATGTCTTGTCTTTCTCTACTAAGTTAAGTATACTCCTAAATGAAATCTAATATGTACTCTTACCACTCAGCTCTAAGATAATATGCCTACAACTTAAAGGGTTTGTCGAGTCACTATCAATTATGAGTTAAAAAAGAAAAGGAGTAGTAATTCCATGTTAATAAAGGTAACTTGTAGTACTAAAGTAAGAAGGTAAATAAGTATGTGTGCTAGAATAGAAGATATTACTAAGAAACGAGCCTAATAAAATGAAGTAATTATATAAGAAAATTAAGATAACAAGTTAGAGTTACCCAAGAGTACACCACTATAATATACTTTTAGTTGTGCTGCATAAGATACCCTATAAATTCCCTAAAGAACACGTTTATTAATGTACCTGTGAATGCCTTAAGTAATAAGTATCCCTTTCTATATCTATCTTAAATATTCTTTATACCCTATTCTTCTCTATTATCTATACATTATGCTATATACTACAGTGTTATACTATACTTCTACTAGGAAACATACAAAATATATTTAAGAACTTAGTCAGGAGTCTTGGATTTACTCTTAGAAGAGAAAGTAGCTAGTCCTAACCAACCAAAAAGGAAGAACATAAAGAACGCACATACCAACATAGTAACAAGTGCTAGACAAATACATGCAATCACACAACATAGAAATCATATATAACATTAAATATCAGATCCGGGAGAGAAGATATATAACTACTTTTTTTTCTTTGACATCATATTACTACTGCCGTAACAATCAATATGAGTGTTGTAATTGATTATGACTTCTCTTCCTAATTAATCATCCTAGACCCTATCATTTCTATTTCTTTCTGTACGTATAAGACATTGTTGTTTGTTGATCTTAATCTTACAATATAATGTTGACTTCCTTTATAAGAATCTATATTAAAGTTAAAGAATCAAGGAGAAAAATTAGATCTTTTTAGGGAATCCTCGCATATATTTGGTTGGGAAATCTACTTTTGTAATAAGCAAAATATTATGGTGATGCCTTTTTATATCCTTTATTTTACTCCAATTAAATATCTAATTAAGCTAACCTCACTATATTGATTGGAATCAGTAAATCGTTTTCACCTACGAGCCACTACTATGTACGATATTCTATGCTTGAACTCTTCCCAGAATTTATAACCTAATTAAAGGGATGAAATTTACAAGGTGGGTTTAGTTCCGATAGCATAATCATATAGAAAAATATAGTAGAATCAACGAAATGAGGAATCTCTTTCATTTCAATTCTATACAATTCTATAGAAGAGAAATATGTTGATATACAAATAAGCAAGAGCTAAAAGAAATAGTTGTTAATGTGTAAGTTATATACGTAGAGCTTTTCTAGGGAGGAATTAATACGTAAGGGTCTTCTCGCTTTTAAAAAATTGCTTTAAGTTAAGTAAGGACCCGATCTCTTCTAACTATCTAATTTTAAAATACAATTCTTAGTTCAACTAATTTATAAATTAAACTATAGATGAACATTATCAAATAGTATTCCCTTTACTTTACTACAAAGATTTCTAATTTATAATAGGATTTATTTATACCTTTTATATACCAATTTAATTTTAAATTCCTGAATCATTAATCACAAGGAAATATTTTAGGAAATATTTTACACTTTTATAGTATTCTAGTTAGTAGAGAGAGGTTGGGTGCGATTCATTGCTCTGTATGTGTAAGAGTCATTTTGGTTACAAGAGGAAAAAGAAGAATATCACCACGAATAGATGTACGCTAATAAAATAAAGATTCAGAAGGAATTTTAGTTATTAGTTAATAAATAATACTATGAAAAATAGAATACGCACTAAGCGATTAATCGAAATATAAAATCTAAGGACAAATCTTCTAAGATCTTCATTTTTTGAACATATTCCAAGTTGTGTTTCTAAACATTCCTTATAGTTTTGTAGGCATCCTTCTTATGCAAATGTATTTCCCCGGGAGTTATACCTCGACATATTACTAATAATCTCTTATCTTGCTTTTTTTGATCTTCCTTAATATTTTATTTATTGAAATAATTACGGAATACGTCTACCTGCGTACTATTTTTATATTATGTATGTTTATGTATGTGTACCACTTTTACAACTAGTTGATTTGCAACTCTTAGATCTTCTAAACAACTATTAGATTCTATTATATTACCTTGACTTATACTTTTATTGCTATATACGTGCTTTATTTAAAGATAGTTGTTGGGAATTAAGAACAACTAAAAGTCAAGTATAGGGGACAAGTACTTAATTAAATATAACCCAAGAAATAATTAGTATAAATTAGTATAAAGAAACTAAGAATGAGTAGTCATATCTATAGAATCTATTACTGAGTTAAGACCAAACAAAAAAGAATAAGTATTGAGATAGAGTACACGTTTTATTATATACTAGTACACATACAATTACAAGTTATATAGTAGTAGTACTTACCTAAATTATATTATTTAATTGTAGGGCTGGGAAAATACGTTATTGAAGTGAAGTAAATGACTCCTTCTACTAATTTTATTATATGTGCTTAGGCGTAGTATATCATATTTTGGTTAATTCACTTCATATACTAGGGTGTATCTTTTAGGGAATGCTTCTAATAGTATTTTCAAGAGCTCACTACTCTGTTTCTAAAGGAAGTTGTCTTAGCCACGTTCTACATTGTCACTTAATAGACTTTATCTAGGTGTACACTCTCTTACTCTATATTTATTTCATCTTTCCCTTTTCGCATCTTACTAAGTAAATTTATTATGTAATGCTCTAACAACTCTTCTCTTTTGCTTTACTTTAGATTTAGGTATTGGAAATAGATTACTCTTTTATCTAGTTACTATGTATATGCCTTGTTGTATAGGTAGTATCCTAGTGAGTACTATTAAATCCTTAGTGGTTTCTTTCATATCATAATATAAAAAATAAGGAATGACTTTGTTGCATAAGGTTCTACTCTTTAGTATATATAATTTTACTTTTACAGAGAAGGAGTTTTACTTAAATAAATAGTTCTTGTTAGGAAATATACTTGCATGCTTAGGGTATACTCTTTTGGATCTAAAAAGTGAAGGTTATTAAGTATAAAGGTTAAGGATACACAACTTCAATTATTTTTATATGGTAAACAAGGTAACTTCAATATGATAGTATTCATCTCTATTTCTTAGCATGTACTTTATTTGGAATACATTATTAGATCTTTTCTATTCTACTTTAAAGTTAAAGTCTCTTCCTATTCTACTATAATACACTATAACACTATACATAGAGTTAAGTACATTTCTCACCTATTTCTATGTTTATGTTACAACCCTTCTAAATTTCCAATACATTTTTACACCCTCTAGGACTAGGCATTATTTATTACAACGTACTTCACTAACTTTATTCTTTTATTCTATCAGTATTCTATCAGGTAATATAAATTGTATAACATAGATTCTATTCTCCTCTCTTACTATTTCTTTCTTGGTTTATATGCTTTCTTTCTTATACTCAGAACATTTCCTCGTGTCTACTAAACTAGAGTACTAATATAAAACTAAAATTTAGGTATAAAGTGGGATTTGATCAAATGCATATTGTGTTATTTACTTAGCATAGTAGGGGACTCTCTATTCATGTACTAGTTGTTATCATAATAGAGAGAATTTACTTATAATTAGGATTTCAAAGATAAAGGTGTAAGTTATGTTCCCTGCCTCTTGTTTCTCCTTATCCTACTTTTTTTATTATATGATTCTATTAGCAAGTGCAAGTGTATATATACTATTTCCCATACTTGTCTTTAAGTTATTCCCTTTGTATATTGTATTCTTTGTATTACCTAGTAAATTCTTGCCATCATCCTTTAATTTATGTATTAAGGTATTCCTATATTGAGTACATTTTAAGTCTTTGTCCAGTTCGCCTATATCTCTCCTAAAATATATTTCATGTACTAAGCTAAGCACTCCTTTCTATCCTTTATGATACTAGCCCAACCTATATAACTAGACATGTACTTATAGTATATTTCCCTTATAATGCTTTAAGTGTATACAAAGTCATGCACGAATCTAGTTCTAACTACTTAAACTAATGCTAAGGCAACAACTTATTACTTATTATATATTGGGTATCTTCTAAAAGTTCTATATTCTATCTAATCCAAGTAAAGAAACAAATATAAATAGTAAATAGGTAATATCATAACACAAACAATAACGTTAAAGGGTAATATAGGTGCTACTTCAATATATTTTGTATACCAAGATCAAAGAGGTTATTAGGAACAAGTTGTATACTTAGATAAACATGAAAGGATAGTATCAATATAAGATAGGAATTATATGAAATATAAACAATAGGAGTAAGTAAAGTACCTAAGAGATCACTAGTATAAGACACTAAGTAATTAAGTAAGAACAATTCTATTATAGAACCCAAAGTATTTAAGTAATAAGAGTACCAAGAGTATGCTGTGTATGTGTATTATGAAATATGAGTAGAGGTATATAGTGATTTATGATAAAGTATAACTAAAAATAAAGAAAGACTTGCAACTTAAGAGTATTCATCTCCAAGAATTATATATAGAGAAAGCACAAAATATGACGTATACCATATAAAAAAACATGTTTGCCTAAGTGTTATAGAATAGAATCCTAAGAGTCAATTTGTATTTTAGTAATAATATTATTTAAAGAAGAGTCAAGGTATTCTTAGTCAATGAAATGTTGGTCTCTAACTTCTGCCTTAGTAAAGTAATACAAGCATACTATAATTGTAATAGAATTTACACAACTAAAAGGAAATATTCCAACAAAGAGAAGATGCCTAAGGATTGATTGCCAAGTACAAATAATGTTATTGCCTTGTTTAATCACCTAATATAATAACTACACCTATAAATTCTTATATGAAGGAAGGAACACATCATTAAATATCTCTCTTAGTAAGTACTTTCTAACACTTTGATGACTACATGTATACTCTTGCTTATGTACCCTTTATTTAAATATTTTACTCGTGTACTAATTATTTAATTATATAGTGTATATATAGTGAACCAAGTGTTAATAAATCATTGTATAAGAACCACCAAGGACAAATTCTTTTGTAAGTGATGTAAATGAATATTTATAAGTAATTGGGTATATAGGACATAGGCATACCCTCTAAATTGTATTTTTATTTCACATAGTATTTGGTATAACAACTTCTTAGTATTTCTCATAGCAGTTCCTTCATAGATATATTTAATATGTGCGCACTTATCTACGTATAGCCTTGTTGTATTTGAACCCTTTGTCTAAGATTTAGTAAGACACGTACTCCTTTTGTCCTAAGTTTTATGTTTTATGTAGCAAGCTTATATTTCATTCCACAACTCATCAATATAGTTTTTCTAAGGACATACTTGGTTAGACACTAATAAATTCTTAGTAGTACAAAGACAACACTACTCTATAAGTAGACATTGAGAACTATGAAGAGACATCACAAGTAATGAGAAGACAAAGAGAAAGATAATTTGTGTAAAGAACTATTTATTAGAAGCTAGCTTTTAGTAGGCACTCTCCTTTACTATACTATACGTTATATATCGAAGTTAACCATTAATCATGACAAAGCACACTACTGGATGACTATGTTTTATATCTACATTACCTAATTAGCTATATACCACAATATAAAATGCCAGGGTTAAGAACTCATTCAATACTTTATGTTTGTTCCTAAATACTTATATTCTATAAGTTTCTATAAGTACTACTTTACTACCACCCAATAACTACTTACTATTATTATCAAATCCCACCCATAAATTTGTATTACTTTACCTTCTCACTCCTAAATGATGTATTACTAAAAAGTCTTGGTATGATATATGATAATATAAACACAATTAATGAAATATCCCTCTCTATTAGAAGAGCTACATACATGACAAAAAGAATTGTATAACATCTCAAGTAAAGGTCAAGGTACTTTGTTAGGAAAAACCCTAGTAAATTTAATTAAAGTATATAGTGTAAAAGTGGAAAGATACAGCTAAATTGAAAAGAAGAAAAGACGGAAGGCATAGAACAGAGAACACTTAATATAGACATATATATATATATATATATATAGGTGCTATATAAAAGAAAAACTATATTATAATACTTCATTAAAGTTGTTCTTAAGTATTCTAACCAAAGAGATATTCGTAAGAGAGTTCACTTCCAAAACATAGTTAAAGACATACATAAGTTTTAGCTATAATTATAAGCTTTTAATTATCAATCATATCCTTTCATTTCTTATATTATATACAATAATATTATATACAATATTTGATTATACTCTTTTTAATATAGTGTCTCTCCTTAGTAGTACTTATACAAGTAAGCAATATTACACATATATTCCAATAGAACCAATATAGAGTTAGCAGGGAAGAACCCATAGTTTATTTAGTAGAACATGAATTAGAACTTAGAAATCATATTAGGAAATAGTTGAGAGCCCAAGACTATACCCATTTATTTTAGTAGTTTCATCATTCATCTTAACTTTGAAATAGACTTCCCTTTATAAGTTTATATATATTACCCTGGCTTAGAATTTGATATAAACTCCTCTTTGTAAAGTACACTTATTGAAAGGTATGAAATGATTGTTATCTATTCTAGGCTTCTACTCTAATTCTTTCATCAATGTTTATATTATTTGTCTTAAACTTGTATATACTTCTTATAGTCGTCATACTTAGTCATATTCTTAGTACATTGATTATTGTTACCCTCATAGTAGTAATTTGCTCTTCATATTCTTATAGTAGCATATATCACCTTAAGTATTGGCTCTCTTTCTATATTAATAAAATTAAGTAGTAATCTTGTACTACAGTTACTTCTCTATTTTTTTACACGTACAACTAAAATAAAAGTACATTTCTACCCCTTAAACTCTTAAGCTATTTGGATTTCCCTATTCTTTTTAATTAGCATTACACCTATAACTTTATAGGATTCTATAATGTACAACAATACTCTTGTCTGTCTCTAATTATTTGTAATAGATTCATTATATATAAAATAAAACATAAAGTAAGTTAAGGATTTTCGGGTAAAGGTAAAAGTAGTAACCATCACAACATAAGTAACGTATATTTCAGAGTCTACACAAAATAGAATAATTTATAGGGTAATAGGGCAATTTAGTACCAAGCATGTAATTAAAGAATAGAGTTAAGTTCACAATCAAGAATATATAGTTAGAGTAGTTTTATTACAACAAGGTTATATCTATTAGGGTTATATAAAGCTAGTATTTAGTAGATATAGAAAACATGTGTTATAAGGATGTCCTCATATTATATAAGTTGTTGTTTTCTCTTAAACATAGGATACTTAAAAATAATAATTAATAGGATAAAAAAAGTATTACCTTCATTAGTTGTTTATAGGAGCTTTGGGTTTTGCGTATATGTAAGAGAGCTGCTTATATAAAGTAGTTAAGTGTTTCCTATGGATATAGTATATACATGAGATTGTCTTGACTCTTTAAAATACCTTTGTTTATGTGTTCATAGAGAATAAGTTGTGTAGTTAGGAATGTACAAATAATTTACTTTGGATTTGGATAAAAGGCATTGTTAAATACTCACTATTATGTATTTCTTATAAGACTACTTTATTTTATATGTTTTATGTAGGAGTTTTCTTCCTTGTTTAACTTTACTCGATATCTATCCCCTTTTTTATTATTTATATTAATCACAATTCCTTGTTAAGCGTAAGCGAGCACATGTTCTATTTTCTTATAAACCCTTGAATGAAAAGTATGGCATGTCATCTGTAGAAACTTAAAACCATACTAACTACTATAAAGAAAGGTAAGTGTAAAGTAAGAAGAGACGGGAAGTGTTATACAAATCAAGTACCTAAAGTATAAAATTAATTAACTCTTATTGCAATGATAAATAAATTTATTAAGGAGTAAAGCATATAGAAGATAACAAATAGAATTTAGGGTGTATTCTAAACTACCTAGGTAACAACATAGCACAAGAAACTTAGAGTATAATTATAATGCAATATACATTTATTTAGTAGTAATTCAAATAGAAATTTATAGAGATGAGAGAGTACTACCTAATAAGTAAGAATAAAGGCATTTCGTGTATGTAATAAACCTAGAAGAAAATAGAGCTTAAAGAATATATAATTGTGTACTTTATAACATATACCATAATACCGCCTTTATGTACTTAGTTAACATTTCCTTACATAGCTATTTCTAATAAATGTTTTTAACCCAGAGTATCTAGTTGACATAGAAGAACCTTTAAGACTCCATCCACATATTTATAGTGTTTTGTAGGAATGCATGCCTCAACATTGTATGTAATTGTATAGTTTCTCCAAGGAGTAATAATTTAAAGTAAGAAGTTATGGAAGTATCTAACCAAAAATAGTGCAAATGTAGAAGGAGAGTGTGAACTTAAGATATTATACTTAAAAACCCTAATTTACTTAATTTATATAAATTGCTTATAGTTGTCCCCTTTTTCTTAGAAGATCCAATTACGAGTCCCTTTGTAAAAGTGTAAGGAAAGAAGATCTAAAGTATATTATTTGAAGTAAGAATTGCTCAGTACGCGTATTATAGGGTAAAGATAGATTCTTGTTATAGTTAACCAGGCTTTATAAAACATGTTGAGGGTATAAAAGGTATTTATTAGGGGACTTCCTTCTAGAATTCTTACGTGCTATTATTTAACTGGTGTAAGGTATTATGCATTATTGTAAGGAGGAAAGAAAAACTTGTAACAGAGGCATATTTGGAAACAGTATCATTTTTAGTTTTCATAAAATTAAGTATACGTCATGTGGAAATAAATGGTTGTCTTGTGAATCACTTCTATCCTAAGAAGTAAGAAAAGGAATGTAGAAACGGAAAGAAATAAGGATTTGGACTATGTACTAATTATTTGTACTGTAGCTATTACAAATTGAACATCTATTAAACAATAAAAAGTATAGATCATTGACTTCCATACATACTATAAAAAACTTCTGAAAAGAGTGGGCCGTGGCGAGGAAGAGAATGTCTATCACCCAAGCAGCTGTGATTTTTATCGACGAAATCTTTTCTTGGCAAATCTGGAAAGTGTACAATTTTATACTTTATTTTGTTTTCGACATTAGTTGTGACTATGTATGTATTATTGTATTTTGTATATTTAAAGTAGACATCCTGGCTGGCTGTTTCATCATAGATTTACAACATTTTGAGCAGTCAATTTTGATAATATTCTGAAAGTATTCTACTATAACTCTCATTTACATCTTATTATTATTATTATGTTAGATTTTTTCCCGAAATAACTATATACATACAAATGCAAAAAAAAAAAGTGAATGCGGCTAGTAACATAGTCTATAATCTTTCATTTATAGTTTGATGCGAAAGAAAATCAAGGAAAAGTACAAAAAGTAACCCACCTATTATATATATAATATAATTATAAAAGTTCTCCCATACTCTAGTAAAAAAGGCACCCTGATTCTTAATATTACGAAATATGCATGACGTTTGCACATAAAGAAAGAGTACATTCCTTGTCCTTTTTAGGTTTTACTGAGGACTGCTCACCTATTTTTTTTCCTATAAAAATATAAAATTCTATTATCTATTAGTTATCTCTTAAAATTTAAAAGCAGGTTATCCAAAAAAATAGTTTAAGTCATTACCTGGAAGTTGATTACCTTGTAGACATAAATAAATAAATCTTAGAATTATATATAATACATATAACACGTAGTTTTTTTGGATTAATCAGAAGTAATTGGTGATTTCTTATTAAGTGAACTAGGTAGATCTCTCTTATTTTATTTAATTAACAAAGTTATTGCTAGATTGGTATCTATTAGACTCTTTCACTGCGTACTATACTATAACTATAATAGTCGGAATAATTAGATCTTGTAATACTTATTGTAATGTATAAATTGTATGAAATTGTATGTATAATAAATAGCGGTTGTCCGTGATTAGTTTATGTAGTAAGTAAGCCAAGCTCGGTTTCTTTGGTTCTATATTAAGAATTGTCTTAGCTTAAAAGAAGAAGAAAGAGTTTGAAGACATCCGTGATTAGAAGATAGATAGATGCTGTTTACTTAATAGAATCTATTCCATAAATAAGTGTTTACATAAATAAGCCCTGTTTTGTGTTCTTGTCTTCCTTATTTGAGTCTTATAAGTCTATCAACTCTTCATATTTGGTTGGTGGGTTCTTTGTTCTTTATTGCCAGTGAAATGTACTCTGTTATCTTACCCGCTTTCTATTATATTTATTTTTTTACATGAGCCTGTGTCTCATATATTATATAACGGTTTATAACGCTCATTAGTTTCCTTGTCTTGCTTGGGTAGGAGATAGACATAGGATTAGAAATAGCATAGCTTCTACTATGTATTGGATCTACTAAAAAAGAACAAGAAAGCACCAAGGGCAAACTAAAAAGTGATTGGAAGGCACTTGACCGAACACGTACAACCTTCCTACTAAATAACCCA
The DNA here is from genome assembly GCA_026545765.1 of Plantago major. Classification (NCBI taxonomy): domain Eukaryota; kingdom Viridiplantae; phylum Streptophyta; class Magnoliopsida; order Lamiales; family Plantaginaceae; genus Plantago; species Plantago major. The sequence continues at coordinate 1,879,488 of JAIFAC010000007.1, read as the reverse complement.
AACAAAGATATCCCAGACCACGAAAAAGATATAGTACCATAATAGTTAAGCTTACAAAATAAAAGGACTATCTATCGAGGAGCACTCACAACTAACTGCCGTACATCCTATATTTTATCAACATATATTTCTTAATAAAATGTCTAAATTATACTCACTTATACATCATACATGGATCTCTTCTTTTTTATACTTCTCTTTTATTTAATAGTGTTCAAAATATGGTTGTTTTAGAATAGAGTTTGACAGCCCGGTATTTTGTTTCTATGGTAAACATATAACAGTTGTTTCAAAATGAAGAGAGAAGAGTATTCGTGTAATTCTATCTTTAATCAAACTTATTTATTAGGTCTTTTTGTGGCAATTTAAAGAAAAGACTTGGCAGTAGTAGTAGTAGGGAAAACTCTTGTGAGAGAGAGGGGAGACATTTTGTGCACGTGATCACGTGATGAAATATAAAAATATACCCTTAAAGCTGTGATGAATCAAATCTTCATTTAAACGCTTGTGGCTCTTGATGTATGATTTTTTACATTCTCTGATATTTCCGCTTCTGTCTAATAATGTACACCCTTCATTCCTTTTTCTTCTTGGTTATTCTCGTTCTTAGTCAAATAGGGAATATAATAGATATAGGCTTTTTGTTCCTTGTAAAGATTGGTTCTTGTTCCTTATTATATAATATAGAAAAGATTTTTTTTGAGGACATTTTTTTTTTACTCGCTTCTATAGCAGTTCTATAATACAGTATCTTGTTCATATTGTCCATTTTAAATTATTTAAATTAGGAGAGGAGAGGAGTATAATTCTCGGACTAGTACCGTGTAAAGTTAACAAGCAACGCGAGGTGTCTGTGAATCATAATAAGATAATTCGTTTGGTACTGAGTGATGCCTCGGATATATTTCTAGGAAACAACTAGGAAAAGAACAGAAAAGATCAAATGGGGTTTTAAAACAGTTCAGAAAAAGAGGAAGAAAGCTTAGGTCTTGCTTGGTAAAATTCGAGTGTCCTTATTAAATCAAGAAAGTATATGTGTGTCACTGCCTATTATAAAAGATACAAACCTAAACCATATTTAGTCGATGTTTATTATAGACGGAGTTATAGTACAGGAGCTGTATTAATTAATTAATTCTCTCTAGAACTTGTTAGAATTTGGCCTTTCCTTAGCCTTAGTTATTTTTCAAGGTACTGCACCTCTTATTAAAGTTCATTTTTATTAAGGGTGACAAAAATTCCTTCTTTTAACTCTAACCAAGAATAGAGAAGAACTCAAGACGCACCTTCAAAATCGTGTGGATATAATAACCACGGCTTACCTTTTCTTTTTTATTTTATAACACAAAGGCAACCGAGTTCTATACCCTCTGATTATATATAATGAGTTCATAGAAGAATTGTGCAGTAGTTAAGTTACCCAGGAAAGTTTAATATTTAAGTTTTCCTTAAGGTATACATCACTTTATTTTGTTATCCAAGCGAAAAGAACCTGCGTTATGAGAAGAACTTCTGATATAGACTGAATCCTGAGTACGGATACTTAAAATAAGAAAAAAAGGATAGAAAAGCCATAACCAATTAACCACCCTTGCATGAGATATAAAAATGACATATGTTCAGTTCTCTTCTATAATTAATTGTATTCCAGTCCTATTTGTTGTTTGTTTAACAAGAATATTGTCTGGGTTTGTGACAACGCCTAATAAGAACTTATTCAATTTTATTTACACTTTCCCTCTTCTTTAAAGGCAGTCAATTCTTCTTTAACCAAATTATATCGATCTTTAGGCAGCGTGCAGTACGTATAAATTGGGATACATATATTCATTCTTTTACTTTTAGGCGAGACTGAGAACTCCATCTTTACAAGTTCTTTACAAGTTGGCTCGATCCTGATAAAAGACTTTTCAAGTATAAAAGAGAACCTAAAATAACCAGGGCAGTCCTGTAGAATTCTTCAAAGCAAGAACAAAGGCTGTCTTTAAATCCTTTTTAATAGAAATTCCATACATTTCATTTAGTCATATAGTTTGCAGCTTAATATACTAATCTTGCCAATATGTTCTATACACTCTATACACTAAGAATAGGGAAATTATGTACGCATTTAACTATATCTTAAATCTTAATTAGGTAGGTTTTAGTTTTGGATTCTTCCCTGTATCCTTTTCAAATCAAATCTGCCTCAAAAAAATAAGTGTATTGGATTAGTTCCTTTCCAGCATTGTTTCTAGCATATAGAGAAATCTTTGATAGCATAGGCTTATATAGTACGCTAAATAAGTATTCGGGATAAGTCCAAGAAAATAATATATAAAATATAAGGAAACACAAACTCATAAAAGACAGAAAACTTGATGAGAAGGACAAGTAGGGCTAATACGTAGGAAAAAAGGACTCTATAAAGTTAGAGTACTATAATGTATCATTAAAAAGTCTGAACATGTTGGACATTTCTTATAATTCGCAGTAATCCCTAAAAGGCACCTGTGAAAGAAACTCTAGAGGAAAGATCAAAGAACAACCCATAATGTTTCCCCACGAATACTAGGGTAAGGGAGAGATGTTTGAGAACTAGGTAATGCTAGCAGACACTTAGGACCTGCAAAATAGACTCTTTAAAGATTTCATTTAAGAAGAGTTATGAAAGAAAAGACCCACCTACACAAAATACGTAGCTGAAATAGAGTAAGAAGTACTGGGGATAACAAACCAATCTCAGAAAGAAACTAGAAGCATAATGTAAGATTTTCATAATAATATCTTAGAGAAGAAACCCTGAAGTACAAATTAAACTACTCGTACTAGATATACACTAGATATACACAGTTTCATATTTCTATTCTGGGAGCTTCTCCTAACCAAAGTGTAGGTCGGTCCTCCTTAGAAGACTAAAAAGTACTAATTCCTTATTACCAGTTTTACTAGTTAAGAAAATCCAAAAGGATTCATTTTTATACTGTCCTACTAGTTAAAGAACTAGTTTTTCAATTTAATATAAGCAAAGAATTTGATTGACACATCCATCTTTTTCTTATCCTTAATTCCTTAGTAGTAGAAACCTAGTCTATCGATAAGCGTATACATGTTTTCTCCAATTCCCTCCCTTGTGCTAGTGTTGGCATTTTGAACTGCAGTTATTTCATTATATTAGTCAGATTGCCGGGTCAAATATATGAATGACTCATATAAATTACACGAAGCTTTTCTACATTATAATAGTTTTTTATCCACGATTTATTCCTTTCTAACTTTTCTAAGTCTTGTCTTATTTCCGCTTATTATCTATGGGGGAAGCCGAGTTACTCGGATTATAATAATTAAGGGGGTGTGTCCCTCTTCTACTTTAAATTAGTTAGGTGTTGATCACGACAGATACGCGACTAGTAAAAGAATAAGGATTTGACTTGCGTTATTATTGTTAAAAGAGATACATATGAAAAAGCATGCGAAGGAATCTGGAATTTGATGACTTGTTTGAGGTCTCGTAAATAGAAAAGACGGAGATAATAGGTTACTACCAACATAACTTTATTTAGGTCTAACTTTGGATTGATTATTTCTCTTAAAGTTTCCGGTACCAATTCTTTACTAATCTCGAACTTTTGTGAGGATAAACTTTCAACAAGCTCGACAAGTGAAGGATTTCATTTTTTCTTTTCTAGGAGATACACAGGTTTTCTTACGCATAAACTAGAAGCTATAAAAAACAAAGTGATAGTACACGGGATATATCATATAGATCATATAGGCAACTGAATCTAGAGAATAAAGGAAGGAAAATGTGCCCGTAGTTTTCTTTCCATCTTCTCCCTTCTGAGACTGTTTTAGCTTATTATTATGGCCTTGATTCATCACAAAGAAAAGCAATTTTGGACTTATATTAAGAAGAAAGACTAAATAAAGAGCGGTATATTCGAAAGATAAGCTTACAGGATTAATTAATAAAAATAAAAGAACTCGCAGCAAAAGCACTTCAGGCGGACATAGTATATCACACAAAAAAATAAAGGCGTAGATCAGATATAGAAAAGATTAAGCACTGCTGTAGAAAGAAAACCTCACAATCGAACACCATACTATGAGTCATAAATGTACTTAAGGAATAAGGAATAATAAGGGCAAGTTATCACTTTTTTCATTTTACTTCAACTGCATTTTATCTTGACTTAGTCGGGCAACCTTCCTTAATTCTTACTTAATTAAATAAAGGCCTTCTATGACCGAACCTCAAAGATGATTTTTCTGGCTAATTAAGATTACGAGTCCCACACAAATTATAAGTCTATTGGTAGCAGAGTTACAGTAACGACCTTTTATTTTTCTCTCCGCGTTTCTTTTATTATACTATATTATATACTATATCCGCCCAGTATTTTTCATATTCTTTTTTTACTGATTCTACTGAATTCTTTATACGGAGGTTACTCCTTCCAAAGTTCCAATCTCTTATGAAGTAGTATTTCTTAGCTTGAGCTATATTTCCTTAGTTTTATATAGATGACTTTATATTCCCAAGTGTTAATTACCATGCATTGCCTGCCCTCAAACTCAAAATATTGTTCTCTCCTTTTTTCCACACAGTTTCAGTTAGAAAGCTTACATAATATATATATATATATATATAGACTTGAATTATTATTTTGTAGACTAACTTAAGGCTAAAAGTTCTTTTTATTTATACTAGAGACTAGACCAATACAATATAAGATGAAGGTCAAAAAGTTCACTTGTTTTTTACGATAGAATAGGTCTTTCTTTAAAGTATAAAATAAAGGAAAGCTCGGTTTCTTATTTCTGTTCTCCGGGCATAAGCGCGATATAGCATTGATATAGAATAAGGTGTACTCTAATACAAAGGAACTTTTTATGAAATCTTCCAATAATGGTGAGCACAAATATTTAAGATAAGGAGGAGACCTGGTTTCAGCACCAAACGAGATTTTTAGGATATTTTATTTTCTTAAATTTTCTTAATAAGACTCATGCTTGTCTACCAAAACAGATACTTTCTTCTATGTTTTCTGACAACATGTGTAAAGAAAGTTACAAAGGGCAATCAAAAGAAATTTTTTTTCATTAGTAGTACTGCGAGATCTACTCGAGTTTTGTCCTTGGACATGGACTTTGCTGATTTTCCGATCGGACAAGTCGCAGGTTTCAGGACCAACCTGCTATCTTTTAGAAGCGAGAGCGGGTGCACTTTACGCACTTTCTGGGAGCAGGTAGCATACAGAAAGCAGCTTTTAAGGTGTGAAATAGTTTAACTTAAATTCAATCTTCCTTGGTTTTCCTTCTCTTATAACACTTTCTTTTTTCCTTGACAACAGCATGTAAGTTCTCTTTTTGGGGTGGCTTATAAACCTATCTTATTTCTACGACTCTATTATATTTAGATGGAAGGTATTCTTATATTAGATACAAGTGAGAAGTAACTATAGTATAGAATACAAAGACGAGGTTATTATGGGTAAGTACTTTATTAAATTAATTAGCTTAAATAAAACCTTTTAGTAGCATATAGATATAATCTTTGTAATCCTTAAGTAACGAACGATACTATGATATAAGGTGTAGTAACCATATAGGGCAAATAGGACTTTGTAAGATCCATCACAAACAACTGTCCTTTAATTTAACACAACCCCTTATAAATTTATATTAGGCCTATTGAGAATTATAGCCAGTACATTATTATAGTATAGCTTAAGCAGGAGAACACCTAGTTTTTGTGTATAATACAATATGGGGGGCTTCTAGTGATAATAAAGAGTATATAACAAATAATGGGTTGTTACTTAGCAATGTATTCTTAAATCCCTATAAGTATAGTTAGTTATTAAATAAAATGGGAGGGAATCCACCATTATTACTAGAACATATGCTTATATTCTAGAGAAGAAAACTAAAACTAGGAGAGGAATTATCAAGTATACCTCGCCTATAACATGTTTATGTTTTATCCGAAATGACACCTATATCCCTTTATTCTTAAGTAGTTGATGGAGTAAACTATTAGTAGTACATGATACCTTCCCTTCTTAGATTTTTATTTACGGGCTATTCTGGATCTTCCCTTACATTATATACTAAATACAACACAAGATGACATCTTGAAATATTCCTTTAACTTAACTAGTTATAAAATTCATACAAACACGGAAGATATTGGGTTAAATGGTTTGTATTCTAGTAAGGATATCTGGATCTTACGAATGGAAAAACTTGTTATGAAGAGGTGTTCTAATAAAAAAAATGAAATGAAATATAGAGTACAGCTATGTTGAACTGAGAAAATAAATTTATTTAAAGGTATGCTATGCACTCAATAGTAAATATTTACGAAGGACATAAAATATCAACCGTTGTCTTTACTATAATAGATAATGATTAGAGGTTATAAAAGCGTATTTCTAGTTACGAGCAAAGGAATATCACTTATACTTGGTAGTGAACTTAATAACGGAGGTATCGGCCGGCCTAATATTATGTTTTGTCTCTCCTTCTCCTTTATTATTTCCATTTCCTTGCAGCGTTTTTCTGGTTTCTTTTAGATATGTATGATTTACCTCGTCAGGATTCAGCGTCTATTAACTAATTGTGATAGGGGAGTCTTAAGCTTATGGAGAACTTACTTATAAATGGGTAAGAAGAGGAAGTATTACATAATTATAGCAATCGCTTATGAGCTGACAATTCCAAAGAAGCTATAGAAAACAACCTATTATTCACTATTTTATCTATGCTGTACAGAGCAAGGTTCCACTTCTAGGTTTTTTATTCCTATATAATAAATAAATATATATATTAAATTTTTTAGTAAAAAGGAAAGTCCAGTAAGAAAATTCATTGTTATATAGGAGAGACTTTAGGGACAATGGGTTATATGTTAAAGGAAGTATTGATCTCTTATTATCGGTATATGCACTATCTATGCTACATATTGTAATGGTAATGGTAATGGTTCCGTGTAAGATATGTAAGATAAGAAAATATAAGCGTTAATGGTTAATGTAAAACTAATTATAAGTCTAAAAGATTTTTAATTATTATTAAGTTATGCGGTATGTGTTCTTTTGGCGAATCTTTAACAAGTACCCATCCTTGTGTTTTTTTTTGCTAAATATACCTACTATATTATATTTTATTTTACCTACTACTACTACTATATAAGTTGGTTAAGGAGAGCTAGAATATAATAGTCTATAATATAAACTTGTATGTAATTTATCAACACTCGCGTTATTCATCTAGTAAGACCTTATTAAAGAATGGATAAATTTGAGCATGAAGAACTATTTACAACAATAGAGTATACCCCCTTCAATAACACCTAATACCTAACACCACTTATAACATTTTGGAAATTAAGATAGAGTAGATCTTTGAGATTGGGAGGAATAATGCCTTTTTTTTTACCTAAACTTATAGTTTTAACCAATAAAGTTTCTTATTGGGGAATCTATAAAATAGAACTTTCAAGGGAAAACCAAGCAAATATCTTAATTTTAAATAGCACAATAGGATTCAAAAATATATGAAAAGTATAGTGGAATTGGTGGGAAAGAATACTAGCAAAATACTAGAAAATAAAAAGACATAATTTGTTATTGGATCTTCTGTAAAAGTAGTAAGTACATTATCTCTGGCAAACGCCGCAGATATAGGATTCAGAGTTGTAGGTAAGAATATATTCTAATATGACATACCCACATCCATCTAAAAAAAAAAAAAAGCTTTTACTTCATATAGCAATACACTAAATAACCTAATAGTATGCCCACAAGTCTAGATAATACAAAGTAGTTCCTTATCTTTGTGCCATAGATGTTTTTGGAGATAAAGATCTTGCATAATTAGACATGCACATACAAGATAATTGGGGTGGATAATAAATAAAGTAGATAATAATAAAGTAAAGACTAGACAAGAGGCTACTAAAATGAATTCGGCAGTTTCTGTACAAATAGAAAACTCCAATCACCAGTATAGTATATTAAGGAAGAGTAGAATTTAGCAAGGGCACGTTTTCAATAAAGCATGAAATAATCATTTCTAGTATGTAAATTAGAATGCATTGGCTAGAGATTGATTGGATAGCATAAATTATACAAATTATTATTATAAGATTATGGCAGAATTAGTATTGAATACACCGACACTAACACAATATGTGCACAGGCTGGAATACGGAGACTTGCCAATTATCTTTAGAAATGATGTATGCTAAGATCTTTTAGGACTTGGCCTAGTAGATGAAGGGATTTAAAAAAGAACTATCTCCGTAATACATAATATATAATTTTCGTAGTTCATGAGTTGATGTAGTTTAGTGTAGCTTCCTTATCTTTGTGAGTTCCTAGTTAAATACTTTAGTTGCATTGCTAGGCTTGCTTGTCTTCTTAAAAGAAATATTTATTGGGGTTAAATACCTACCAATTAGATTCGTACATAATTAATTTCAATTTCAACCATTTCTCAAAGTTCTGTATGTAAATGCAGAACAGAAAATCTAGAACAATTGGGTATTGGGTATATATAATATATATATATAGGTGAATATCTCGGTTCAAAATAAAAGGACATTATCATTTATTCTGTATTTGGCGTAAATTCTATAGGAACTTACCACCCCATTTCCTATATATCTTACTATTATTAGTATATTAGTGCTCGTAAAGTAAAGTAAGAAGGCACGAGAATATCGAGAGAATCTAAAAGTAGGCATTACTTGACAACTATTTTACATAGAAGGGACTCAAACATCCAAAGCAGATATTGTACCAAATGATCCTGGAAATGATCTAATTCCCTAACAAACCGTTTTAACTTTACATAGAGTATTTAATTTAAGAAAGAGTAGTACATTATAATTAGAGTAGAGCCCAACCCGATATAGCAAATGAGAAAGGAAACCTCATAGAAGACTAAACACATGAATTAATTCGTATTATCAACATAGTTAAAGTAACGAAAATCCTTAAAGGTACCATTCGTCATGTGATTTATATATATATATATATATATTCTACCTAAATTTATGTATGATCGAATTCTTGCTGTAGTATTTGTATGACTTTGTTATCACTATAAGAGACTGACTACTTTGTTGGTCAAATAAATAAAATAAAGGGTCTTGATTATTGTTTAATAAGTCAATTAATAAGTCAATTAGAATAAATTGACTTGAGTAAGAAAGTCGGGATATAGATGTTTGTTATTAATAGAGAAATATTAGAATAAATAAAAGAGAAGACGCCCACCCTAAGGCAAATAAATACAAAAAGTAAATTAAGTTTGAACTGAGGAGAGAAAATAATAACACAAACAACCTAGAGTAAAGCCTACAGGATGAAACTACAGAACTTTCCCTTATCTAATAATTGTTTTCTTGGTTACTCACTAAATTCTATATTACAAAGGACAAGTACACTACGCCTCAAAAAATGTAATGTAAAGGGAAGAAACAACCACCCAAGAAAAGGAAAGGGAAGAGAATAAGTTAGCTCTTTCTTTATATTCACGAAGATAGAACCACCTAGTAGTATATTATATTAATGGACCTTGTATATAAGACTTATACTTAATTTTAGGGTTTTACTTAGCACTCCTCTTCTATATAATATATATAGTATGGTAAAATAATATATATAGACATTTCCAGTAATTCTATGATTCCTCGGTTCACGACAGACATCCTAGGAATTTTCGGCTTTCAAAAGGCAGGACAGTAGCACATTAAGTAATAGCTGATTCAAACATATCATCGGGACAAAGTATAAAAAGAAGTATTGCACTACCTACTCCTATTAATTGATATTTATAAAGTGCACTTAAATAAAATGCTGTTTGTTGGATTTGGACTTGTTGTATCGATATGAGAAATTCCTTAGATTGTTTTGGTTGTTCCTCTCTTTTTTCTTTCTCACGTTGTGTATTAGTTTCCTTTTGTTGCGAGTGTATGTGTTTTCTCTCACCTGGTTTAGCGAATATAACTTTCTCCGTTCTACCCAAGTATTGACTTCCCCCTATTTATTAACTTAACTACCGATTATAGATTTCTTCCAAAAGTTTATCTGGAGTCTTTAACCAACTAGAGATTTCCTAGAATTTGTTGATTGTTCAAGCCGCTACATGTAATAATTGAACTATCAAACTATGTGATATCCAAGCTAAAATACTTTATAACTCGACAAGTAGAAGCTTTTCCCCTTATCTTTATTATTTTATATTTCCCGAAGATTCTATAAGAGATACTCAAAGGCCATTTCTCTCTTCCTGTGTTTCCTTTTCTAGGTTACCGCTTCTTTTTCTCTCTACGCCTGTACTAAGTAACTCTTTAAATAATAAATACATGCTTTGTTTTGTTATTCTACGATTCTACCTATCCTTAACCAATTTGGGTGCAATATTTTAATTAAGTTACAAATTGCAATAGATAGAGTTATCAGTATTATAGAAGAGAGGCGTACTATTTATTTTATTTAGCTTAAAGACTCTTTTATTAAGCTCGCCTATAAATATATTCTAATGAAGACATGCTGGTGTAGACACGCATTAGCCTTAGTGGTGGGGAGTCTGGCAAGTAACTGTTTCAATACGATAACACGAGGAGACAGAACTGTTATTATAGAAGGACCTGTGTTGTAAGGCAGGGAAATAGGTGTATTGTATAAGGAAAAAGTCGAGGGTTGGTAAGGACTGGATTTAAGAAGTCATTGTGTCGAATAATGACGAGTATATTATTAAAAGACGATTTGGTTAACTTCTTTTAGATGAATGGGTAAATGCCGAACAAATAATGGAGGCAAGCAAGGTTATCTTCGTAACTCAATAACTTGAATAATAACGAAATCTAATTGGCTAAGACAAAATGGTATCAAAGAATAGTCATAAGAAATATCATACTTAGGTTTGATCTATGCTCCTTTTTCCACTTCCAGTACTAAACAAGTTATTTCCTACTGCAGCCGATGTAGGTGATTATTTTGGATTTGTATTTTATTCTTTAGTCCAGCAAGACTGAGACTCTTTCCTTATTAAACTTAATTAAATGAAAATAGAATACTAAGAATATTATTATAGTCATATCAAATTATGTATGTACAAAAAATATAATACATCAAGTGATCTCACATAAAATATGCCTTTACTTTTTTTTAGCAGAGACAAAAGGATGACCAAATGTGGATGACGAGGTATGGTATGTACTAGGAATAGAAGACACTAACAACAAACAATTTCTATTTTTCTTTGCCCTTTGCTTGTCTTTATCTTTTTCTTAGACAAACATGAGTAAAAAAAAAAAAAGAACCTTGGGTTATACAATATTATGGTATTTGCAATAATGTCAGCATAAGGATAATAGAATTTTACACTGCGAGTAATAAGATGAGATCCAACTTCAAGGTATTTATTTCCAGATTCCAGGACTCCTATATTATTTATTTCTCCAAGGTAGACCTTATTCGTTACTTTTCTACATTTTTACTTATATTAATCCTATACACGTCTATTCAATCAAGTACCCCTTAAAATATTTTACTTCGTTTTTCTTTCTATATCTATCACAATGTCAAATGTAAAAAGGAAAACAGAGTATAGCAAAATACCTAACCGTATGGAAAAAGATATCGTGCACTTTCATAATTTCATAATTATAGTAGTAATAGAATTCTAATTTATATCATTTCTCAACACATTCTTCTTTACTCGTGAAACCTGACAGTATAAGACAAAATATAGTCTAGGATTTATTCCTTTCAATTCGGTATACCCTACAATAAAAAAGAATTCCCTTTCCATTCACACACAAGAATCGAAGTTAACTAGGTGTTCGATAGCTCATCATGATTACTTACTTCTCCCTGAGAGTTTTGGTTTAATTAGGTATCAATAATTTACGTTGTTTAATCAGCAGTATAATTTCTATTTTTATGGGTCACGGACATTAAACTTGTTTGTATCGGAACATAAATCATTTCGTTAGCATGCTGTTATATAGTTAGAATTGTAGTCTAGTACGAATAGTAGTATTCTTGTTTTCTTTCTTTTCTATAGGACAAGTATTTACAAGTGTGGTTTACATAGATAGGTAGGAGCAAACGGCCAGATTTATATTATAAAATAAATAAAGAGGATAAGAAGGAAATGGCAACCGGTGTCCCTGAACTATATAATATATCGAATACACAAAAAATGAATTCTAAACGTACTTTATTACTTACGTTTTATCCAAGATAATCCAACTATTTTATTTTTTTCTTTGGTGCACAAAACACTTTATTTATTAGCGCTTCTTTTTCCTTCCAACGAATTATTTCGGGTTCTTTCTGATGTGACGTAGGTGGTTCTCTTACATGCAAGATATAAAACGTACTTTTCTAAACTAGGTGGTAGTATGTTTCATCGACAGCAGTACCAAGGTTTTTGTTGTTTTGACTCTCAAATACACATGTATAGAATAAGTTCTAAGGTGTATAATTTCTTTTTATTTGATTTAATATAAAAGATGTTGCGGGATAATGCTCTCTTAGGTAACTAAGAACAAGGCTCGTAAGAAAGAAATAGTGTCGTTGGTAGGTCTGATGTAAGGGAGCGAAATGGATAACAAATGAAGTCATTCTTAAATTTAAAGGGGTAGTCACCTAAATGTCAAGATACAGCGAACTTTTGGAAAAGAATACATAGAGTAGCATTCGCGTTTTCACTTTTAGATAGTTTTCTAAGGCTCGAAGAACTTTTCTATTCTCAGCAATAACTGCCTCTAACTACAGTACAGAGCTTACTCTCGTTCTACAACTTGCGTCTCTTACAAGTCATAAGCTAAACAAAAAATATCCTATAAAATATAAATAAAGAAATCCCAGGTATTAAGGTATTCCTTCTATATCTACTAAGATTATGTTGTCCTTCTTTGAGTCATTTTTTTTCCTTTTTTTTTTATTAATATTTTTTTTATTAATATATAATATATATGAAGTATGCTATGTTTCTCGTTATTACAAATTACAAATAAATCTATATAAAAATTTACATATCCAGCAAAGTACGTACACAAATCGATTCTATTTTTCTTAGACTGATAATATCGGTTAGTTAATAGGTATGCCTAACTCTACTGACTACTAAATTGTACAATAGATTTTTGGTCATAGTATATTTATTATTTACTCCTGTTTTACTTGGGTTGCCTAGTATAAGTCTATCTTTGATCTTTGCAATCAATAAATTTAATTAAATAAAAAAATTGTAGTTTGCACAGTAGGAAGTACCTCCCATTCTTCCCAGAAGTTTCTATTTAGTGTAATAAATAATAAGTAATTGGTCTTATTTTACTCGGTTTATAATTTTAGAATTTGATTTGGAGTATTATTTGCAGCTATCCCAACATATAGTAGTACAAAGTAATCTTTCTCTTTTCTATTTCTAGTCTACAATATATTTCTGAATCAGTACACTTGTCTATTTCCTCTAGTTATTAATTATAATTATAGTTAATAGAATCTGTTGATAATAAATTCCAAGTACCCCTCTATTTACTATTTAGAATATGTTACTTCATTTTAGCGTTCAGCTATACAAACAAATATATGTTATCTCTCTTTAATTTAAAAGTGTATATCCGTTGTTGTTTATAATCCTTTTTTTGTCTCTTCCTATACTATACTAAACATCAAGTGCTGTTTCATTTATACGTGTAAGGTAAGTCATCTATACGGGAATAGTTCATCAGTCAAGCGGCGGTTGTTCTTCTCCTTCTCTCAGTCACTAAAACCTATATACCTATATTACCTATACAATAGTAATAATAGAAAAAAACAATCGAATCTTTGGGTTTAGATTCAATGCCAGCATATGAAGAAATAGTATTTAGGTAGATTTCTTGTCAGTGACTTCGTTTTTCAGTGTATACATAATAGGAATAAAAGTAATAAATATTTATGCCACGAGGAGGCTGCTTTAGGATATACTTTTCACAAATTAAGTAAGACAACTTCCATGCAGGACATATGTTAGCAAATATAGAGTATAGTAAGGGCATGGAGGATCCAAGGAATACTTTCTACTAAAAAAGGCCATCAAAAAAGCCAGGGTAACCTAGGTATAAAAAAAAAGTCTACTTCAGTTCTTATTCTATATTCCCTATTGCACATTTCCTAGAATAATTAAAGAATTCATATTTTCCACAAACAATAACTCTCTTTCTATCTAAAAGGAGAGAGTAAGAGTATAAGTAGGATTAACTAAATAAGAGTCTCCGGGCAATATACTGTAGAGAATACCTATGTAAGGATTGTTGTCGGTCATATAGGACAATATAGGTCTAAGAAATAAAAGTCGGCTGCTAAGGAAGCTTTATTAGGTCAAATCAAATTCTGTCATATATAGTGTAATCGTTATAATAAGTCAACGGGGAAAAATGTCTTTCTTTTTATACATACAAGCAAGGTATGCTATTTACAAAGAATGATAGTCATATCAATTTCCGGAATCTGACGAGCAAAAATAAACTATGGTATAAAGGTAGGTTTCCCTCTCCCGAAATTCCATATTTTCCAAAGGCTCAAACTTCTCTCGGATAACTTCTTATAACAAATAACAAAGAGAGTAAGAGTATTTCATTTAAGAATAAATAAGAAATAGGAAAGAATAAAATATCATGTACCAATCTCTTACCGATAAAAAATACACAGTATAAAATAATATAGGCCCCGGTTGGTTTCTCATAAACTCTTCTTTCATGGGGTTTTATATGTTTGTGTTTGTAGACTTTGATCTAATTTCTTTTGGAATCTCGACAAGGCTTTCGGCTATAATAACTAATTAATTTTTTTCTGACCCATCCCTTATGTTATCGTTTTTATTAACATAGATTTTTAGCAGGGGTATACTTTGATATGGGTTAAATAGCCTCTATAATTACATAGTGAGCTTCTTACTCTATAATATAAAGGTTTTTTTGTCCTAGTGATAATGGAAAGCTTACGTCTTTGATTCTATACTACGAGAATGTTTTTATATAAGTACACCTTTCTAATAAATAGACCAGACTAAAGAAAGAAAGAAACCCATGCTACAAGTTTATTATCTTTCAAGCAAGTTAGAATTTCTTCTTTATTTTCCTTTCTTCGATATCAACAATAACAAATATGTCCTTAAAGTAATAAATATGTTCTTGTTTACACGAAAAGTAGAAGCTCAATTAGTATTGGTGAAATGTCACAACCTTTTCTGCCTTATTCTTGGTTTTATTTCCTAATTTTGAACTTAAAAAGCAGTTTAACTTACGAGGAGTTAATATCTATACTATGTTATAAACCATGTGACAAGTGTATCTAGTAACGTAAGTAAAGTATTGGAGGCAGTTTCTTAATATTGTTGGAAAACTATATAACTACCAAAAATGGGAGTTCTCTATATACTTAACGGAAAAGTTATTTAGTTAGAACCAAGATCCAAAGATGTTTGATCCCGGGAAAGCGCGGAGAAGAATACGTATATAAATTTAGATGTTGCACCAAATAGGACAAAATTCTTATTATAAACAAATAGGAGTGGATACACACTAGAAGAGAACTGAACGGCAGATGAAGGAGACAAAGTAGGATACTGAAAACCAGAAGCAGAATACAACAATTACACAAAGAGAAACGGGGCTTATATTCCCTTTTTTTCTATTTTTTATATTATTATTACGTTGAGATCTGTGTAATAGGTCATTTTGGGGCATTGATGAGAGCTATACTTAATTAAGAGTCTTATATGCTAGATTAAGGACATAGGCACGCATATCCTTATAAATCTTTCTCTATTTTAGCCAGAGTGATACAAAGCAAGTTATAGGAATACTTAGAATCTTGTGTTCAAAAAAAGGACTGGGTTTATGAAACTTTACACATTTTAAGGGTATCTCTGCTACAAAGGAAAATCTAATTCTATTCACTTTTTATAATTCTAAAATGACGGGGTCTTGTATCTTATATCACAAAAAAGTAGTGCCCAAAACAAAGCAGAAACCTAGTAGATAGAAGAAAGATTCAGCATTCAGTCTAAGTTTAACCCCGTATCAGTCATCTAGCCAATGTTAAAGGATTTCACCTGCTGCACAGCACAGTATTTTTCACTTTGGAGGAATATGGAATATTTGGACTATACACTATCAAGTAGTCTTTACTCAAATTCTTTTTTTTTTTTTTAAGTATATATCAAGTATATAAAACAACAAAGCCTTACGCATGTTATGTTATATCATGTCACGGTTTCTTTTCATTTTTCATATACAATCAAAACAGGAAAGGCATTTTTCAGGGGGGATAAAGAAAAATTCACAAAGACAAAATCGACTAAGAAAGCATCCGAGGTAAAAAGAAAAATACATTATATTGTGCTTATTTATATATATTATTATATAGATCTAGATGCGGGGTTGACTCGAATAGATGATAAAGAACTTGTATTATTGTAAAATTTTGTTGTCACGAGAAGAAATATAAGTATATATATATAGAGATCTGGCAGAGCATAATAAATAAAAATTAGAGGAGAGAGAACTTTAGTAAAAAGACCTTAAGTCCTGTCTGTAATGCAAGATATGTGTTAATGCTTTTATGATGAGAAAAACAAAGGAAGACTTCTATAATGATTCTTCGTCCTATACACCTTCCTATAAACTTTACTTTTATCTTAGAACTATATTACTAAACAGAAACTTCTGAAATTGGTTTTGCAGTTTTCTTTATTAATTCTCAGGGGCGTTCTTTTTTTTTGTCTTGTACCAAAAAGTGCACTAAATTAACCCGCTAGAAAGTCAAATAAGGCCAAATTATTTTATTGTAAGAGTATCCTGGCAACGAAAGATAGGACAAGTTAACTTCATATCATATATTTTTTCTTATTTTAGTAATACTTATTAGTTAGATTCTTACCTCGTAGGAGTATATCGGTTATTTATCCTATCCCTTGCTATCATTATTAGTTTAAAGGTATTCGTTCTTAGTCTAGTCTTAGTTCTTACTTTTATTTATATATATAAGCTTTGTTTTCTAGTATTATCTATTTCTATTCTATAACACTAATACTACTAAGAGTTCTTTGTCCCCTAAGCGTGAAGTATCCCACAAATACAACCTTTACTAGCGTAACACTATAACTATAAGTTTTATTTTAGTTCATAAGTTATCTTAAGTTATTGGAGATTCTAACACAGAATAGAGGTATTTATAAGAAGTTCAATACATAGAAAATGAAATGGGTAAAGGTGTGGGTAGCATTATAGAATTCCTATAAGAAATTACTAAAGGTAGGTATAGGAAATTGTTATGATATTAGGTATGATGCAATATAAACAAGGTGTACATTCTTAGGAAGACTTCTTAAAATATATACTAGGGCTAAGTAAAGTAATAAACTACATATTATAATATTATACTTCTACATCTCTTAAATTAGATTCTTTAACTTGGTTGAGAGTTCTACCTTGAGTATGAGTACATGTTTCTATATCATTCACTTGGAAGAGCAAAAAACTTTGGTATTGTAGGAACTAAACACTTTCATCTTCCCTTTAAAATCTATTTTCTCTATTACCTTAACTTATAGAATACACAATAAGCACTTACTACTAAAAAACAAATAATTGGAGGACTAAAACAAAGAAATATGTATGCAAGCAACACATAAAAATAGACTAAATTTGTGAAAGGGAATCAAAAGAGAAACAGTACCTATCTCGTTATACTAGGTATTCTAAACATAAACAACAAGAACTTGTGGAAGGGTTAGGTCATTACGTTACATTATCAAATACAAGTATAGAGTAAAATTACTTGAGTATAGAATCTAGCTTAGAAATGTACAACTATCATATGTTAAATACTAAACATTATATAGAGCATAGAAGTACCTTTCGTGTCTTACCAAATAAATGTCTTAATTATCTTAGTTGGCTTACAAGTTTTCTTTTTCTTATAGTATACTTACCCATATCACATACTCACAAGACTCCTATCATTCCTAAACTACCTTGTACCACGCAATTTTTCTATACTAAACAAGAGAACTAACCTATCTTATCATAGTAAATTTATTGTATACCAAGAGAAAGCTATGATAAGGGATTTGAGAGACAAAGTACTAGTATAACACCAATTCTTAGTTAGAAATGAAAAGTGTTATGTATTTTCCTGGATTCTATAATAATAAGTAACTCTAGGTAAAGGTAAAGGCTTATTAAGTATAAATTTTTTTAAAGGAACAAGGAAAGAAAAGAAGAAGTTCTAAGGGATTAGTACATGTTTACTACATAAGTTTAGAAGCTATCAATGGATCCAAGTAGATTAGAAGATATAGAACACTACTCTTTTAGGTAAAGATAGATAAGGCATATACCAAATATTAGACTAAAACATTCACTTATTATAAGATGTAATGTAAGAAGATATCTCATGTTAGCTAAAGACAAATATAAGATAAATATAGACCAAAATAGACCAAATATAGCGTACCCTCTTTTATTTGTAGTTGTATTTCTATATACGTTAGTTTCCCTTCATAAGTTATAAAGATATACCCTACAATTGTCTTTAGCCGTGTACTACTCTTTTGTAAATATAACATAGAGTTTTCCTAAGATGTTTATATGTGGCGTATAATATAATTTCTACTAAGACTTCCCTCTTACATGTACTATAAGGAACGTACCTAATTAAGCCTACATTTTCTATCTATTCTTTTCATTTTATAAGAGTGATCTTTACCTTAAATTTTCCCTAACAAAACAACCAAAGAACTCTTGGTTAATAAGTATTATTTTCCTATTTTTCTTTATGGCTATAACAACAAATACGAGTAAGCGAAATAGAAGCGACAGTTATTTGTAATGAATTTTCTCGTTTCCCTTCCGCAACCTTTACTTTTCTTATTCATTTATTCGTTTTATTACTTGACAACTTGCTAGAATTAGAACCTTGCTCTTAAGTTTCATTGAGGGTTTCTTCTACTACGATAGGATCCTAGGCCTATTCTTAAGTTGCTTACTTCATCATATTTAGAATATTTGAATTTTTACAAATAGAAACACAGTAGAGTTTTCTGGAAGGAATAGGGCACGGTTGTACTAAGAATTAGAGTTTTTTGGACTTAGAACAGAACTTGACGTAAACAGACATAGATATTAAGAATTAAGCTAAATGAAGTATGCACGAATACAAGAAGAAGCTGCTTACGTATAATTCTTCGTATGGTGTTCTCTTTAGTAGACAATATTACTAATGCTCGCAAAACTGGAAATACTTTACTCTCTGAAAAAAGGCCTTTTAAATCCCACTCTTCCTTAAAATAAAAAAATAAAAATATGGTCTTTATAGGCACAAGGAGAAATATGCTGAAATTAAGATAGAGGCATCTCAAGGTGTCCTTATCAGTGGAAAGTTCTACACACAAAACACAGAATTTAGTATGAATTTAGTATGTTTGTAAAATGAGTGAAATATGATCTTAGTATTAGTCTAAATAGTAGCAATTTCCTCAGGTTTGAAAAATGGTAGGTAGAACTTGAAGCAAAGGTTAACAAAATCGAGAGAGACTCTTGTAAAAGTTTACCATAAGAATTGGAAATGAAAAAAGTAGATCCTAACATTGACGAGTTTGTATATTCATCCTTTGTATGTAGAAGCGAAACTTGTGGGTATTAATCCATTTATTAGTTATCCTTGTAAGTACTTACCTGAAGAACGTGACTGTGCCTTGTATTAGTTGATAAAGGAGGAAAATAACCCTAGAATCTCATCACAAAAATTTTATTAAGGAAGGGATAAAGACAACATAAGCAACTCATCCATTTACCCTAAAACGGACTTTTATAAAGGTTTAGAATCACAAGTTATGCTTCGTATTCATGGGTTAGACTAGATATAAATGCGTATACGAGGTTTCTCATTCTTAACTAAGGTAGACTTTGTTGTGAGTTAAACTAGTCAAATTAAAACAGAAAAGGTAGCATATAAATACAAACGCCTCTTATATTATGATGTTGCTTCTAGTGTAAAATGTAAAAGGTAATTCCTATACATAGTGTCGTTGTTTCCTAAGAATTCTTAGAGTCAATAGTAAAGTAAGTAGTTGTTGGTATAGGATTGCTTATCAATTGCTTTTCTTTAAGTAAGATGTGATGGATACTTCTATATTGGGTTAACAATGTCAATGATTTCTAGGTACTAATTCTATGTTATCCAAGTACATGCCTTTTCTCTCTTATGTTTTAGGTTAGCTCTTAATGTTCCCTTTCTCTCAATATTCTATTATTCTAACCCTTCGTGTTTATAACACTCTACTATAAAATCTAGATAAAGTACATATCTACCAAAGTCCTAGTTCTAAGCTTTATAAATTAATGGGTAAGTTACTACTATGAGATATTTCCTTCCAAGAGAGTCTTGTGTTTACATGCATAGATTTGGTGTACATGTATAAAAGCTAGAAAAGGGTAAGGGGTTTAGATAGGATCCTAAGAATAAGAACTAACACAACTTATAAGAAGTTAAGGAAGAAACCAAAGAAATTATTTATGGCATTTCATAGTATTTAGTCTAGGTCAAAAAGAGTTACTTAGTAGATGATGTATAATGGGAAAGTACTCATAAGGTGTAGAATTTTATAGGGATTATAAGTAATAATGTCTTCCAAATATAGAATGATATACTATGTTCTCACCTAAGTTATCTTGTACTTATAAAGTCTTATCTAGCCCAAAGTATTATTTGTAAATTATTTGTAATAAGTGTAAGTTGTTCATTTTACCATATATGCCGTCTAGCTCCTCTTCTATGTTATAAAGAGTAATGTGTTGTATACTTTACGCTTATATTCTTACTACTACTAATACCAACGAGACCACGTACTTTGTTTCATAGGAATGACTTTCAATTTCTTACTCCTCCCAGACATTTTATATTACTACTCACATGTTACTAGGCCTTATTCTCCTTATATTTACTATACAACCCTCTATGCTTTATTAGGATACTACATAATCTAACCAATATCTAAATACCCCTTAATCTTGTAAGTGTGTGTAATACCAAATATGTACTCAGAGCTTACTAAATGTGTATGGTTATCAAAGCGAGCGAAATGGTTGTACTGTAACTTATAAAAATGAATAGGGATAAGCATATACTTAAGATTTATATGAAAATGAGAGCTAAGCTATATACTAGGGGTTAACTACTTTACTACATAATTATTATATTTAATAAGACACTAATTAATAACTTAACAAGATTTCATTTACAACATATTACAACATAAGTTACTTTACACCCCTAATTATGTTCCTACTAGAATTTCTTACGTGTTTCTATCTATACTCCCTTATCAACTCCTTATAATATAAAAAGTATAATAGGTGCTTCGTACATACAAATTGTGTGTACTCCTTGCTTTCGTATTACTTCGAAAATAGACTTCGGTAAAGACTGGGTATTATAAATCAAACTTACTTAGGATCGTCCCTTAACTTGATTGCTTGGCACATCGAGGATAAAGGCCGAAGAGTCAAAATTCTTTATTCACAACAAAATCGACACTTATTTCTAGAAAGCACTAGTTCTTCAGAGTTGAGTGAGCTGAAACCATGCGTTTATACAAAAATAATGTATTTGTAGTATTTGGCACTTAGTAAGCTCTTTCCCTTCGAGTTCTCTCTTAATATTTTTGTGTGTTTACTGCGAGTTATCATTTAAGACAAATACAGAGTACAAGTTAGAATACACTTGTTGCCTTTCTTAGTCTTAGTGGAGAACAACTCGGTTTTTTGCTTTGTTTGAGTCTTGAAGACATATAAAATATGTTATACTATCAGCACTATAACAATAAATTTGATAGTTTGATTAAAATATCATTAAAATAGAATATAGCAAATATTACAAAAGCTTTCTTATTTTACCAATTTAATTAATTTAATAATTAATTAAAGGGGCTCCATAATTTCCTTATTTATTGGGTATAAAATTTGGTAGATTCGCATTTGTTGATGATGCAAAGAGTCTAGCTATACATTTCCAACAATTGACACCCAGCTAATTTGTTGAAGAGATATATGACACATGCTCTATTTTAATAGAATTCTATACAGGTGGCCCTTTTTTTGTTATTTTAGGAACTACCTATACGATGACGGGCTTTTCATTTAATAAAAAGAAAAATTAAGTAATTACAAGGATTTAGGCATAACTTCAAATTGTACGCATCCAAAGGAAATAGGGTTGGGACATCTTCCTCTCACTCTCAAAGGCAAAGTCAAGTATAGGTGGAGAGTTAATAAATAAGTTCCGACTTGTAGTAACCTTTAACTATAGTAATTCTAATAAGTTTCTAAGTCTAAGTTTCATTATAGTCTATTTTCTAACTCCGTGGTATATTTCTTCTATGAACTACTTGAAAACAAAGAGATCAGGTCTAACAACAAAAACAAGGGTTGCTGGGTTCTTTAGTCCCAGATTAACAAGGATAACAAAAAAAATAGGTTCGTATCCTATACAAAACACGAGAAATTCGGGAAATTAGAAAATCATATATCTATCATCCAGTTCAACTAGTGCTTTATAATCTCAAGTAAGTACTTTAATATAACTAACGATTGCCTTTGCGTTACAAAACATAATATGCACGCAGACTTCCCATTTATTAGTTGTTTGTTTATTAGCGAGAAAGGTAAAGATAATAAAAAAAGGGTAGAACGCCAAATTATAGAAAATATAGACCGAGGAAAACAACGCCGAGTCTTAACTATCATTCCACTAAATATATAATACTACATAAAATACTACTAATAAGGTATAACTATTAAAATGATGCATATATAAATAAGGTCAATGGAGTAACTAAGAATAGGTACCTTAGATCACTTACAATATTAATAACTAGTACATATCTAGAGCTAACTGTGTATAAATTATGCTTTCTTCCCTCATTCTTATCTTAGTATTATACAAATTAAGTTACTTCCCAATCTAATAATTACTTGTTGTAGACTTATACTCCTATATCTTTCCATCAAGGCAAAAAAAAGTATACTAAGTATCAAAAAAAAGGTGTACTAAGGGATTACCTAAGAATTCTTCCCTATGCTCTAAGTACATTCCTCTAATGAGTTTCTTATATTATAAATTGGTTAAGTGAGTTACTAACAAGAAGTGTAAGGGCACATAGTTTTAAAAATTAAGAAGGACATGTTCGTTCTATAGACTCTATCATCTTATCTTATAGTGTGAAGTTTTACTTGTAATATGTATATAATATTTTTCGTACATAAGCTTGGGTAGTGCGTTAACTCCCTTCTTTATGAATTAGCATGTGTAGATAGAGTTTGATGTATATTGTACATCCTATAGAACTTACCTAAAATTTATAATGATCGTAGTCGTGGTTATTCTTCATAATTACTAAGATGTGTACTTGGGAGTTAAAGAATCCTTATTAGAAGAGACTTGGCTAAGTATAATAATTTTATAGTGCTACTCATGAAAACAAGGTAAGAACATTTCTATGCTATTCTATATTTGCTAGTAGTGAATACCTTAATTAGTGATTTTTTAGTTATGTCCATTTCTTATGTTGTGGGAAGTAAGATGTATATGTAGTAACTCTATTATTATGTAGTAACTCTATTATATGGTATAACATATGTTGTTGTATGTAAGTGTACTATAAAATAGAATCTTTGTTTGTGTACTACTTCTTTCTATGTATAAATGGTATAGGATTCCCTCTTAGCTCTTATATGGGGTACTTTAAGTTTTAAGAAAATGGAGTATGAGTAATTCACTACAAGTAGATCTAAGAAATACAGGTAATTGTAAGTAAAGGGACTGAGTAGCAAGTTAGAAATTAGAATAAATAAAACATACAATTGATACGTAGTAAGTAAGAACTTTTAGTAAATTGAACAAACTCTTCTAGGGTAAAAAAAAAGTATACCCCTTGATACATACGTTTATGAACTTTTCTAGATTTTTAATGGTGTCTTCTTAGGGAAAATACTAAATCATACTTTTTTCACCTATACGTTGATGAAAGATTTCATTTTTGACGTGATCGGGAATTTAGATTTACATACTTTTAGTACTGGCAGGCAATGACTTTTCTAATTTTAAACAATGTCGTAGAGGGAGAATTGAAAAACATGACTTAGACCCTAAGTAGATG
Organism: Plantago major; assembly: GCA_026545765.1. Taxonomy (NCBI): domain Eukaryota; kingdom Viridiplantae; phylum Streptophyta; class Magnoliopsida; order Lamiales; family Plantaginaceae; genus Plantago; species Plantago major. Next base: position 1,855,278 of record JAIFAC010000007.1, on the reverse strand, counting down.
GAACTTTTTGGTTATTTATGGTATTTTATATAGAGAAATGAGAAAACACTATTTTACCCTTATGTAGAAATCAACTTTACCGAATTTTATGATCGCTGCCATAGTAAATCAACAAAACATGGTTTCTTCAAAAAAATGGAAAGTACTTAGCATGAAAGTTCTCTTCCCCAAGTAAATACGTAAAATTTTTGGTCCTTTTTCACAATATTTGATTCCACCTATAGCAAAAATGGTGTCGGCTGGATTTCACTAATAGATCGTGATTATTTTTAGAAATTTTTCTACTTCCTATAGTCCAAAGTATGCTTTTCTATTTTTAGCTTTGAAGCCATCTCATTTTTTACAAAACATCATAGTTACTATAGTCGAAAGTGTGTTAAGTCTAATTTACCAGGGAACGTATTCTATTTTTACATAAAATTTCATGACTCACCAGTATGAATTAGAAATTTACTTAGTGAGGGCATCTTAATTTTAAACTATTTTATAGTAGCTTATAGGATAAAGCTTATAAACCCATCTTTATTCGTGAAAGACATGATTATTTTTAGAAAGTGTCATAGTATACTAGAAGCAAATAAGTGAACAGAGATCTTTGATAGAAATATAGAGAAGAGTTATAAGTCAGATACATTAATTAGTATACCAATTAGTAAGCAATACTATACAACAGAGCAAAGAGAACTTCCATACAATTTATTTACGCAATCATATTATATAACATACACTTAATTAAGGAAGAAGAAAAAAAAGAATCCAATATCAACAAACTATTAATACTTATAAAAGGAAAGTACTACCAATACCCTATAAGAAAGAGCTTAAAAGTTATATACCATATTATGCTCTAACCTTAGATTCTATCTTCTTTTCTATTTCTTTCTCAAATGCAAATTATTTCTTTATATGATGCAGCGATCCTTCTACTACTATAATTATTAATTAATATATTCTTTTCTTATAGGTTAACTAGTGTTGTAACAGACATGTTTATTTGTTGTTGATATAAGAGAAGTTAACTCAAGGATATATACTTAAATCTTTTTGGTTAATGTAGTGTTTTAGCTTAGACATGGTATCTAGGTAAGAATAAGAGTCAAATACCGTTGTTAAACATATAGAAGTGTTACTAAGAAAGAGCTAAAACTAATTAATAAAGTGTACATATTAGATAGAATAGGACGTGTTCTATAAACAAAAAGAAAGGTCATTCATTCCTAGCCGAGTCTTATAACAAATTATATACAGAGTAGAGTACTTTATCTCTACATTAAAGAGGTAATTTACTAATGACCTAAAGTGTGGCCTAATTTAATTAGAAGAAAATCTTATTTGAGACAGCTAAGTTTTCATAAGAGTAGGGTTTGATGGCATCGTTGAGCTTATTCTTTATATATTTATAGATATATTTATACTTAGGGTTATATACTAGATACTAGAAAACAAGACCAGCCTCCGATTATAATATTCTTTTCTTTTTCTTTCCTTTTAAAATCTTTTAAAATTAGAAATTTTAAAAAAGTGGTACGTATATAGAAGAGTTATTGATAAATTATAATATAGATTATAGATGATTAAATGATTAACTTGAAATAGATTCTGAAGTAGGTTTGCCAGTGTGAGTTCATTCTTTATACAATGATCAATCTCTTCTAACTAAAAAATAATAGATAGAAATATCTTCGGCAAATCTTGGTGCAACGCCAAATTTCAAATTTAATGAATAAGAAGAGTATAAAAGAGTATCCATTTTGTGGAATCTATACCTTTACCTTACTGAAATTCTGTGTTAACAAGGAAAGATCAATAGAAAATAGTTGTATTAAGGAAGTAATTATTTTCTATTCAACGAAAAAGTAGTAGCATCTCAAAGGTAAATTATTGTAAATGCTTTTTTGCGGGTAGTAAATCCTGAGCAGAGAATTCATTGACATTTGTAGAGTTGTATTTCTTGTTGTGTTTAGAGAACGAACAGAAAATAGATCCTGTTTTGTTTATAATAATATTATTATTATAGATAGATATACGTTGATACGTTGGTTGGTGCAGTGAATAGAACCTGGTACGGGGGTGTATATTGTTTTTCTATATTACATTGTTTTGGGATGATAAGAAGGAATTGGTTTGAAACTAGGTATTTGATTTTTCTTTTTTGGGGTAACACAGCACAGCGATTGTTGTTAGATAGTAGTTATTAGACTTCTCATCTTGTTTTATACTTAATCGGCGGCCTAGGATTTTATTTTGATGTCTAAGTTATTTTCTATTGCTTAGATATGTCTATTTGTCTATCATCACAGGACATAATTACTTTATACGTTTTTCTCTATACTTGATTTCAATCCTCTTGTAAATATTGTTTTTGGTAGATATCCATTGCATGTTTCAGACTAAATTGATTATGATTTCCATTTGTAGTACTCCATATTTTAAAAATTATTAGATACCCTTTCTTGTATTTTGTATTTCATCGCACGCACATTATTTTATTAGTATTCCATTGGTGCAACGCCAGAAATCTGATACGAAAGAGAGCACACAAAGAACAAAGAATAGAAGTTAGACGTGTGCTGTCTCGATAACCAACGATGAAGAATAGACACACAGCCTTAGATACAGAATTATTGAGCCGTGTAATAGACAACCATTTCGCACGGTTCCTTGGGCACTTTATTCAGCTTATGATCCCAATGAGCACTTGACCCCATCCAACTTTTGGGCCAATGCTATCTTCGTCCTACCAAAGAATGAGATTCTTGTCGAATCCGAGTTTGCTACCCCAGTGCTCATCAAAGTCTTACCCATCCTATTTAGTACTTCAGGTGCCATCCTTGCTTATAATGTCAACTTGGTTTGGGATCAATTCCACTTAATCTTCCAAAACAATACATTCGCGAATCGCCTCTATACCTTCTTTAATAAGAGGTGGTTCTTCGATCAAGTCTTGAATGACTTCCTAGTTCGGTCCTTTCTTCGTTTCGGTTATGAAGTTTCCTTCGAAGCTTTAGACAAAGGTGCTATCGAGCTTTTGGGTCCATCAGGGATCTCATCTACATTCCGTGAGTTAGGTAGTCGTGTAAGCCAACTCCAAAGTGGTTATGTTTACCACTATGCTTTTGCTATGTTATTAGGCTTGACTCTATTCGTGACCTTTTTTTCTCTGAGCGATTCTCTGGTGTCTTGGTTAGACAGTCGCTTAGCTTTCGTTTGGGTAGTAAGTTGCTTTTATAACTCATCAAACTAGAATAGCCTAAGCACGTAAGCTCATAGACTAATTTTTTAACAAAGCCATATCTACTCCTACTCTTCCATCTTTTAGGTAGAAAGTCCCATTCGTTATGTCCTATTTTGCTCTGACAAGATAATCAGGCACCCACCATGTCTCTTCTACTTCCATCCTTTGCTTGCCTTGCCTCCTTCGTGGTCCATCCTTCAACCATACACATCTATGCCATGACCGATGCCGTGCCCCCTATAATTGCCACACACAGACCCAGCTTCCCTTATTGTCTATTGGTCCATGCTACACCCTACCTTACGATGCCAAAGACCCAAGTCATGCCACCAATCGATTCATCCACAACTTCCATTGTACTAAGCAAGCTACACATCATTTACTGGCTGCGAGGAGCAAGAACACTCATGTACAGTTCAACGAGAAGAGATAAGCAAAGCTCTTGCTCACAACTGTGTATTACTTACTATCAGCATTAGCCAACTCGTCTATGATCTTCGAAGCAACTTCTACAAGTCAGAACCATAATCACAACCAAAGGACCTGTGCCTAGTAGCCCAGGACATATCTGCTGCTTACTGCTCAACACCTTAGACCATCATGCCTCCTTCCCTTCTCCTTCACCCACTGGTCTAGACAGCCTAATGTTCTCGAGCAAGAGTGTCACACCTTCTGTTATCATTGCATGTAGTTCTTGGACGCAAGGTTGCCTGTAATGGTAGTGACGCACAAACATTGCTCGCACCGTGAAGGGAGATAACGAATCCTAATGAGAGGTCTTTTTCGGATATTTTTGGGTACCCGGCCTTGCTTGTAAACTAAGTAGGTCGTCTTGTACATTGAGTGCAGTCTTGCGGTTGGTCTAGTAGTAAATTCGTAGGAAATAATATATTTCTTCTCAGATTTAGAGAATATGCTACGTTTTATAGAATAGAGCTCCTGGGTTTACTTTTCATAGCTGCCACACCACATTAGCAAGTTTTCGTACTAGTTTCTATTATAGACACGAATAAGGACTCCAACTATTTCACTTCATCTTCATATCTACAAAAACAAAAGAAAATTTCGAATAGAGGAATTTTAACGAACAATTCTTTTTCTTCTTATTTACAACTTATTTACATAAAAATGAATGATACTGTGCAGAAGTAAACGTTAAGGCGGAATATCCCTTGCAAATAAAAATAAAAAAATCAAAAAAATAAAAATAAAAAAATCAAAAAAAACATACCATACATATAATCACAACAAAGAGCAGGTGGGTAACAACATAAGAACTGTTTAAGAATCGTATTGAACTTACTATGGGTCTAACTTAGTCAAGAAGAAAGGACTAACTCAGTGAAAAAGAAGTCAAACACGCTAAGTAATTAACTCCTCCTGAGTCATTGAATGAAAAAAAGATAAAACAAGAAGGTATCTTCAACAATTTCTGCCTATTGGACTACTGGAACCGTCTAATCCAGCGAATAGAAAAGGTATTCCAAAAATACAACAAGCTGATGAAGAGTTCAACGATCTTAAACGGGGGAAGATAAGTCCTTAGTGAGTAAAATGACAACAAAACACGTATTGAAAGTAGAAAATATTTCTTAATTTCTAAGGAAAACCCCAGACAAAAACAAGACACCCGTGTTACAAAGTATGTGAGCATGAAGAAGGCTGCTCTGTCTTTAACAACCTTTAAGAATCAAAACTATGCCAGAGTACTAAATATTGTCTTTGACCTCTATCTGTCTTTGCTTGTAGGAAATTCTCTCCTCGTATTCCACAGATCGGGTCAAGGCTTTCATACTTTAGGCTTTCTTTTCTGTATTATCTAGTGTTGTGTTTCGCAAATCAAATGCGATACTTTGCTTTTTTTTTCAGTAAGACGTTGTCAAGGCTGTATTACCCAATATCAAATTCCAATATAGAATAGAAAAAAATAGAACTAAATAATATGGAAGTAGTTGCAAAAGTGGAGTAATAGCTTTTCTATTAATTTATATACCAAGTCTCTTATTAAAATAAAATATTTCTTAATAATCATTGTTTTCTCTTTTATTTTATACTTACTACCTAGACTTAGCAGCTATTACTACCGATCTAAAAAAAATGGCTAGTTAAAATCCTATATTGATGTAGAAGATGCAGCAGTTTCTAATTTTTATTATATATCAAAAAAAGTACGGTTCTTCTGTTTTCCGTGGTAAGTCTATAGATCCCTATATATATACCTCTGAACTTTTTTAACGGTAAGCAATCCTGGGTAAACAAACTTTCTACATACAAGATTTTATCTACATAATAATTCTAAATTTAATCAATTGACTCCTATGCCTATGCCCGATCGGTTAGAATCCTTTTCGTAGACTTTTCAAAACCACATAACTACATATCGTCGAATTTCTACACATATTTTTTTATTTTATAGAAACATATATTTATATAATTAAATTAAGTTATGGTTCTACAAAAAAAAAGAATCGCTAGAAGCCAGATGTATATTCTATCTCGACTCATTTCGTGGTGTTTGACTGTTAAAATTAATTATACGTACTTGACTAACTCTAGTATCATACATACATACAGAGTACAAAAAAAATAAGAAAGAGTCATATTCGTATTATACCCCGAAGCAAAGAATAAATTAGTGCCAATAATAGAATATTGCTTATATGATGAGATATAGCTAGGAGGTATTGATCTTTGGGTACAACTCTATATTCACTCCTTATCTTTTCCCGACTACAAATCTCATTTAAGGCGTACATAACATAACCTATCTATATGACAAGCATCCCTTATACTAAGTCTTTAAAAAGAACTTCATGCAATTTCAAAGTATAACTTAGGCACTGTGAGTACACTTGGGTATAGCCCAATAACAGTAAAGGTTGGAGGGTATTCTTCATTTTCTCTAACAATTACTATATTTTTACTGTATTTTCTAGACTATGTTCTAAGCATTTTATATTAGAATTATACTGCGCTGTACTATGCTGCAATAAACCGTAATAGCAAGATATAATCCAAGACTTAACTCCCTTTTAATTTAATAACCTTCTTTTTATAATACCCCAAGTTCCTATACACTATAATAGGTTATAACCCTTCCTTCCTTCCTTGTCACAAAAGACACAAGTCCAATACTATCTTCTTATTTCTTATCTTTCCCTTTCCTAGTATACAACATTTTATAGAGAGCTAACACCAAAAGTAGTATATAGTATATATAAGAATCGAGGGTAGAATAAAATGATGTCATATAGTATTTCATCTAGATAGAGTATTATAGAGAGTATATTTATTCAAAGAATAATGGGTTACTAAGAAAACATGGGGTACGTTTAAGAGATTTCCTAGTTCATAGAGAGAAGAAAGATATTATTACTTTATATTACCTATTATATAATTTTATAAGTTTGTTTGTTTACTTAAGCTTTATACTTACTTTTATTCCGTGACATAAGATATTCCTACAGTTAACTTTTTTGATTTGCCTGTAGATAAAAACTTACCTAGATTCTACTATGACATCTATTTGTGAACCAATAGAATATAAAATAATTAAGGCAGAGAAAGAGTATACAATGCAAGTCCCTAATATAAACAACTGAAGTAAAGAGTGCTTCCTTCGTAGAATAAAAAAATGTAATAGGAAGTTAGCTATTGTTAATAAAAAACACCAAAAAGGATGGGACATAGGAAGCAGTTCTAACTTGTCCTTTATGTAGTAATTAAAAAAGATTTTTCTTATCTTTTCATATACATGTTTATATAATAAATTATAGTGTATGCGGAGGTTCTCTCCTTCTTACCTATATTCCCCTTTTAATACAATTATAAGTATGTGTCTCTAAGTTAACCATTTACGTTAAATTACATTAGCCCAGTCGTTTCTATTTAGAAGTAAGATATTAAGATCTACGTTTTGTCTAATCACCTATGTTATACACCACATAATATATATATATATATATATATATATATACGCTATATGCCCTATCATATATTTCTAGAAAAGTAAAAGTACTTAGAGTTACTACCCAATGTTAGATATGCCCAAAAAAAGATAAGCTTTGTGTGAGAAATGAAAGGTATTATTAAGGGTTTCTTCATGTGGTCTTTATATAAAATTATAAGAGTTAGCTTTTATCCTAGAAGGGTTAGGCATAAAGAGATATAATATGTTGTATGGTATAAGTTACTTCTCTCCTATGTCTTAAGTGTCCTATTAAATTCTATAAGATATACTCAGAAATGTTACCCTTTACTTATTTAGTTGAGTCTTTATTAAGTATTCTTCCTTCCTCCTTCATCTCTTCGCGCTATACCATTTTTCGTTGTAAGCAATTTGTGTATTGTCCCCTTCATTTTTACATTGTTGTCATATATACTAGGTTTACTTGGTTCTTCCTAAAACACAACGTCTACGAGATATGAATACTAAGAAAATATAGATACTTAAGGCATACTTCTTTCTATGAGGTAACTACAAAAAAAAGAGAGCACTCATTTAAATTTTTTATTTTTTAACCTTATGCTAAGCTAATACAATAACGTAAAAATCTTACGACGCGAAGTTTGTTTTACATTTCATGCATTTCTCTATCATAATGAATATAATTTACCAAAGCATGGAGAAGTTACTTAAGTTAACCATTTTAATTAAACTATAGATGTACGCGTGTTCCTTACTGAGATAGGAAAAATATGTTAAGGCTAAAAGGCTAAGTATAATACTAATAAATCCTACATGCTCCTTATAGTGAAAGTCTATTATCGGTGTTATGAAGAAAGTTGTCAAGTAGAAAAGTCTGTTTTTTCAAAAGTTAGATTGTCGAGTCTGTGAGTTAGTTAGCCAAGTCTCAAACAAGATTAAAGTCCTTGCCTAGAAATAGTACAAAAGTTGCGTGAAATACTTAATTAGGAAGTTATCTTTAATATACCAAAAAAAATTCATAATATAGATTATTTCGTTTAATTAGTTCACAACAAATGTAATAAAGGTAGGATTTCTGATGGAAGAAGGACCTAATTTCCCGAAAGAGTTCTAAAAAAAGGAAGAAATAATAAATTCTTGTAACAAGGATTCCCCTAAAAATTAGAAATTAGAAGAGGTTGTTTTCCCTCTAAAATCCGTGAATCTATAGATAGAAAAGAGTACTTATTATTTGTATCAAGCGGAAACTCTTGCCTGTTATTTAATTAATTACTATTTAATTAATCGTAAGTTGTTGTTAATTCTTAATTCTATATTTATAGAATTCTATATTATAGAGTTAAAGTTCAAATAAGAAGCTCTTTACTGTACTTCTTTATCTTTTAATTACAAATTACATACATTTTTTTATTTTGAATTTCATATTCCATGTATTTTAGGTGCAACACCATATCTTGCGCCTTTCTAGATTATAGTATAGAGTAACTTCACTAAATATAATCATAACACAAATAGATTTTATTTTGAAGATTGAAGAAAAGCTTCATAAAAGACGACTCTCCGCGATAATTGTATATACATATCTATAACTATTTCTAGTGTTTTCTTATCTTACATATACGTAACGTACGTCGTATTCTTCCAACCAAAATCATAAGGATTGGTTGCAATTTCAATTTATATTCCTATAACAAAAAACAAAATAGACACTATTTGCTAGCTTAGAAGTTGTTGGTACAAAGAGTATTAATTAGATTGAAGTTCTTGGATAATTTTTTATAATATACGGAGCATATTCTTTCTAACAAGCCCGTTTAAGAATTATATACCTACCAATTGAGCTATTTTTCCTAAGTACCTTCTTCTTACAGTCCTCCCTACTCTCGCGAACCTTAATTATCTCTTCTTCGAACTTTGTATTCTATACATGAGGCTATTAGTCCTTTTATGTGTAGGTTTTTGTATTATTCATTTGTAATTTGTGACTATATTGTAAACGAATTAGAATTAGTTTGTCGGAATCTTTTTATTTCGGTGACTTCCCCGGAGTACTTGAGTCCTATTGCAAGCATGTATACTTTGTCTAAATCCTTTGTTGTATGCAATCTTCTAGAATTATATATACTATGGAAGAAGGAATATAGGTTCCATTTAGAATATTTAATATGTATATTTGGTGCAATGGAAGGAATAGAACCTGCCTTAGAATGTGAATTATTTGTTTGTCTTTTCTTTGGCCGACTCTTGCTTCCACTTAATTTAATATATTGAAAAGTTTTGTATCTTTTCTTTTCATTCTTAGCTGTTTATATTCACCCATGGGGTCGTTAACCACTAGGCAGTGCTAAACTTTCCTATTTCATTCACGAGTACGGGTAGAGAGATATAAGGACAAGGACACGCGGGAGTTGATCATAATCCATAACACGTATCTTTCATAGAACTACAGGTTCTATTGTTTCATCATGATTAGAAGAACTGTCGCTTGGAAATAATAGGTATTAACTATTTCATTTATAAGATTCAATTTATGACTCGGACTTGTTAGAATTTGAAAATAAGATGGAGAATCACTCACTATGCACAACATTATTGCTTGTTAAAATTAAGAAGGAACGAGGTTTAGGTTATTATTTCCTTCTTAGTTATTAGCCCAGTAGTACTATTCTTCGAAGAAATAGATATTCCCTCTGGTTATGGAGGTTACTACTGTCGTACCAAAATATTATATAGATTCCAATAATCGCAGACGAATTAGTTTGTATTTCCAAGCCCCTATTTACTAGTCATTCTTGCCAGAGTTTCTTCTTATCAACAAATCTTAGTAATCGTCGATTCTTCTACCTATTTTATTATTAAACTACCTTCTTACCTACTTAAGTAACAGAGTATTATCACTTTTTATTAAATTTATTAAAATATGACTTACATTGGAAAAATTCCTAACTTCTAAAGCTTCTAAAGCTAAGGACAAATCATTAACAATCACAATATAGCCTACATAGTTTATTAAATAGCAGCAAGCAAAGAAATACTGGATTAGTCACTTTTACTTTTATACTTTTATTATGTAACTTATTTCTAAAAGATTAATTAGAGTATAGGATATGACTTTCATAGACAATGACTAGGGCAGCTTCATTAGAGAAGAAAGTATAAGACTATCCACTTGACCACTTTTTTTGAATGGCCTTCCAATTTCAAGGGATTTTATTTCTTTTAATTACGTGCTTAGGTACTAGCCAGTTTTGGATATCTCGTAGAATAGTAGGTCTATGAGTACCCGTGAGTGTAAGAAATTTGTAGACTTAACTTTAACTCCTTTTCTATAAGCCTTTCTTCCATTTAGGTTAGGTTGACTAGATACGAGAGAGATATTACAATGCCAACCTATAACAAACAATGAATTTACTGTTGTTGCTGGCGAAAGAGTTGCTACAGCTATGTAGTATTTTAGAAACATTTTTACTAGACTAGAATCAAATAAGTAGCTGGGAGATTTCTTAATTTTATATTAATTATTAGTACATGATTGGTATACGATGAAAATAAAATCTTCTGGCTAGGCGGTGAGCTGGATATGTCAAAGTCGTGCCTCAACCAGTTTTTGCAGCAGTGTAGAATCTTTTTGTGTCTTCTTTAGTTTAGAACGCCAAAGTGGAATATCTCATCCCTGTCTGAGGAATAGTTAGTATAGAACTGTGCTCCTAACATTATTGAAAGAGGAGAAACTAATAAATTTCTTAACAACAACAGTAGCTATGAAATAGACAACAAAATAGGCAAATCTTACCGTGTACATTTGTTTTTATCTGGAGATCATTCTTAGATGTTGTTTTTCGTCTTATTGTTTTGATATTATATTATAAAAAAGGAAGGATTTCTGCGAAACATATTTCTAGCGGTGCTTTATTACATAATTTAACATAATTTATTTCTATATTGGATTTTATCATTGTACTACAAAACTCTTCCTCTAAGGTCTGTGCGCTTCTATATGCCCGTGACAACGAAATAACCTTGGAAAACTTCTTCTGTGACACCGACTCTAAAACTATTTAAAATGATTCAGTAAACGCAGTATGTCTTAGATATTATGGGTGTTCCTCGTACTTTACTCTTCCTTGCTTGTAAATTAATTTATTGAAAGACAAGAATTCGACATAATGTAGGCACTGCACCAATGAAAGATATGTATGTACGTAGAAATAGAATTCACTAATCTTAAAAAGTCTATAAAAAGCCTTTGAAAGTAGTCCAAGAAACCAGTCAAACAATTTTGTAAGGAATATTAACTGCGATAAAGTATACGAGTATTTTTATTTAGAATATTTAGAAGCCAAGAATATTCTTATTATAATATTCTATCTACCATACGTTCTTCTGTACAAAGTATAGTTTTCCGCTTCTGTAAATGAAATTGGAAATCTAGAATAGGACACAAGGTAGAATTTTAGTAAATCCATCTTATTCATCTTTATAGAATGTGTTTTCTTTCCTATTCTATAATGACCCCTTAAGAAATAAGAAAATAGTAAAAGATAGTATGAACTCAGAACCACAAAGACACTATTGCATCTTCTTATTATTCCTTGTGCGGTTTAGCTGTTCTTCCTTTACTACTCCTAGCTACTTTTACAAGGGGAGTTATGTGCAGTTTACGCACTTTTTCTATCCTAGATTTGGATAGCCTAAGCATCTCATCAAGATAGACCTGCGGGTGTTTACAAGCAAAGACGAGTGCAGTTTACGCACTTTCCCTGCCCCTGTACATGTGTTATCTTTCCAAGGCATACCATCCCCGAACAACATATTTCAAGCTATAATCCGCGGAGGTAGTTGTTTTGTACTTGTCCTTTTTCCATCTCTTTCTTTTTATAAGTATGTTTCTCATTACAAAATATAAATGAAATAAAATTTACATATTTTTTTGAGAGTCAATGCCTAATACATACAGTAATTGTGAATTCCTTTCATTTCCCCCTGTGCGCATTCATTCTTACGTACTGCTTTGTTTTCATTGATGACTAGATTCTATCTGTTATATAATATATAAGAAACTTTCTTCTTTTTCAAATTCTACTAAGGAAATCCTGTGTTAGCGGCCTACAAAGACAAGGTAAATAGATATAGAATTTTTGTTCCAAATACAACATCAATCACTGAGACAGTAGAATAAACTAGGGGTGAGAATAAGGGCTTACTAAATACATACAACACGCGTACCTTGTTTAGATATAATAAATAGATATGCGTAAGCTAACATAGCAAACGGGAGTTATTTTATGACGTACTTATTATACTTAATTATTAAGAAAAGAACTGCTTACAATGCCAATACTGTTTCCAAACAAATTTTTTCGAACATAGACGATGAAGACGTTTCTTTCTTTGCATTTTTTCTTTTAGAAAACTACTACTCTACCGTGTTTTTGGATAACTGCTTATTATAAAGGTATAGACAACAGAGCAGAGGTATATTTCGGTTTTTTATACAGGATAATGCTTTTTGGGGTGACTAAGAATTTGGATAAAATAGATACTACTATGAAACATAGTATATTGTGATATTGCGGATAAGTTTTACTTATCATTAGATATCATGGAACACGCTTTACTTACAGAAGTTTTTATTTAGTGTTATACCCAGTAATTGTTTATATTCTACCTTTTTGGAATCTTTGGAATCATAGTTTATATTTATAGATTTCTTGTCATTTATACTTAGTTTTCAGATCGCATACATAGGGACTAGAATTCCTACAACGAGGGATAGTTTTATCTGTAACAAATGTAAACGTAATTATGTATAGGTATACAATACAACAGAGATATTTGTCTTTTTATAGTATAGAAAAATAATGACCCGAGCACTTCTTACGCTGCGACACAAGTAACGAATCTATCCCCAGTATTAGACATTTCATCAGTTACTTTTTTTTTTAATCTAAGCTTTCTTTCCGAGGGGTGGTTTACAATATTTAGAATATCCAAAAATACACAGAACGAAACGGCGGCTATTGATGATTATCTATATTTATCTAAACGAAAATGCAAGATAATAAGTAGTCACGATGCTTGCTACTTAGCAAATGGACATTTTTATAAGTACATGTGTATACAACTCTTGGATTGATTCATTCATACGGCTTTCTTTGATTTTTCTCTATCGAATTCTAAATGAAATATTACAAAAAAAGGACGATCGCATAAAATATGCCTTTACTTTATACTTTCTAACTTTTAACGGAGTCACTCACAAGGATCTCATAGGTACCAAATAAGAGAGTTCTAAAATAAAGGATAGGTACTCTAAACAAATAAAGAGTATGTCCCGAGTCGAACTATGCACAATAATAGATAAAAAGAATCTGTGTATTTCTGTAAAATGCTTTATCTCATCTTTTAATAAGCCTATCTCTGTTTTTAGAAAATAACTACTACTCCTTCGTACTATACTATATTATAATTTATACTCTTCTGCAAGGTAATTAATCTACTTATTCGGGCTCAACAAAGACTCTTCTAACAACAAGAACACTAATGAAGACATACTTCTCTATATATTTCTATTTATTTTCGTTGGTTTCTATCTTTCCTGTGCGATTCTTAAATCCTAAAAAACAAAGTAATATTATAATTTTACCCGGGATAGAATAGATAGGGTATTCGTTAACTGCAAATAATAAAGTAAGAGTAAGAGTCAGTCCATGTGACATTCAGAAGTGCTGCGTGAGATCTAAACAAGGCAATGCATAGACAAAAGCCAGTAATTAGTACTCATTCAACCTCTCACAAATACTTATACATAGGCGAATATAAAGGCAGTCTTTTCTTTTTCAGAAGTATCTACTCATCAATCCAACTAATCTTTTATATATCTAAATTTTCCAAAAAGTCCCAATTTATTCATTCCTATCTGTGAATTATGTTTCTTAATAGCAGAATAGAAAGTAAATTTACATGCTTTTTTGCTACTCAGCCAGAGCATTTTTTGTTTTTGGGCTTAAAGACTTTTTTTACAATGAGAAACTGCTTCTAATATATATATATATATATATATAATTATTTATTTGAAGAGACTTTAAAGTTAAAGTATATCTTTACTTTCCTAACGTCAAAAGAGATAGAGAGAAATTATATACTTTTCTTTTTCCGGCTTATGGTATATTGTATATGTAAATCTTTTTTTAGTCTATCTTCATAATAAACAAATCTCGTACATAAAATCTGAAGAAAGAGTATAATAAGTCTGTGGTAATGTAATACGTAAGAGAAACTATAACTCTGGTTTAATAAACATAAATACTAATATATAAATAAGATCCCAGTTACTCTGATCATGATTTAAAATAACGCTCTGTGGACGCGGTATGCGCCGTGTGGGAAATTTGTCATAATAAAAATATAATAAAGAATGTTGGTTGGTAGGCCTTAACCAAACGAAAAATTGAGCTATGAATATGAATAATAGCATAAAAAGGTCTTCTGGTATATCCTTATGTATCCCAATGAAATGTACTTTTAACAGCTTTTGGGGGCATGTTTCCAAAGGAATATTCTCTTGTTCTAGAACTTTATCTCTTCTAATATATTACTCGTTACTAGGTTGCAAAGTAAACTTTTTTTTATCTTACATCTTGTTTCATTCTTCTCCGAGCAGTAATTCTTTATTATATATATTTATTTTATTATTTTGTTTGGTTTTGACGATAGATAGAAGGTTAATGTACGCACAACGATACAAAAGTAAAGATAAACAATAAAGTCAACCCTTGATATTCCTATACTTTAGTTCCAGTTCTACTCTTTGTATACTTTATTTGGAATATCTATATTAAATGTTTTGTTTTGTTTTATGGTATGGTATAACTTCTGTCATTTAAACCAAGAAAGAAAAGTCATATACTTCTAACATACTTAGATTATTTATATATATATATATATATATATAATATATATATATAGCTTGTTATTAGATTTTATTAGAGAGACAAGACACAAGTAATCCAACAAACAGAAGAATGTCATATTTTGGTCTAATTCTATCAGTTGTTGGTGGGTTTTCTCTTAATAACGAACTAAGCGAAGTAAAGTAATAAATATGAATTTTACAATAGCAGCAAGGTAATCAAATTTTTCTTTTTCTCCTCTTCTTTTTAGTTAATATAATCTACATTAACAGAATCCATGTATCACTGTAAAATGTTTTACCTCATCTTTTATGCTTATCTCTGCCTTTAGAAGTCTCTTTAGAAATAAAAACTATCTTCATTTTGGACTCTTCTACATTAGTTAGGCCTGCTTAATCTAAACAAGGATAAATGCTGTAAGTCATTAACAAAACAATCGAGATGTCTACTTTAATTATAAACTAAGAATGTTTTAGTGGGTCCTATGTCAGCATATAATGAAAAATAATAATTTTCCTCTTCCTCAGGAGTATTTGGATATTCTTTAATTCCTTTTTTTTGTACTTCTATAAAAAAAGACCTGTGTCTAACTCTAAATGGAAGGGATCCAACCTAAACGTGCGAGTTATGATGCAATATAATATAAAAATAAAACGATGAGACCGAGGATCCTGATACTAAAAATAAATGAACTTTTAGCTAACTAAAGTAAAAGTAGGCGTAGAGTTCCAGAGAGTCGAGGGGAATAGGAGATTTCTAACCTAGATACTACTTCTTTAATCATTTGAATTATCTTTGTTCACGTGTCTCTCGAATTAATAAGGTGTGCTTTCGTATACATTCTATGATTAGTTCAAGCACTTTTCATCATGGCTTATTATAATAAATTTTCTATGACGAGGTCTTGTGTTTTCTATGTTCCTTTTTAATCTATCTAAAATAGCTAAGACTACCATATTACCAATCCTACTTCAGAAGACTACCCTATTTAGAATTTGACAAAGAACGTATAACCAAATATTCAAGAAGGAACTTGGCTCTTACAAGGGTGCAAAATATTATTGAACAACACTAGTAGAAACACTTAGAACTATAGAAAACTATAGAGGTAAAGGAGAAAGAGGACATTGTGCGTAAGTTATTATTTTCCTCATTAGGTCATAAGGCTCAGCGGATATTTTATATGATATTTTGTAAAGTAACTAAATACGGATCCGTGTAAGATATAGTCTTATCAGTATCAGTTGGAAATGAGAGATCGGCGTAACGAATTCGAAAAGGTACCGAAAAGGTACGGAGCATTATCTTCTTATTCTTGACTTTTATAATCGCTAATATGTCTTCTAATATGTCTTCTATTATTTATAACTTATCTTAAGCTAACAAATACAGGCACATTTATAACCACAGGTGCTGTATTGTTAAGAAGTTGACTGAAAATTGATTGTGTTTTGTTGCTGAAACGAGAAAGATTCGCCTTGAAAAATGCTGAGTTTTATTAGTTATATCCTCTATCTCTGCTGTGAGTGAAATATCTCGTATATTAGTATATTATTATTTTATTAATTTATATAGAATTAGATAGAAGCAAGGTTTACAAGTATCCGAAGTCATCTCTTCTTAAATTTCAAGTACAAAAAGTATAAAAGACAAGACGGTCAGTTAATAACCAACTCAATGAATCTAATAGAGAAAAAGGAAAGTGGAATACACCTCATAAAAAAAAACCAAGAACTCCAGGATTGGCTCAATAACAGAACAACTTGACTCGTAGTAAAAGTCAGAAACTAAGAAGACATAAGACATAATAAAGACTAAAGAGGAACATCCTTGAGAACTAAGGAAACAAACAACATTTACATACAGCACACAAGAACCATGACTAAAGCAGAGCATAAGTTTATTATAGTTCGCTATAGGATCAGTTAGTAAAGAACAAGACTTAGAAACACTCTTATCACTAACTTTATCTTTATTAATTTATAGAATTTCTTTCGAGATGAACAAAAACCCAGTAGGAGCTGCCTATATTACTTATTTTCTTGTATGTTTCTATGCAGTTTAGTTCTCAAACCTTGACTTATTTGTGATAAATTAGATTCAACACGTTTGGGATGTAACTTCTTATCTTATCTTATCAAAAGAAACCGGGTGCATTTTAAAAAGGACCATAACTTGGCATTGTACTTTAACTTACTTTCTTCATGGTGCAGGAAAGCTAGACAAAAAATATACAATCACCGACAAACAGAGACTTAAAAGACTTACTACTAATTTGACTTGTAATTTATAACAAAAGAGAATCTTAGCTTGACTTAATTAGCACTAGAACTTTTCTCTCTGACAAAATACATCCTTAATGAAATGCACAGACTTGATTGTCTTTCTTCATATTTTTCTTTATTCATTAGGATTTATATACCCCGTCCGTCATATAGGTTCATTGACTGTGTTAAAGTTTTCCGCATTTTTCCTGCTTGCCTTAACTATTTCGGTATTCTATTCTCCTTGGCAAAGGATACTCCCTCACGATTCATGCTCTGTAGAGCTCGATATTCCACTTTATAAATTTAGTCGTCTTGTCCTGTTACCCCGGATTCTTATGATACTACAATCTTTTAGAAGTTTTTAATACATGACTATATTCCTTGCCTATACCACACAGAATAAACTAAATATTAGACGTGTTTGATAATGTGCGACCTTAGACCCTGTCTTTCTTACGTGATCGTCTCATTCATATTTGATAGAGTACAGTTTAATTATAAACAATTATATCACCCAACATAGCTACTATAGCCAAAGAGATTTATCTATTACACATGACTTAAAGCTAGCTTATAGACTTTATAGAAGACTTATGACCGAGCATTTTCTTCTTAAAATTATTTCATTGAATTCTTTGCATTGTGGAGACGGACGTCTTGGATATGGATATAAAAGGTTTCGGAGAGCCAACTAAAAAAACGGTTATACCCAGCTGTAATTTGTTTTGTCTTACAGGGCCTTCTCTTATTTCATAGTGGAATATATATGTGGAATATATTCTCTGTAGGGTTTTGCTTTATTAATAAGAAATCACATTTTCGAAAAGAAAGTATCTATGTTATGAAATAGGGGTCTGCACGCAAAGAGTTTTCTCCATCCACGTTGCCTGTAATTAAGGAACCAGTTATTTATATAACAGCTCCCAATAACAGCTCCCATAGTTGAAGCTACTATATAAACGAAGGTTGGGCAAATATCTGCATATGATTCAAAGGGATCAGAAAATCTTGGATGACTGCTCATAACCAAGGAAGAACATTCAATTCATTTCTCTTAGTATAGTAGTTTTCTCTTATCCAAGCTCTTGTTTATTATGGATTCCTTTTCTTTGCTCACGTGATTTGATTTACCAATGAACCAGCCAATCGAAGGTAGGGAAGGCAGGAGAAGACAGATGTATGTATTCCTTATGCTTTTACGGAGAGACATATATTACATATATTCTTAAGTACTCTAAACTCTAAACATAGAAGACATAATAAACATAGGATTGATCTAAGCCATAATAGACTATTATCGGGGTAAACAAATTATAATGTTAAGAGATCTACTCACAATTCTACTTTTTTTAGCCATAGAATGTGATTAACAAAATGCCAAAGAAGTATGCCGAACAAAAACTGGGGTATTTGAGGTAGGATATTCATACGATCCAAAGGCAAGAAGCGTTACTATGTATTTTGTATAACTGTTCATAATAACCAACCAAGGAAGATTCTGTAAAGGCATTTACTTTTTCGTATCATAGTACTTGAAATATTAATGAGGTATGTCTTTGTAGCCCAACTTTTTCTTTCGGACATAAGCAAACTCTAACATTGTGAATGGAATCATTTACCGGTTAAAATTAGAAAATTAGTAAGATTAAGAAGTATAAAAAAGTAAATTAAAAAGGAATTTTGGTAAGAGATTTATTTGTATTAGTATTAGCCCTTAATTACGGTTCTATCTACGATATCGTACTACACACGAAAATCCATGCAGTAAAAGGCACAACATTTATTATAAAATACTTTTTTTTTTTAAATTGATAACTTAGGTAGTTTTTAGAACCAAAGAACTCTAAATATTCTAATTTCTAGACTATTTGGTAGTATACCAGGTCTCGGAAATAATTAGAAAAAAGAGGAAACAGAAACTCTGAAAAGAGTGTGCAATGCTCAAAAAAGATAACCTACCACCAAGCCAACCCTAAGTAAGTTTTATGCGGGAAATTCGTTGATTATGAAGACAGACTAAAAAGAAGAAAGAGGGTAGGTAATCCTATAGTAAAGTAATAAAAATCTAATGATAAGTAATAAATACAAAAAATAATATACAGTTACCACAAATGCCTTATATCTTCTATATAGAGCGAAAAGGTATTACTGCGACTCATAATTAAAATATTACTGTTGTTATGTCTTTGTTTGTACGTACATTTTTGAAAATCCTTATATTATCCTCTTACCTTTGATTCTCTTTCTTTAACTTACTGTCCTTGCATATTCTCTCGATCCGAATATCTATTTTAGCAATCTACTTATAAAAATTTTGTTAATTGTTGATTTATTTTTGTATGTCTTATTTAGGTGAAACGCCGTTCTTTCACCCAAGAAGAGCTGTTTCCTCTTTTTTGTAAGGGATTTATGAAAAATAGAAGGAGAACAATCTATGTATTGATTGTATTAATTTACACCATTTACGTTTCTGGGTAGGATTTTTTATTTTGGAGGCCTCTTCCATTCGGTTATTATTTGATTATGGTTGTTGATAATTAAAGTCACACAGTACTGGGTGAAAAAAGACAGGATTTATCTTTGGTCGAAATAATAGGATAAAAGTACTACTCGCCTATATTTTATATTTGTTGTATTAACTAACATAGCTCAAGAAACCTAGATATTATTATCATTTTAGTATCCGCACGCAGTAACACCTTTATTCTATTTTTAGGCACTGTTCTTATCAAACTCTTACAGCATCCAATCAGGTATTTATTTATTTGGTATGACGAAATCTTTTTTTTAGATAAGGAAAAAGGAGGAATTTTGTGATCCGCCAAAGGTTATATTAATAAGGTATTGTTGTAGATCTTGTTTCGTTGGTAAATAAATTTAACTAATAAAATAAATAAATACTTAAAATTTCTACCATCGCGTTTATTTAGTGCACTTAGTAAATGAATTTTATCTAACTTTCTGTTTCATTTTTTAATAAGGTAGAAAAGAGTCTTCTGCGAAACCAATTTAGGGAGAAATAAGGTATAGAAAATAATAGGAGCCTCTCGTAGTAATAAAAGATCCCATTTATGTTTCTCACTTAAGATTATATAAGATATTAGAGAAGTTACATTTACTCTTTTTTTACACCTATTAAATATGCATGATCTTCCAATATTATCTTAGTTATTAGTAAGAGATATAAAATAATACTACTCCAAATTGTCGAATTCTTAAGATAAAGGATAAAAAAAAAGCTCCAAACCCAACCCAAATACAGAGAAAAGGAAAAGCTCGGGGCATTACTTGTAAGGAACTGTAAAGAAGAATTAGAAGTAAGTCTATTACTACAGATCCGGGGTTAGTGGATAGTAGTTTTGGTATAAATTATTAACTCTAGATAACATTATCACGAAGCCTAGCCCGAATAAGCGGGTTTAGAACCTGTTTCACTATGATATGATTGGATATTGAAATCAGCTACGAAAAGAACGAGTGGGTGGATACTCCCCTGTTGAATGTCGTGATCGCGGACAAGTAGTAGAGAAGCCGAAGAATTTCTCCTTTTTATTTTATTCTTTCTGATTGATTGCGACTAAAATCTTTCATTCTGTTTAGAGAGTGGATATAACTTATGTTGGTCAAAACCCAATACAATACTTTAAAAATATATAGTTTTCGTCATAATACCAGATACTGTTTGGTCAAGTCAAGGGATGCAAAGATCTTTACTTCCACGCTTGAGACTCTTTATTAGATATAGCTTTCTTTCTGACTTGAAAAATTTATTACCGAGGAGACTGCTATTTCCTGTCTTTTGCATTGCAGCTGCTAACAACAACAAAGGAGCTAGTTTTTTATTATTCTGAATTCATAGCTCAATTTATTAGTTCTAGTACTAGCTGTAGCTTACCATTACAAAAGGACCAATGCCAAGTAAAATGAATAAGAGAAATACCTATACCAAACAAAGACAAATAGACTTATTTCTTGAGTTATTGTAGGATAACTGCAAAGTACCTATTTTAGGAACAAGGAAAATAACATTTTAATTTATCATGCTAAATAGAAACGTGCAAAAAAAGTGTAGTCATGATGCCCTGGTACGTATTGTTTAGTAAGTAAGCACCCATTACTTGTATTAATTGAATCATTATGTTCTAGCTTTCCCCGAGTTCTAGAAAGAGGCCCTTAACTAAATATAATGTCCAGTTTCAGTACTAACCTAGCTTTAACATAAAATGAAGTTCATAAATTACGTGGGAATTATGGCCATGCCTTTATTTTCTATTTTTTTATAACTATACTACGTGTATTCCTATATTATAAAATGCTCTCTATTATCTATTTACATTTACAAGATATTCTCCTTCATGCATGACATGTGCGTAAGTAACCTATTCCTATAAAGCTATTCTATTATATATTGATAGTTATTGTCCTCGAATAAAGTAGAGCTGCATCTAAGCCGACAGATAAAGAAATGAGTCCAAGAAAAAAGTCGTAACAGGTAGAAGAAAGTGAACACAACGTCTTAAAAATAGTATTGTTTAAAAATAGTATTGTATAGTATGATGAAATTTAGAAATATGGATTATTATATTCGTAACGTAATGTAACGGGTAAACGGGTAGATATATTCTCCCTCAAGAAAAAAACTACCTTAGAACTACCTTAGGTGGAGTGAATCACCCCGCTGGTATAAATTTTATTTTGTAGGACGACTTTTGCTACTAACTAGGAAAAATTTTAGGAAAAAGTAGACCTTGTTATGTTTTGTTATTGTTAAAGGAGAAACACATTGATACCCGTACGTAATCGTAATATAATAAAAAAAAAGGCAAACATTCTTTTCTTTACATAGGTTTTTTATACCCCTTATCTTACCCCTCATACATTATCTGGTTGGTTATACTACAGTTTTAGGTACTGGTGGTTTCCATCTTTCGCTTAGAGTTTTAAGAACCACCTATGCCGATTGTAGCTCGAAATAATTAATTCAATTAATTGGGAAGAGTCGGAAAACAACACGTAATATTTCGACATTCTAAGAAATAAACAATTATTTAGAAGAAAAAAGAAAAGGATTTAACATTCGTTTTCAACAAGTGTCTCCTACCTGTACTGTACTGTACTGACTCTTTATTATATTATTTATTATTTATGATGACTTCCGTACGGCATGTCTTTGGTTCCTTGCTACTAGTAAGTTATTAGGCAGTTATCTTGGAATCTTGGAAAAATATAGATGAAAAACTATTCCTTGCAAAAACAATCACCCCGAGGTATATTACGAAATTTTTCATTTGTATGTTGGTATTGGAAATAAAAGGCAAAAGAGTCGACTTAAGTTAAACCAGTTCTATATATTTCAATTATATAGTGAACTTACCGAATTATTTTTTCTTCTTATCCCATCCCAACTATGCTCTGTTTGTTTGTCCCAAATCACAACATCTCATGCTCCTCTCCTACCCATTGCCTCGACAAGTCGTCACTCAAGCAGAAAAGCACCAAAATGAAATTCAATGATGAGGACTCACGTGCATTATTATTCATTCAAAGCTTGGTAGTAGTAACGTCTATGCCTACCCCCTTGGTTAGGCATTGGCATTATTTTTGTCGTGTATGAACTACTCCTCTTATTGAAACAACTTTGTTAAAGACAGGCCTATATCTCAGTATCCCAGTATCTCAGAACAGAAATTATTATCTCCTTACTGATTTACAACAGTATTTATTATCCTTAGTACGCTTTTTGTTTAGTCTGGGATAGAAAAATAATCTTTTCTTGTATTGTTTATGACACGATTCTGAAACTACCCCATGCCTTTGTTTCTAATTTATGATAAATATGTTAATAATTATCTTTTTATTCTTAGTTCTCTATCCTCCTTAATTCTATACTTTTAGTTATACTTTTTTTTAGAGTTCTTCTTTATATAGGTAGCTATAAGCTATATTATAGTCAAATCTTGGAGGTCTAAAACAAAAATATACAAATCTTACTACAAATACCTTAAATTTTATCTTTCGTTGTAGTTCGAATTGGTTGGTAGGAATCTTTCTAAAAGACATATTTATAGCTTATAGTTCGTAAAAAGCAGGACTGGAAGCATATCTCTTAACACTAGGATTAGTCTACCCCTGGTAACAGTAGGCTGTTGTAACTATCATGCCTTATACCGTTACTGCCTTATAGAGAATAGATCCATCTAGAATAAAACTTAATGACTGGACTTAGAAATTGATTGAGTAGTAAAATATCCTATTCTTTAATTCTTGGGTTTACTCTTTCACGTTCACGAGAAATTCTTTGATTGTAAGGAGTTATCCAAAAAAAAGCACAACAGTAAAAGTCTTTGAGAAGTCCTTTCTTTGGAAACCTAGGACATGAACTTGTGAGAGACCCAAACAAATACCATAGTTTGTTATTGTTCGGCATAGTTCGTGTTGTCTGTTATTACTTTAGATAAAAAAACATAGGTATAAAAAACAATATAGGGGAGTACATGAATCTTAAATTATGCGACAAGAGCTCTAAAATAAAGAGTACAATTGGATTTACTTGGATGGACTTTAGTAGAAATAAACTAGACCTAAAGAGAAGAGATACGTTTCGTTTCCGATTACAGAGATAGATTATGCAGAGATCTACCATTATACATACATATGCCGGAAAGGAAAATTGAATGGGATGGAGATAACCTTATACACATCTATACTTAGCAAAATGTTTTTTATTAGACAATCTATAAAAAAAAAAAACCAGGCAAAATGGAAAATATTCCTTTCATTCTTGTATTTTTTCGTTTACAGAGATAATTTAATATAATCAAATTGATGTAGTACTACGTCTCTATATTATTGATTGGCCTATACACCTATCTATACATAGAACTTATTAGATCTAGCTAGTAAGTATTTATCCATCCCTCTTGCCTGATTTACTAACTGCTGCTATATTTGATCCTTCATAATAAGCGAAAACCCTTAAAGACGTCTACCGTATAATATAATATAATATAATATAATTATTAAGTCTACCTTAGAAAAGGAACCGAAAGGAAAGAACCGATCTGGAAGGGTGTGAGTACTTCAACGTAGATCAGTAGTATAGGCTAATGTAAGTGAAAGAAAAAGCTATAACTAATGTAGTATGTCTCAAAGTGTTGCTATGCATTGATGGGAAATACAAAAAAATGTACAGGGGTAAAGATGGCTTATATTTGGAAATAGGTTCTTCTTTTTAGGTGTAGGAGCTATGTACAGAGATTTCCTTCCTTAGATCAATCAATAAATACAATTGACCTAATTATTAATTATTAAAAAGAGAACAAAAAAAAGTACGTACATAAATATTTTATAATTGTCATAATACTTCTTCTCTATATTATATAAATTTCTTATTTCTATTCCTTTGTTGAATTACTCTTTGTTGTTGTTGAATTCATTTTTATAGACAGACAGCTCTTGTCGAAAATAAAGCAGAGTTCTTAAAAAACCAAACCAAAAAGTGCAAGTGAAAAGAAAACACTGCTATCATCTATAATTCAAAATAAGTTTGGAAATGAAAAAATAGAAAAATAGGAAAGGCTTGGTTGGAAGAAAATAAACCGTTATATTTTCGACATTTATAATACATAGAAAATAGAAATAGGATAAGATAATAGGATATAAGGCTTTTCTAAAATATAGCTATACTCATAAGAAAGAAGACATACTTGTACGAAACACCCAAATTAAAGATTCTTTAATCGCAATTCTTGGATAATTTTGCAGTAATATTGTAAAAGTAAAGCTTAAGACTAAACTGGATGGATGCCTTACAGACAAAGATACAAATTAATATTTAATATATATATATATATATAAATTATCTACCGAAAGAAACGATTGAAAAGAAAAAGTATAAGATCCTATAAGAGAAGTTATGCAAAAGATATAATATAGTCGAGTCCCTCCTTGTCGGAAATCCATGTCTTGCGAAGTAAAAGGCAAGGGAGGCTTAACTCTTTAGAAGACTTAGTTATATATAAATATAAATGACTTATAGAAAGATATTTAATTAGACGTATTGGAATTTTGCCTTGTTTTTTGATTACATTATCTTACTTATATTATAATAGGATAACCAAAACGACAGGCTAAAAGGAAGTAAGACAAAGGACTAGAGTATAGAACATAAATACCCAGCCCTTTTACAAGCCAACCCAAAGTGTCTAGTTTACGTGCATGAACGAGTGTCATCATTCTATAGCCAGAAAAAGGATAAAAGTGTAGGATTTTTATTATCCTTATTTATATTATTTATATATATATATATATTATATATTTTGACCCTGTAACCCCACCCAAATTCTTATAGTTTTTATCTGCCAAGCTATTTATAATTAGTCTGTTACTACAAGCAAATGTCTGTACATACAAGCTTACACCTTCATTTTTCATTTTCCATGCTGCCCCTTGTATTATATTTATTATTTATAAATGAGAAAAGAAATATTAGAACTCTGATAATTATTAGAGGAAGTTTTAGTCAATTTAGATAAAGAATCTTGAGCCAAAAGAAAAAATATACAATCCTACATCACTTGCTGAGAATTTTAGAATTCGTCTATATAAGAACACAACTAGGAATCACGAGCCCAACAAATTATAAATTATAAATTAAGAGAGACAGACTAAGCTAAGTTATTATAGGAAGCAGGCTTAACGACTCATAAGATTTATACTCTAACATAAGTGTGTTGCCTTGGCTTATTAGAGGACAATGTATAGGCGGAAATGGCAAGTCTCAACTAACTAATCTATACTTCTTTATTTCTAATATTTCTGCAAGAATCAATCTTTACAAAATAAAGGTCTAACTTAACTTTAATAAACATCTTGGGCAACGTATTTTTTTTATGAATATAAACGCACAAAATTCTCGGCGGGTGAAGTGACTCGTACTTTTTCTTAGAGGCTCTATTTCTTTTCTAAACAAGGACAAACAGACAGCCTATACTATAATAAATAAATTTTTATGAGAAATATAGCATTCTCTTAAGCATGGTATGTCGTAATTTAGCAAACTTGTCATCATAATTAAGAAGCTATCAATAAGAAATGTCATGTTTTGACCTAATTTAATTCTAATAAATCTTTCAAAACAAAAAGGATCTAAATGAACTAGAAATGAAGTTTATGTCACCAAGATTATAAGTTCCGCCAAGAGCAGCCCAAAGGTTTTTATTTCCAATCAGAAAAAGTATTGTTTGTTGTAAATTAAATGTAAATAAAAAAGAAAGGAATTTGAAATACATAGATCAGAACTCTCTACAATTCATCAACTTATGTAGGTGTAGGAAAGGCGAAAGGCCGCATAACTACGGTGCAAAGGGGTGCAGAAAACTTTAGTAGTCTAACTTTTCTCTTGTTAGAATGTTGTGATTTCTAACAACATGCCTAATCAACACAGAGAGCTTGATCCTGGCTCAAAAGGGAAAGCGGTCAGTTTCCATACCAATTCTTATTTGAGAGCTGTTAGATACTACTGTTATTTGGGAATAACCACGGAATAAATACTTCTTAATCTTGCCGAGGATTCTTTGTTTGCTTGCTGCCTAAAAAAAAATAAAGCATTCCTCCCTTATTACCACTCCCCCTTAAGTTAACTTAAGTTAAGTAATATTACCAAACACAAGAATTATAGGTTGACTTATTACATTACAAGAGTTTTCCTAGAGTAGAACTTATACAGTAATCAAGGAATGATTTCAGACTAGTTACAATCACACGCTTTATAAATTTGTTGTCATGCAAGCTATAATTCTTCACTGTTTTTAATTGATACTTGCTATTATCAGCCTTTTCGTGTACCGGGTGCAGAACTATTTCTCAACTATAAAAAACCTTGCTCCGTAGGTTTGTTTCCTAGTATTAAAGAAGCGGGCAGACCTTCATCAATACTCAATATCTGTTTTACTGAAATACTGGAGAAATCGGAAAAGTCCTATACCTAATATCCAATTGCCAACCAGGCTAGAGAACAGTATTGGGTTTGAGAAAGCCTCTTATTTATTAATTAATATCGACTAAGATATTTTCTATTTTACTGAGAATCAAAGCAGAACTAGAAGAGTAAATTTAAGGTAAGAGTGTAGATATATAACTCGAAAGAAATCATGAAAAAGAAGAGGGCTACTAATCATAGGTCTCCTTTTCTGGGCAGAGCTATTATAGACAACTTTGCACTTTATCATAACCAACTGGATCCAGAGTAATGACCCGGCTTTCATGAATATAGTCTAACTTTGCCTTTTGTTCTTATCAATCTGTATCAGCAACTGTTACGGAGTTTTTCTTGTATTATCTAAAAGTTAAGACTAAGAAGGATATTTCAAGACCAAGAGGAAGGGCAGAAAAGTGCATTTTTCTAATACTTGGTTAGGGATCACACAATACGATATAACGATAAATAAGAAACTCTGTCAACAAGAAACAAAAACAAGTGTATATTTTTCTCATCAACATCAAACTTATCCAGTAGGTGAAATCTTGTTTGCAGTATATAGATTTAATTGTTCTATTATGATTCTCTCTTCCCCTTGATTTAGTACATTTTTAGTATAAACTCTCATTTTACTAGTTTGCTATAATCAGCAATGAGCTGCGGGTTTACCCTGTTTTTATGAGTCTATTATGGATAAAATTATAATGGAGTAGTTACTTCTAGATTGATTTGGGTTAGATCGAAGAGATTTCAGTGATAACAGTTTTTCTATACTTTTCCCTTTTTTGAAATTATTGGTGCAGCTGGAGGTAGTCAATAATAGGTGTTGTGTGATCAATAATATAGGCTCTGTATTTTGTATTTTTGTAGGTATTTTTGTAGGTAATAGAAATCCAGAGGAGTCCAGGAGAAAAGGACCCAGTAAATATGAGTAAATGAAATCCTTATAACATTGAGTAAGGCACGGGAGGAGAATATTTACTTACATCCGTAAACATAGGTAAATGACCTTGCACTTTCTCTTAGCCCATGATACCAATAGTTAGACTACAAAAGTAACTATTTCCTTTTCTATTATCTTGTTTGGAACAGATATTCAACTTTGATGAAGTATATAATCTTACGGGCGAGGTCCTTTGATGAAGACGTTTGTATAGTCTAAAAAAGCAAAAATATAGTAAAAAAATGAAAAGTGCTGTCTTAAATTAAAAGTTCAACTACGTGAGGGATAAGGTAAAGGATATATGAGATTCTACCAAAACTCTTTCAAGAATGGATGATGAAAAGCAAATTTATAGTACAGGCTAAAAGATTAAAAATACAAAATAAAGGTTCCCGGAGTTCTCATTTTTTGTGGAAAGAAGAGTGTAGTATAACTTATACTTGTACTTGCATATTATTTTATTTTTCCTTTCATCCAGCAAGTTTTTTATCAATAAAGGCTTTTTTAGACAATTTCGAGAAGAGGTAAAATAGACTTTATAAATTATACACGTGTCTTGTCTATGGAGGAGACCTCTCTTTATATTTATACTCACCCTGTTTTATTATTACAATCTGTTATTTTGTCGATCCATGACATGATGCCTTACTTCAATGGGTTTACTGTGTTTTGTTTGTAATTAAAGAATTCCTTAGCCATAACCTTTTCTAAATCTCATTTACTTATTTTTATTTTACTTATAATATAAATGAAATATCCTGGATAAGTGCTACATCTGCTGGACTTCTCCTTTTAGTCCCTTTATTTTTATAGAGTAATTAGTGTAATTTAGTCTCATCTCTTTATATCCCCATATCCTAGAAAATAAAATATAAGCTGAACTCTCCTTGATTGAAAAATCTACACTTGATTTGATGATATGGTGATATAGATGCACAGTTTCTTACTTTTCTATTTTTTTTCTTAGGCAAAGATACAGATTATTCCTAGTATTTAAACATATCCAATGATAAATCTAATGTTACTAAACTATATGATACTTAACATACATGAGTGGACTCTTAATTTTATGAGTAATTGGATATTTAAGGCCAGCCCGTCTTCCTTATCTTATTTCTTGAGTGTTCTCCGTTCCTTTTGAAAAGACACCCGAAAACATTGTAATTAAAGCCTTGCTAACCTTTCTCGAAAACCTTGACGGAAATACATCTTTTGCAAATACCAAAATTCATGATCCTGCGCCGTATTTTGTGGGAATAGTTTATTACTGTTGACATAAACCAAGCCTAAGTTCGCTACTTAATTTATCATTACTACGCCGCTACCCCATAATCTTTTTAAAATTGTATTGCACACAAACATATTTTCCTTTTGTCAAGTACTCTAAGTAAATACCTTCCAGCCAGGGTTAAACCTAAGCACTTCAAATTAGATTTGTCATGTCTACTAAGACTAAGAAAGACTAGATTCTATTTATGATTTATGAGTGTACAGTATTATACTGTGGTTCAAGGAAAGGTAAAAAGAAAAAGTCTTCATCCTCGAAAGCGAATAAATTTGGTGAAAATGACTAAATATTATTATTATTAATTTTATTATTAATTTTTTATAACTACGAAACACGCTTTATAAACAAAAGCTAAAAAAAGAGTAAGTGGCGCGACGAATCCTTTATATAGACGATCCAGGGAAGAAATTATAGAAAATGGACAATAATAATTCATTACCGACTACTAGTTTTTGTCTACACGCGATGCAGCAACTGCCTTGCATTACAAACACATTACAAATAAATAAATACACTATCACGTAGAATTTTGAAAAGAGTAGTCCATTAGAAGGATCGAGAGTCAAGAACAAAAGAGTACCTAAAAAATCAAGAAGTAGTTTAACAGACAACAATAGATAAGTTTCTTACCTAGTAAGCACAACCCTTTGGAAACAGAGCATATAGAATTCGCAACGCAGAAAGATGGACGTATCTCATATAATTATTTATGATGACTTTGTAGGGCGGTAAACATATAATTTGAAAAGAAGTCCACACCTTGTCCAGAAAATTCATTGTTGGGAAACAAAAGTTTCCTGGTTGGTACTATTCGTTTTGCAAGAGAATACACGGTAGGAGAAAGGAGAAAAGTGATGTATAAATGTAAATGGATAAAAAAAATCCTAGAAAAGATTCCACAGACAACCCAGAAAAGAACGCTAAACATCACACAGGAAAAATAGAAGCAAAGTCTGAAGAAGGTAGTTAAGTTCTAAACTATTACAATCTCTCACTAAAAATATGCATGATTTTGTAATCTTTCTTAATATCTATTATATCACGTATACTAATTCTAATACCCGTTCTATTTTTGTATTGTATGTTTGTTTAATTTATAGTATAGAATCATTTCGTGCAGAAAATAATATTTATTCTATGTAAATTTCAACAATTTTTTAAAACTCAAGCAACTTATACTCGTAACTACTCGTTTATTTATTAATTTTATAGAGATAGAGCGGACTTTTATCACTTAAATAAAATACGAAGATAGATGTGTACAGAATCTGTTCTTTCCTAATACGAAACATGTAGTAGCACTATAGTTGTTATCCCGAAATGACTTATGCACACAGTTGTTTAAAGAAGAAAAAGAGCCAAAGAAGATAATCAATTCTATTCTTTCTTTTATTCTATCTACCAGCCTGAGAAGACAAAAACGAAATGAAACCGACAGGCCCCCAGAGACTCACCACTATAGATGGGACCGATCCATTAGTAAATATTCATACTCATACACGAGCTCGAGGCTAATAATATTCACCTCTAACAAAAACTAGTAGTAATATAATATTAAGGAGAAAGAAGACTGCATCTCTACACATCAGGACTATACACAGGGAAATAGCTACCAATATAGATACAAAAAAGAAACAAATGATGAAATGAGTGGGACATATCAATCAGTACATAACAATAAGGGGGGTGGTGTGGGAATGAAAAGAACATAATCTAAGTTTAAAAAGAATTCGACATAGTCCATAGTGTCCAAATAGACATTACGCGGAAAAGTACTATTTTATAATTTATAAGGTAAAAATATACAAATCTTAATTTATTAAGATAATAATATATAATAAAGCGTTTGCTAAACATGGAAAACTAGGGGCGCGCATGACCTACAAAGTTTCTTATCGGTAAATCAGCGAAAAATGTAGAACTAGAGAAGTATAAAACCTTACTTATTAGATTGAATGTTAATAAAAAATTAGATATTGTATGTAGTGATCGATCGAATTTTGGGGAATAGTCTTCATTTTAGACTTTTACATTAATTAATTAATTAATGAGCTGCCTATATTCTCTTTCTTATGGAACTAGTACTAGAAATATTCCTTCACAATACTGCCATCAAAGTACGAAAGGTTTAAGGTACATCCCCCTTTACCCCAGTAGTAATTCTTGCTTACGTTCTTGTGCTGCTCCATGCCCAATTATTTCTCAACTTCCTTTCCTTTTTTCAATTGATTCTTTAATTATTGCTTTGTACGGTTAAGCTATTTTCATTCAAAGATAAAAAAAGATTCAAAAAATTTATATTAAACTTTATTATTCCTCTATTCGTAGAATTTATCCTTCTAATCAATTCTCTAATAAAAAAATCGGAACAGAAAAAAGTGCTATGTACGTAGTTCTTTAATTTATATCATCGAGTTTTGCTTTTTGAAATTATTGTACTTTTTTTTTGGGGTGTTAACCCTCTTTTTTCTTGGTACGTATATAAAGACCGATCAATTTCTTTATGTTTTTCGGTCTGTTTGTAAGTAAGTGTATTTGTCTCGTTTTATGACTCACGATTTATTATATATATCAGATGTAGGGAATAAATCAAAAAGAAGACTCCGCAGATAACTTTTTCATTACAATAGACAGGAGAAAGCGAAACACATTTCTGCAATATTCCAAACTTAAACTTTTTCAACTGCAACTCTTACTCTAAGCTACGTGTTTGTTAGTTTACTATTCCTCACAAGTAGTGAAATATACCGAAAAGTTAGGCTCAGTGGAAAATAGAGTCTAGTAATACATACTCTCTCCTAATAAAATTTATCATATAGATTTACATAAATTCGTATTTCGCACATATTCCTTACTTTGTAGTAGAAATTCTTAATGGTAGCATGAATAGGACAAGACATGCCTCGATGGTAGATGACGTTTTTGGTTTATTTGAGCAATGTACGTATTTCCTACTTAAGTTTTTGAATTTAAGTACTTCTTTGGCGAAAAAAGAAAGGAGAGACTCAGTATTCGAAATATCGAAATAGAAGAGAACACCAGTATAAAAAAGAAAAGCATAGACCAAAAAGAACCAAGCTTATAGTCCATAACGTAGCCGTAGATTCAATCTCGCCTTTTTTATAGAATAAAGGATTTACTAATCCAAATATTTATTGGTCATAATAGAAAATTCCAATAAATTTTTCGTTTTCCTGTGGTATACGTCCCATATACGTAAATTAAGAGTGTTATAGATACATTATATCCACAACCGCTAAAAAGAAAGACAATATGATTAGCAGCGACTCTATTCTATTCTTCCATAACACTTTTTTTAGGTTTAGGATAGGCGAGCTGAATTAAGCCCTTATACATGTATACCCAAATGGACGATTCATCCTCCTTATTTTCATTCAATACGGGGAGAACAAAAAAAAGTGAAATATAGAACGGGTTAAACAGCTAATATTATCGATTATGTCTCTAAATAAAAAAGGAAGAAAGAAAGTAATCGTTGCTACCACTCGCCAAGTAAACTACTGTTTTTCTAAGTTACATTTATATTTATATACAAATATTGGATTCGTATTTCTATAATAAAACTGTCTGATAACTTACTACAAGCAAGGAGCCTTGTCATGTAAAATTTATAGTAAAAGAGTCGAGACATTGATTTGAATGGGTACTCTCTAAAAAGCTACAATATCTCTATATCTATTATAATATAAATATTATAAATATAATATAAAGATTGCTACTAATAAGCACTTGTGTAATAGAATCCTTTTCCTGCTTTATTACACTTATCTATTTTCTATTATAGTTTTAATCAACCCATGTACCCCTCTATTCTATGTAAAATACTTTAACTGTGTTTTTTTTATATATGTCGTTTTATATATGTCGTAATACTAAAAATAAACCATAAACCAGTTGTTTGCTCTTTATAGTGTTCTAATGAATACACAGAACAAGAAACGAATTATTCCTACCAGTTAAAGGTAAATTAGCCAGCCACTAGGTGTATTATTTTCTTCTTTATTTGACTTCAAGGATTCCTTAATAAAATAATTTTTTTAATATAAATATAGCAACATAGAAATTTATAGGTAAAGAGAGTCGTATCAGCTATATATCGAATTATAATGGAAGAAGAAAAAGAAAGAAGGCAATTATAGCAAATGAGTCAATTAATTAAATTAAGGAATATGGCAAAGAAGGAATGTGGATTACATGTTAACAGAAGCAACGCCTATATAGAATTTTGTCTTAAGTAAATCTTTATTTGGGTCCAACGCCAGCGTATAAAATTTATTTTTTTAATAATCTCCCAGCGATTTTCTAAGAGTAGTTGTTAGATTAAATAAATCTATATTTTCTAATGTAATTGCTCAGAATATTTTATTTACTTTACTAAGTTAATGTCTTAGCTTTCTTTTGTGGGTGAGGTTATAAAATAGAAACTGGATGGCATAGGCGGGTATTCATTCCTATAGGATGATATATGTACACAAGATAATTCAGTAAGATGCGTGTTCTCAAATAACAAAGCCAAAGTATGGTCGAAAACTAAAAATATATTATTTAATAAGAGTATACGGAATCGATGTTTATCAAACAAATAAATATAAGGTGTTGTTTCATCTTTTTTATTGGAGTTGTATATCAAATTGACAAGTAATCCAGAGCAATTGGCAGCTTCTTGTATTTTTCTAAATATAATATTAAAAATGCCATTTCCCTTATCTACATTTAGTTTTTAGGTATAATATAAAATACAACATACATTTCCAAATCCAAATCAGTACACATTATAAATGATAATATAACAACCTTTCCAAGCAAAATCTAAAAATTCCAAATTAAAAATTCTATTTTGTCTGTATGAAGAACGTTACTTCCATTACTTTATTTCTTTCAACGAGGTCTACAAGATCTTTCTAAACAAGATATAAAATATATGTATGGGTTCTCTTTTGCTCGATCGTATTCTTCTGAGAAGTTTTTTTGCGGATTGCTGATATTATGTAAAAGCTTCTAAATGTTTAATAAGCCTCTAGCATATAGATGTAGTATTTCCTAGATTTTATCGGTTATGTTTTTGTTTTTGGTATTCATGTGTACTAACTAGTACTCCCTTCCTTAAAAGCAATTCATTCAATGTATGTATTAAGGTAAGTTAATAAAAAGAAGAATTCTTATTAATTAAGTTTAATATAAATTAGTGTAAGGGACTGTTGGTACTTATCTAGTATCAGTATCTATACAAAGAAATTTCACAGCAAAGAATCATCATGGGTTGCATGCCGAATTTATAACTAAAATAATAATAGACAAGTATCACGTAGAATATGCCTTTACTTTATTATTACAAAAGATGTTAGATAGAGAATAATAGTCACAAATAATGTCGAAGTATAATAATTGTTTATAAAATTGTATGCTTTCCCCTCGCTAGCTGAAGTAGTTTTTGTTGAATTTAAGAACTCAACCAGTAATTAAATACATAATAAAAAATACATAGAATAGAAATACAAAAAAAGATGTTTGCTCTAGAGTAGGTGGCATCATGACTAACAATTAAAGTGCTTGCGATAATAAGCAATTGTCACTGTTACCCTAAGTTCATATTTCACTTTTTTTGATCATTTTTTTTGGATCATAGTATTATTTCTAGACAGATCAGATTGAAAGGATCATAGTTCATTTCATAGTTTTCCTTCTTTATTTATTTTTTATTTGCTTTATTTGATTTTTGTATGACTGACTATATACATATACCATTCTTCATATAAATAGAATAGTTAATAGTAGTCAATTTTTCTTTCAGCTCGAAGACTTTTTATTTACTTAAATTAATTCACTAAAAACTACTTCTTAAAAATAGAAATATAGAATTTCTTAGACACTATATTAGACTATAAAATATAATAAAATTAGGAATCTTGCAAAGGTGCATACAAAAAAAAGGTAAGTGTACTTCGCAGTTATAGGGAGAATAAAGAGTACTAAGAGGAGTAGTCATACATATCTCCTGAATATTTACCATAACTCACTATTTTCTGTTTCTGTCAAAAATTTATACTGTTAGTAAAAACGCATCACATCAAGGACATGATCTTATTTAGCGCAACATAGCACAGCACACAATCCTATCTATCTTCTTTCTAGAAATCTAGGCGTATTCTAAAAACTTAAAAAAAACCTGGTAGTTTATAAAACGCACGATGATGATAAGACAATAATGTGGTGAATATAGCACGACAAATTCTTGTTAATGTTAATAAAAGTATACACAAATTGAAAACTTTTTCAAAGAACAAAGCCAACCAACTATAACCGCAACGCCACACTTTCCTTATTTAATTAGCTCCTTTTTCATAAGGGATAAGTCTTGTTGTTTAGTCTCTATATTTCCTACATGGTTGTACCTTAAAATTATTAAAGCCAACAATTAATTATTCCATCCACCACAGAGAAGAAAGAAGAGAAGTAACCCTACCTATCCTATATATATATATATAATAGTAGAGAGTGTAAGAGTGTAGACTAATAAAATATTATCTAATTTACTTCTACAAAAGTAGTGACTGGAGCAACCCACACCACAAATCTTGTTATTTCTTGACTGATTGTTGTTGCATATTTATACTACTACAGTGCCTTTAATTACTTTAATTACAAACAAAATACAAAGAAAAGATGGGGAAAAGAAAAATGTAATCCAATAAAAGTCATTTATTTAAACGCATTTAATTTATTTAAAAATAACATCATAAAGATCCGTAAACAACGGTTTTAGTACTTAGAACTTTTTCATTTCTATAAATATAGTAAATATAGTTAAAGAATAGGCAGTTCTCATATGCATTTCAGACACAGTGCTCGATGAGGCATGATTATTTATTCACTTCTTCCTATCTTATATTTAACTTGCGTATCCTACAGAATAGAATAATAATAAATAATATATTGAATAGCATGCCTTGAACTTGAAGGAGTTAGAGCAAATAGTACACGACTTAAATAATAAAGAGGAGCAACTCATATCCACATATAAGCAAGGAAGGAAAAGGGAAGGAAGAATCATCATTTTATTTATATGTAGTAAATATTTCTTAGTTTCTAGAAAGTTGGTGTTCGCTATATAGTCGAAAAAAGCTCAATCAATTTTACTTAACAGGTTTATCCCCTTATTTCAGAAAGTCGATTAAAATCACGAGTATTTCCTTGTATTCTGACAACCCACATTATCTTTTTCTTACTTCATTTATCGACCAAGTAGATGAATCGCTCATTATCAACTAATAACATTGCTACAACAGGAGCCCATCATTCATATAGGTTTTCTTCTCTCTTTTTATTTCACATTCACAAAAAATCCATATGCAAGTTTTGCCAAATCTAAGAAAAGCGTCATCCTTCCTAAC
The DNA here is from genome assembly GCA_026545765.1 of Plantago major. Taxonomy (NCBI): domain Eukaryota; kingdom Viridiplantae; phylum Streptophyta; class Magnoliopsida; order Lamiales; family Plantaginaceae; genus Plantago; species Plantago major. The sequence continues at coordinate 1,818,313 of JAIFAC010000007.1, read as the reverse complement.
TTAATAAAATGAAATATTACTGGTGCAACGCGATAAAAAATATATTCTACATACAGAAGCTCATAGCTAACAATATTTCTTTCGAAAAGCATAGGTTCCATTCTTATTCTTCTACTTAGCTACTATCTATCTATCAACCTATCTCTATCTCTATCTACTGTACTTAGTCCCGAAGGGAATCAATCAAAGGATTCTTTAAAAAGATTTTTCAATATTCTTCAGCAAGGCATATGTGAGTCCTATGTGTACTGATAGATATCAATAGTAGCAGTAAGTAAAGGTATACATCTCTTAACTATAAAGAAAGTCGAAGTTAGCAAAAATTCATCATTGATGGGTGGTTGTTTAGATAGAACATGTTTTATGGAAAAGATTCCACGTATGACTTTATTGTAGTAAGATAGTACCCGTTCTCTTCTCCTTCTTCAGTAGTTTTTCAAATCACAATATGATATGATGAATATAGCGTAGACGTCTTCTAGTAGCTTTATCTTTAAAAAAGTATCCCTGTGAAATGTGTCTTTTAAGCAGCCTTTAAGGCTTTAAGGGAAATCGCGATTAAATGGACGTTCTATAGAACTCTTCTAAATGAAATAAAGAGGAGAGTTGTGTTTTGGATTGAAGTTTGCCTATTAGAATTAGAATCCGGCCACATCTATTCTATACGATCTATATTCATGCACTTTACTACAGGAACGCTGCTAGCAGAAAAAGAATATCAACCATTTTATTATAGATTATAGAGAATATTTTCACGTGTTTACTAATAAAAGTTGTATATTGCATTGTTTAGAAAGCTAAAAATTTCCAACGACTGTATACTTCCTAACCTACTAGATTTACACCTAGCCTACATATGAATATTTGCCTTTACTTAATTTAATAAATTAATAAAGTGTGTATTTTTTAAACTATTTTCTATTTTTTTATTTAAACTATATATAATAGCTAATAAAGTTCTCTATTAGTGAAAATTTATACGCGTCCTATCAACATTTAAACAACACGAAGTATGAATTCTTATCTAAATAAAACTCTTCCTTAAGGGTAGCCACGATCAGGATATCTTTCAACAAGTAAACTCTTGTTTTATTACTAAAATACATATACACGTTACATTTTATATCTAATATCTATTAGAATAATTTTATAGTAGAAACTCTGGAGCTTCTTAAGGAAAAACCTGCATTTACTCTTTATATATGGGCACTCTTTTCTAGTTTTATTTTCTAAATTTTGTAAGAATTTGACATTGTTACCACTATTCTTTAGTGATGAGGATTCTACTTGGTTAAATAAAGAAAGACATAATACGACTCTTGTGCAAAGGAGAGAAACCCAAGAACAATAGCCAGTTATATCTCTATTAGCAAAGATCCGCATGATGAGAGGCTGACCACGTTGACAACCATATGATTCTTTGTTCTTGTAAGAAGAAAGAAAAGTTTGACCATTACATTACATACAACTCTAGAACTAGATATTTCATACTAATACTACTAGACATTCTTAGAACTCTCTTAGACAAATTTAGACAAATACTATATCTAGTTGTTACCATACTTTTGTAGTGTAGACTTCGTAAAAATAGATTCAAAATAGATTTAGGAATTTCTAGTTACCTCCTATATCTATATATATATATATATATATTTACCTTTGTTTTCTTTTATGTTTGAAAGTTCATACTTGGAAACAGATCTTCGTTTGACCCGTCGTTCAGGTGTGATAGAGGGTTAGGTTAGTAGAATTAGAATAGAAAAGGATATAAAAAATAGAAATAATAATAAATAATATAATAAGGAATAAAATAAAAATAAGGAATCCATTTGGTATGGTACCCATATCTATATATTATATAGAAAAATAGAAGATATATAAGAAATTGTATAAGAAAAGATTGGTATTGTGTATGTACTAATTCGGGTTTTACAAGTAGAGAACTCGGGAAAGCAGAGATTCTAACTTGCCCACAGTCTATTAATGAGGACTCCCTATTCTTTTATCCTTCTTAATACGTTAGGCATTTGCTACTGTCTACGTAAACCACTTATTATATTACTTTGTGTTTTGTTTGTAAGAAACCTTGTGTCTTGATAGAATCCTTCTTCATATGCATGACCCTTGCTCCTGTGTCTGCGTAATCCATACCCCTTTTTTGTTATATTCTTACCGATCCGCAACTTTGTATTATATTATTACATACAATTAACTACAGACACGATATGCTAGGAAAATGACTTTGTTCTTGTCTGATTTGGATCTATGTAAATATTCCCGCCTCATCATGTCTCGTCTAGGCAAGCATACTGGATTTTAGAAATAATAATGATTTGATTTACTGTAATCCCTTCTATGTCTATTACCACCCAGCGTTACCTAAAAGTGTAGATCCTACCTTTGCCCAAATAAAATTGATTCTTGACTGCCATACTAAACAAAAACTCTCGGTAAGGTAAAAGTTGTCATGATACATGCCAGTGTCGACTAGTAAACTTTCGCTTTAGTACTAAGAGAAAGATATAACATAATATACGTCTACCGTATCATTCTACTCTCTGGCAGAGTTTGGCTGAAAAGGGAAACTTTGTGCTGTGTGTACAATAGAAGGGAAAGTAGAGTAGACACATTCGAAAGAAAACTGAAGTAGCGGAGTATGTAAATTGACTTCATACTCTGTGATAAGAAACATAATAATTAGAATTCACAGAAGAAAAATGGTGGGGCTGGCCTTAGGTAGGGATTTAGAGGGATACTTAACAATTTATTACGGTGTCTCTGTAATGAGCTCCTACTGAAATACGTTTCTCTTGCACAATGTCAGCACTTTCCATCTTGTACTTGTGAGTCCTTACACCCGAAACGAAAGAAAAGAATACTCGGGAATAGAATAGAGACGACTCACTTGGTATAAATTAGAATCCTTAATTATGTGAGCCTGTAGACACTAGTCCATCGATTCAAACAAAAGAAAGCATAAAAGGTTTCTAATTTCATTTCTCTTTATATGTTTGTTTGTTGACATTTCCTTAGGGACAACCTTGGTCAAAAATGAGAATAAGAAAAGACATCTATTTTGCTTTACCTTATATTATATCGTATAACCACAAAGCAAAACCCGACATTTGACTCGTGACTCGCAGTTCTTAAATACTTCTTGTTTTATTTTATAGAAGAAAACTTGGAACTTTACGTTTATGCCTATTCACAAGATGTAGGAAATCGCAAGGAATACAAAGGTAAGAAATAAAAGAAAGTAGATTTTATGCTGTCTGGACCCCTTATTTTTTATTTTACTTGGCTGGCATCGTTGATCGTAAAGCCAATGCCACAAATCTATTAAAAAAAGCGTAAAAGTAAATACATTATCCTTTTTCTTTTCATATGTTGTACTACCAACGAGATTTATAAAAGCTAGAGTTATTATAGTGTTGTGAGTTCTAATTAAATTCTTATAGAGTGAATCCTGAGTACTTCTTCTCAGACCCTTTGATTTTGTTTTTCTACGTATTTATTTGTTGTGCATATGCTGAGTAATCTTTATTAGATTGTATTACTAACCTATGACACCATGATAGAAAATGTTAGGTACTCTCCTTAGTAAACTTGGTTAAGTTTGTGTAGTGTTATCAGTATTGCATGAAATTAGTTTAGTCTGGATCCTATAAAAGCGAAATTATTAGTTCCTTCCCTTAGTTATTTTATTTAGAATGCTTTTTTCTTCCTTGCTCCCTTAGAAAAGTAGAAAAGTTGAACTTCTACCTATACGCCCTAACTTATCTACATCGTTGGGTTCTTACTCAAAAATGTTAAATCCAAGATATTATTTTTGCTTAAGTACTGCTTTAGAATAACAAAAGAAACTAGGTTCTAAGGTAAAGTAACCAAGATCTAAGAGAAATAAGAAATCGAAGAGGTAATCCATCATAATCATAATGAACTCGCTATAGCTATATACAACAAATTAACTATAAGGCAATAGGGCAATACTCTAATTTCTATAATTTGAAATAGCTAAATAGAAAACAAATATTACTACGAGTACAGGTCATTTTGTTATTTTTTACTTAAACACGGTTTTAGTTAAAACTTGGAAATCTATAGTTGACTTAACAACCAACTTTCTCCTATTTTTTCCAACGATATTTTGATCTTTCCTTACGAAATATTTCTGCAGTAAACAGCGAAGTAATATGTAGTATAGAATAACAACACAAGGGACATGGCTCTGAAATTACAACATAAATAGAATATAGAAATAAGAATTTTCTAAATAAATCTAAATAGAAAGATAAGGGCGAATAACTCTATTATTTGCGGGTAGAAAACGCACAGGAAGTGCAGAGCATGATATGGATTCTTGGGCATATCCGGTTTAATTATAAATAATAGGCAAAGAACTTCCACATTAGTTCTTTGTTGTATGTAAATGTGAGAAGAAAAAAAAAGTTAGTCATAGACATATCCTTTCTATAATTCAGGAAAAGATATAAATAATCAAAATAACAACAACTTTCGTGCGTCAAGTCTATAAGGGTAGATAAAAGAAAGTAAGGAAAGATTCTACTATAAATATTTAATAAGTCACGTATAAGATATAAGAATATAAAAAGTAATGTAATTGTAATATAGTTCAACAAGTCTCTAGCGAGCGTTTTGTCTTAAAGAACCTTTCCTACTTGGTAGCAATTCGATGTAGGACAGTATTTAAATAAATAATGTATAAAGTTTGGAATTCCTGCATTCTTTCTTTGGAGAATACTCTTTCTTCCTTGCTTTCTAGCTTTTTTCATATTTTTATTTCGATAAGTTAGTAGTTTTAGCTTGTTTACTAAAAGTAGTCATCCTGTAACCTTTTCTTCTTCCTTTTCTGGACAAATTGACTACTATAAAGGAAGATTTTGTCATCCACCTAGATCTGACCTAAAGTTTGGTTTACATAGATTTTTTTAAGAATGCAGAGTCACTTGAATAGATTCATAGAGAAGAAAGAACCAACCTTTGCACACAATAAATAAAGATTCCTCAATATTTCCACGAAGATATAAGGTAAAAAACAAGACTTCGCTTTTTTTTCGTTTTTCATTGTTTATCCAGTGAAACCACATATTTCACAAAGGAATTCTTTTATTTCTCTTGTAGCTTGTAGTGTGCCTTTCTTTACTTTATATTCCGCAATTTATTTTCCTCCTTTTATAATCTACATGATAACCAGAGTTTTATCCAGAATTACCACTATTTCCTATGCTATTTCCTAGTAGTTTGGGTTATTTATGGATACTTGACGTTTAATACAATGTTAGAGAATAAATTAAATAGTTTCTCCGCGCATTATATCTTCTCTACAACGACGTAGTAGTAATATATACAAAAATTACAAAAATATTGCTTAGTTAGGATTTTCTACCTATATTTCATTTTATTTTACATGCATTTTATAATTTTATTTTTAGCTTGTAATGTTTAAGTTATACATGTCTGTTTGTTGGTAGTATAATAATCGAATCTTTTCCGTTTCGGTCGTAAAAGAAATATTTTAGAAGAGAATACTATTACTATATATAATATACATGTAAACACCCAAAATAAACAACCTTCACTTCAATGACGCAAGGCTCCGGGAAAGATTATAGAAGGAACTTAGCTACTATCTATCTATCAACCTATCTCTATCTACTGTACGGTCGTGGTATTTCAAAAACATGTGTATCCTAGTAATCATTATAGGGAGTAGTTCTTTCTATGCAGTACTTAAAACATTTACTTATACCTTGTTAGAGAAGTCAAAAAGTATAGCTATTACGAATAATACTTAGCATACACAATATATATATATATATATAATATATATATATAATAGGTTCTCAAAGATAGAGGATAGCATATAGAATGACTTAGACATATACGTACAACATAAGTTAGAGGCATATCTATTAGGGTATTCAAAGAGTTAAAAAGAGTAAGAGCACACAGATACAAATGCATATACAAATAAGAGGGAAATGGAAGAAGATTGTCTTGGTTTTATAAGATTAATTCTTGTAAAGTAATGGAAGATACCTATATTCATAATTCATAATATTTGTTAGAAGAAGCTCTTGCTCTTCAATATCTAGATAATTTAGGAAGGATTCTCTTAGCAATATCATATACAACACCGAGGCAAGTACTACCATAATCAAGTATAACACGTAAGTAATAACTTGTACTTAGAAGCATATAGAAGAAATATTAATAGTGTGAAAGGTATAAAGATCCTTTGTAGTAGAAATCTATAAAAAAGGAGAAGGAATATATGAGGTGCATTCTTTTAGTGTTAATCCCAACCTAGTATCCTTATTTCCTTAATCTATTTAGTTTAAACTTTACATATTTTACCAAATAATGTTTATAGGCAAGAGTTGTTATTAAATTGACTAGGTTACTCTATGCCTCATACCTTACCTTCATCGACTTACTTAAAATTATACTTTGATCTCCTATAGAATTACCTTTTACGCATTACTACAATACTTTACTTTACTCTAAGAATGTTTTATACTATAAAAAAACTATTAATTAGAGGTGAGAACTACAAGCTTTGTAAATGAATTCCTTAACTTGCGAACGAACAATTTGTGTGTGTATAAACGAAGAAATAATAAATAGATGCCAACTAAATGAAATACATATAAGGTTACTATATAGATGTACCCATGCGAAGTTCTCCTTACTATACTTTTTTTTCTTACATTAAAGATCCACCTAAAACTAAGTTAAGCAACCATTTCCCAACCAAGGTATTTCATGTTTGGATCTTATACTCTAGCAACACCTTTTCAATATAACCCAAGAGTTAATTAGAGTCTACGTGCTATAACCTATTTCGTTTTTAGTTGGTCTCTTTTTGGTATCATAGTACTACACACTTAAGAGGGAACATACTTATCTACTATATTTGCCTAGTAAATAAAGATTATATAAACGTCTTAGTCCTGGAAGTTAATTAAATAGAAATGTATACAACTATAAATCTATATGATCTAGTAAGAGTAATCCAATACAATGCCTATGAATGAAATACATAGAGTACTAGTCCTTGGTTATAAAGAGTGCTTAGAAAGAGGAGGGAGATATAATATAAACTTACCTAAGAAATCATTGTAATGCTTAAAGTGTATATAAATGTGTATACTAGGAGAAAGCCTTAACTCTATCTAAATAGAAAGTATTTTAGTAGATATAAAGAGTTCTTATAAATGTACCTTATGAAATATGATCATTCCTTTAAAATAGAAGTCTACTTAACTATGAACGCCTAATAACAACTAATTACCAAAACTTACCTTATGTACTTACTTATCTTATTTTAGTCTTATATAGTACTTGTGTTGTAGTAATAGGATAGGTTCATTTCACTTATAATATTAGATAGAATAGTAAAACGTGATCTTTCTCCCTTGTTTGTGTTGTGCTTTTATAGAAGAGACCTTGAAAATTGAAAAAGTTCATAAGCCTAGCCTATGGGTCTGAGGTATATTTTATCATTTTACTAGTGGAGAGATCTAAAAAATATGAAAAGTTTCATCCAGTAAGGGGTAAAAGCATGATTTGTAAATTCTATATAGAAAAGTGACTAAAATTCTAAATTCTTTCATTCGCCTATACAGAAAAGGCAGTAAATGCGATTTCCTCTAATACACCACCTTAATAGAAATGTTTCATCAACGTATGTACCCAATGTATGTTTTCTATCTTCCCCTCTAGCAGATTGTGTATAAGTGTATGATAAAGTTGTTACTCTTCCTAAGCTAATATGGTCAAATTCCTTAAGTAAACTTTTATGAAAATACACGACTTGATTAGTACTGAGTCGTGAATAATAGAAGAATATCTGACGTATAACCCGAAATGTCTCTCGTATTTAATGTACAATTCAAAGATAAACTCTGTCTAACAAAAAAAAAACACCTAGAAAAGATATAAAATTTCTCCTGTCTTAACTTAAGTAATTAAAAGGTTGTAGGAGTTGTTGCCCATCAATCAGGTAATTAGTTAATATATTACTTAATAAGCTTAATAACTATGATTACTTATGTTTTTACATGTGCTACCTATACAAAATTAGGTATGGTACTACTTTAACTTCCTTAATAACTTACAACTAACAATATACTTGGTAAGGAGTTCTCTTTCATATCTAACAACTATCTAATTTAAGGCACTAATTAATGTCTTTATATTACTTCATTTGGTCTTGCTTAAGTACAACAAATAACAACAAGTAAAAAGTGTATACATATTTCATATAAGTTCTATAGGGTTTCTTCCTAAGTTCACATATATTTATCGTGTCATAGTAGTATGCATCTATAGTGGTACAACACAAAGTCTATTTGGGAGCTAGTTATCATCTCTTATTGGTATATAATTATTCATATGATCTAGTAGGTATCTACTAAGCCAATTATGCATTAGAATCTCTTGGGGTAGAAATCTTAGTTATAACTTCTAATTGTTTGTTGAGAAGCTATTCTTAGAGATACTACCTTGATAAGGAATAAATATAATAGAACCTAAGCTAAGGTAAAAGCACTCGTCTTATTTGTCAAGGTATATAGATAATGGATTAGAGTACCCAAACATGTATATTTCTACAGAGATCCCTTATGAATTTAGAAATAGTTCCTCGATAAGCTAGATTTATAGCATACCATATATTCCTATCTTGACTAGTACACAACTTAAAATAAATAAGGAGCATACAATTATTACCTATCACCTAATATGCTTTCCCTTACAATATCTTTGTTATACTTGAGTCATTAGATTTCTTATATTGTTCTTCTATAGACACCTTATCTTCTTTCCTACTACAAGTATTAAATATATGTTATACTATACTACACCAAACTATTTTCTCTTGTTAGCCTCTACTTCTTGTTAACTTCTACCCTTGCACATTTTCTATTTTTTATATACCATAGTTTCTTTCTTCCTAGGTTTTATAGAATATTAGTTATATGAAATTGATATAATAAATGGTCTAATCTTTGTATATATAGTAAATAGCTTGTGAAGTACACCTAAATATTTGAGCGTGCATTCTTTTCTAAGTCTCTACCTAGTATTAGTACACCTTATAAGTAAAAATTATATAAGGGTATTTCCTTGTGTTAGTCTAAGTGCTAACTAAGTAATAAACCTAATATGTTTCAAAGAGAGAACTCTATTGTATCTGGGAAAAAAGGAAAAGGTAAGAGATCTATTTCTATTAAGTGCTTTTATATTCTATCTAAGTAAGACTAAGTAAGACACTAAGTACTAACTGACAGCTATAAAATGAAATAAGAAGACTAGAGAGAAGGAACAATACTATGAATTCACTACTAACAAATTCTAAGGAAAAATGTGTATACAAATAGAATATAGAAATGAAAATAGATTAGGTAACAACAAGTTCTGCTCTCTTACTAATGACAAATTAAGAATCCTCTTACTATGCACAATAATATTAAAATATCTCTTAGACTTACAATGACTACTTACCACTACAAACACTATAAAAATGCTTTGTACTAAAAAAAAGACTCTATACTGGATACTGGTGGGCATTACTTTCCCTAAGCTATACTAATAAAGTTTGAGTTGTACATTTGTATATAAAATACGAGGTGTGCGCATACAACATCTAATCCTAGACATGTTGCATACTTGGGTAATTATTATTAAATATTCCTTACTTTATACTTTTTATCCTTTATCAATTTCTTTTCCATACCTTTTGTGTAGTATACTTAGAAGTGCGTGTTTCTCTAATATTTGTATTTGTACTAACACAATTGGGTAGAGAACTAGGAGTCTTATATAATGAAAATAAAGAGGAGATAGAATACAACCATAATGAAATAGGAACATGGAATATCTAAAAGTAAGAGTTAGTCTATGTTGATGAAGTTAAAGCACGTATATTATTTTCTAACTTTGTATATAAGGATATTATCTATAAATTATAGGCAACAAGTAGTATAGTTTTAGTATCCACTCTCTTATATTTGTAACTACCAATTCTAACAATACTTCTATGAATCAAATTTAGGTATAAGTAAAGATAAAAAAACCAAAGAAACAAGTAAAGGGAATAATGTTATGTGACTTGTATTTGTATATTCGTGATAATATTGAGAAGTACATGCTATAGACTATATATTATTGCCTTCCTTATTAAGTTTCTTATCTTATGGTATGAATAATTGTATAAGACAAAACTAAACCCATCTCATGCTTGGACAATTATTCCTTAAAGATCAAACATTTGGGGATATAAATATAGATTCTTTTCTTTGTAGGCACGCACCTATTAAAATATAGTTGTAAAGCTTTGTATAGTAATTGGTGTTTATATAGTAATTTCCAAGAGCAAGGTATTGGTAAAAATAGGATACTCTAAGTAAAGTATAATTAATAGCTAACTAAGATATATAAGTTGCACGCTTGTTGTATTATAAGAAAGAAGAAAGAGAAGAGACAAAAGAGTACTATGATATATGTAGTATGGTGCCTAACATGTATAAATATTAATTAAAGGTATTTCCTATATAATTTCCTACTAAGTACACTCCTAAGTTAAAGTAATAAAAGTTCTCAAACCAAGTACTACAAGCTTTCTTACTCCTAAATTTATGAACTCTATCTAATAGAAACAACTATAATCTATGTACTAAGCTAACAATATTTTATTTAGTAGAAACTTATGACAGCACAAGGGTATCTCTCTTATCTCTAAGCACTTAGAAGGGAATATCTCTTTTAGTATAGAATATTAATTTGGGGGTAAAAAAACATTAGAACTTATGTCATAGCATAGTAAATAGTAAGTAGTTCTTCTTTATGGTGAAAGTAAATTATTATATGTGTATGCACAACTTAGCCAATGTTTAAGTCCTCTCTTCTTTGTCCGGTTTGCTGCATGTAATGAACTTAATAAAGTTGTAAGTGTTAGATCTCCAATTTATGTATAGCTTATAATAGAGAGAGTATAGAGCGTGAAAAGGAAACCCTAGTTATGAAATGTAAAGAAGATGGAAACCTATTTGGTAATTAATATTAGAGTATTACAAGATAGAACTACAAGCATGTCTTAAAACTAAAAGTATGTAATAAAAGTATTATAGAAAGAAGACTAACAACGCACAAGATAGACCAAGTAGTAAGAACACAGGTATACAATACTACATAACATAGCTAGCAACTATTGATGAATATTAAGATTAATAAAATAGGAAAGGCTTGGGGTAACATGGCAGGTATATAAATTACTAAGCACAAGAAATAAAATATCATTAAGGTACTTAACACAAATAGTATAGGATTTTATAAGGGCAAGGTTTACTACTTACAAGATTTATCAAGATTTATCAATTATAATACCTAGTTAGGGAAAGTATAGGGCTATCTATATAACACAGCTAAAAGAGTTCTTAGTCACATCTCATAGTATAGCAACAAAAAGAGAAGACAAGGCAACATAAGGATATTTAGTAGACATTTCTTAGACAAATTATATACGAACATGTTCTTTCCTAGTATTACTTAGTTAAAAGCAAATTAAATAAAGGTCCACCTTTTCTCTCTTCCTTCTTATAGAGTATATATTTATAAGGCATGTCTCTTAGTTATAAAACATATACAAGTGCAAAGATAACAAAACAAGGTAAGATTATTTTATATACTTGGTCATTTATTTAAAGATATAGGTAAAGACTAGTAGTAAAGTAAGAAATAGTTATAGTTACGTAATTCCATATATTATACCCACATGTAGTATTCTATAGGCATTCCTCATATAGATCATGTATATTTTTACTTAGTAATCACTACTAGACAAAGGGACTATACTAGATATAGGTGGTGTTGCATTTCGCTTAAACCTATATTTCATGGACTTAGTAGAGTACTTTTTTTAAGAACTTCCTATGCCACAGGGATCTCCTTATATTCCTCTTTACTTTTAGAAACCATATATACACCTATGTTTAATGCTTATATTGTATTATTGCCCTATTCTAACCTAGCAAAAAAGTTTACTTCATCAATTATGAGAACTTCTTTCTTAGGACTGACTATTTAAGGCATATCCTCCTGTACGTACTATATCTTCTAGATAATAATCTTTATAAGTTCTAAGAATTCTAGGATTGTAGGGTAAAAAACTTGGTAATGCATATACTATGTTTGTTTGGTTACATTGCCTAAGGAATAAAGATTAGAGTAGGACACATAGGTAATTTCTCATAAGGTATAAAAAAAAATGAAGGTACTTAGGTTCATTAAGTATAACTAACCCAAGATAGAATGCGTGTATAAAGGAGGATAAGGTGTATTAGTTAAAAAAAAGCCTTAGTAAGTATTCCATAAAATATTATGATGTCTCTTCCAAGTAAAAGTCTCTAATTCCCACTCTCGTGCTTAAGTACCAAGTATAGGCATGCTCTTCTATCCATTAATAGTTGTATACCATAGTTGTTGTCTTGACTTTTACTTTCCCTTAGTACTGTATAGGTTTATTGTTCCCCATTTTTAGTAATTTACCTTATTCTTACCTAGACACATACTTACATTTATAATTTATAGGTGTATAACTTTATGACCACAATGATAGATAGACTAATGCTAGTAGCAACATACCCATAGAATAATTTAAAGTACGGAAAGAAAAGAGTATACATAAAAATAAAAGATGTACATGAAAGGATGAATTCTAAGAGGATCTAGTATAAAATGTGTAAGCCTAGAATAAAGATCTTAGTATTCTTAGTATAGATCCAACATAAGGAAAGTGTGCTGCAAGTATATCAAGGATACCTTTCCTTCTCTTCTAAATTAATTGGATTATATAGGCCCTTTACCTCGTACTTATATTACTTTATATTATTTTTTTATTACAACAGAGTCTTGCAAAAAAAAGTATTTCATATTAGATAGATTAGAAGCTACTATATACAATTTATTAAAAGTACATAATTAGAAAAGAACTCATACTTATAAAACCCAAGTTAGAAATTTAGTAAAGTAAACCTATCATACCAAACAATATTCCTTAATTTGCCTTAGATTTGTCTTACGCTGTATACCATAACACCTTTCTCACGTAACACTTATTTCTATTCTATATTTTTGTTGTTAAATCTCTTTTTGTCACATGCATAGTATATATAAATTTAAAGTAACTACTAAGACATGCTTTGGAAATTCAATATTATAGAGTAAATTGCTTAGATTAGCGTATATAGGTTTGACTAAGGAGTAAGCGCATGAGATAAGAATGAAAGTTATCCAGGATATTAAAAGATTTATAAAGAATACCCAGTAAAAGTATATTTTGGTAAAACACATAATTGTATAGGAAGAGTAAGCTAAGGCAGGTAGTACATATATGTAGTAGAAGCTAGTAGTAAATAACTAATAAAGTAATGCAAGTTAATATTAAATACCTAAAGATGAAACCTATAACTCTTAAGTAATTATGTCGTGTAAGAGCTAGTGTAACTTAATAATGGAATATACTGTAAATTAAGTTCTAATCACCTATCCATGTTTTCTAGGTCTATCCCTTCTATCTATGTACTTATAACAAGGCTACTTAAGTTCTCTTCTATATTTATTAGTGCAACAAGATTGGATTCATATATGTGTTCATTGTGTTCTTCAAAAACTTTCTATTTTTTAAAGAGTAAAAGCATTTGTAAAATATTCTCTTCTATAGGCATAAGTTATTGGTAGTATTTATTCAATTCATTAAGGCATTTTTCTAAGGTTCTCTCTTAGTTCTTAAGTTACGTTCTTCTAGGATTTGTAGTATAGTATATAGGCCTATAACTTTGTACTTTTCTATATTTTAGTTTATACGTGTTAATGTTAGTAGTTATGCTCTCTTAGGTTTTATACTTTATGTGCTAGTTAAGTTACTATAAGATCTATACCTAATATATTCTCTATGTGCGTCCACACTTGTACTAGTTAGTAGGAAGGGAGCTTGTAAATAGATTTTCTTTGACTCATGATCTTGGAGTAAACCTGCGTTTCTGTCTACAGTGTCCAACCATTATAAATTAAGATCTAAACCAATTTGTTAGTTCTCAAGGCATCCCGAAGGGTACTTTTTTGGGTACTTAGAACTAGAAATTATCCCGACTCAATTATGTTAGTAGCTGTTCCTCATAGAATCTATACCAAATCTAAAGTTCTCTAATATTTTATTATAAATTCTGCATACAATAAAAATAAATATGTGTATAGAGTTCGTCTTTCCTAGAGGAGCGTTTTCACCGACTGAAACATAGTAGGCTTTAGTATAATAGGATTTTGCTTATACTAGTACAGAAAATAAATAGTGCACAAGTTCTTTATTTTCTTTCTTAGGATTTCTTAAGTAAGTATCATTTTCCTTTAGTTTGACCTAATCTTCACATCGCCCCTATCGTACTAGCTTTTCTCCTTTTGAAATGAAAGTATAACCCAACCAACAGCTGGACAGTTCTTTATTTTATTATTTATGTTCAGAACAGAAAGACTATAAGAGAATTCTAGAGAAAATTTAGGATCGTCGCCGACAACTACTCGAGTTACTGCTGTAGATAGATTATTATTATTATAAGTCCTTTTTGTTTCCTTATTTTTCTATTTTATAATATTTCCTTCTTGTGTTAAGTTCTTTGAGTACTATCACTTTTTCTTATTTCTTAATTATGATTAATTAATTAAGTTCTACCACGCTTTTGTATTTTGGGTTTTGGGTCTATTTCACTAATGAATTTGCGTATCGTGTATTTATTCAGAGGGGTAACCTCTTGTTTAGGCATTCCCACCTTTCTTTGTCCAATACCTCTCTGTCTAGTCTTTAGCTCTGGATATAAATATATTGAGAAATGATCTTAGTTTTCTGCTCCTTGGAGAAGTTCTCCATGTAGATTTAGGTTTTATACTGTGCAACAAACAAGGTTTTTTGACTTTACTTTGTTCATTCAAAATATCACGAAAATCCCTTGGTTACTACTAGATCCATGTAAACAACTATAAGCAAAGATTAACAGAAAACGACTAGCTTCGAATAAAAAAAAATATGTTAGTTCTGTTACTCTTAGTCTTAGGTTGAGGATGACGGATAAAAAGGAAGAATAAGAAGAAAGAAAAAAAGAAAGAGTCCTCGATTTCCTAATACTAAAAATTCACTCACCGATCGAATGATGTCACTAGATCAATCACAATAAGAGTAGAATCTTGCCAAACAAAAGATGGAAGAAATGTATCTAATCTAATAATATAGAGAGAGAGGTACCGTCTATGCTGGATTTATTACTCTGTACCCTAGGTAAACCACAAATCTAGAAAAATATTTCGCAAACAAAATACAATAATAAATAGAGTGTATGGTACCGTACATATAATAAATATAACTTAGTAATAAAACTTTAGTAATGTAATTTAGTATTTCGTCACTAGAGAAAGAGAAGATTGTAAGCTAGAATATTCCAGTAAAGAAAAGAAAAGAAAGCATAACACATAAATAAGAAAGAAAATAGAACTGTAATCAATTACATTTTTGCAAGAATTACAAGAATCTAGGCGACAACATAAGAGCTAAGTTCTTTCTTCTCTAAGCAAAGAGAGTTCCGTGCTCCTACTTTTTTCTCTGGATTTCTCTTTTTTCAATACTTCGTTCTCTTAAATATGAATAGTACCTTGGCAAGATTGGAACATTGCGAATTGTTCTTCCTTGTTGTACTACCTAAAAAATACGTATACATACAAACGTTGGATACAGTTTCCAAAGCAAGGCTCTCTTTATGATGAAATAAGAGCAAATAAATATTTAGATAATTGAGAGAGAGTAGCAATCCCTCTCATATATTTTTCTTAGTTATGAAGGATCAAAACGGCACAGGAGTAGTCGCATATTGCCGCTTTAAGAATGGATTTATCTAGGAATATTATACTCTTCCTTATGCACCAACACGTAATGAAAGTTTATACCTCTCGATGATTTCATATTTTCTCTGAACATTCTATGTAGCGTGTTAGATTTGACTTAACACTTCGGAGATCATCCATAGGGATTAACAAACATAGGCCTAAATCTCACCGTCCTTTTATTCTACCTGTAGTAATATATTTTCTGTAGTAATATATTTTATGCATTTGTTTCTAATTCTTTGTCTGGTCTAAGCTGCATGGAAATCCCTTAGTCATTTGCAGCTGGGTGTGAAGGATTCTTGCTTTCTTCTTAAAGGAAAGATGAGTAAGAAGATCGAACTCAAGATATTCGTAAAGGAGAGACTGTGCGCGTTGCGCGTTGTAGATAAATCACTAGAACTTGAGTACTCTGTTTCCTAAGCATACAAGGATCTACGTTGTAATATGTTGTTATAGGCCCTACTTTTAATTTAATGTAGAGAAGGAGGAGATCCAAAAAAAATTTTTGATAGGTACACGTTAAACATAGGCATAGGATCAATTTATAACAACATTCCCAAAGAAATAAGAGACCTCTATGTAGTGGATTAATCAATTCTTTTAGCTTTCCTTCCGCTTCTTCTATATCTTTTTTTCTATTTTCATGCTAATCTTCCTCATTTTGTACTCACCTACCTAATAGGATTATCCTCTATAGAATATCTTTTTCTACGCATCTGTACCTTGTTTGTACTTTGGTTGTGAAAGTTTTTACATACATAAATAAACGCGGTGCTTATGTTCTAGTTTTTCTCTTAAGAAACCCGGTGTACTCTGTATAGCAAACTTAAAGATTCTTGAAAAAGGCATTGACGCTCATCGCAACGGAGAATTTTCGAACATATGTAAGTAAACATTTAGTATTCTTAAAATACAAATTACAATTAATACAATTAAATTGGTGAGTAAGGACTCGTTAATTGGAACCAGATTAGATCAGCAGTACCCCCAGTGTTATAGGTTATAGTATAGTAAGTAGGCAGCGAATACCTATATTTCCAACCAATATTTCCAAAAGTAATTAAACAATTCTCTCTGTTCTATGAGATTCTGTTTGTAACAGAAAATATTAAAACCAGGCAAGAGTCGTCTAAGTATCTTGACCTTAATGAATGAAATCAACAAGTAATCCGAATCCAGTTGTTGCCACGAAGCTAAATTTTAATGCGTATACTTTGAATTTTTTCTGTAGTGTAGCTTTCTTTCCATTTTTTCTTTATTATTCTTATATTAACTTATATTAAAAGATTAAAAGGTTTATGTAGATTTAGTTAGTTTTAAGTTAATATTACTTTTTTATACTAACTAAGAGAAACAAAATAAGAGACACAGCCATGTGATATATATATATATATATATATTAATAATATATTCTGTTTCTAGTAGTAATTAAAGGAAAATCTTCCATAATAGCATACATAACTAGAGAATCTACAGAATGGATGATAAGTAAGAAGTAATAAAAGGTAAAGGGAAGACTTCATGTACAAAATACACCCCTACAATAAAAAGAAAAGGATATCACAATGTACTCTTCTACCTTTGTGGCTGGTGGGGAGGTGTGCAAAAGTAAGAGATGGTAAAAAAAAAGAGTAGATTGCCTATGAAATAGCCGAGTCTTCTTATTTATTTGAATTATAATCTGTTTCGTATATAGCAAGCATCCAGCACAAGGATCTCGTATACCAGTGTCCACCCGTAGTAACAAGCACAGGTACACTATACACTATATATAATATATATATTGGAAATATATTGGAATAATTTCGTTTCAAACGCGTGTAGACTCCTTTGTGGAATAAACAATTGTTCTTGCAAATATAATGAAATGATAAGGTAGTTCAATCCAATTTGAGAAAACTCACCAAGTGCACAAATAGCACAGGACTCAGTCAGCAGGGCAATAAAAAATAAAAGTATTTAATTTATCAGTATTAAACCAACAACCCATTCCAAAATAAAATAATAAATGTCCGTTTGTAGATCAAAAGCATATAACATCAATTGCAAATCTTTCTTAATAAAAAAAAACAAGCTCCTGTGGATGCTGAGAATAACTCCATTTGTCCACAAAGTACTCTGCGACGTAGCTTCTATGAGAAATTAGGTTAACTTTACAAAATCCTTTTTCTTTTTGTTTTGTTTGATAGAATCTAAAATATAGAATTGGACCCTTAATTGCAGTATTTTATAATTTAAATTTATAGGAGAAAAATTACTAGTATATTTGGTATTCGTTGTACGTGATAAAACCAAACTATAGAATCCACGTAATCCACGAGCTTCGTACAGATAAAATCAAGTCTTCTCGTCAAAATGTAAT